>JAJPUD010000942.1:80554-121324 GCA_023553655.1 Myrmecobius fasciatus
GAGAGAGAGAGAGAGAGAGAGAGAGAGAGAGAGAGAGAGAGAGAGAGTGTGTCAGATGAAGGAGAGACCAGAATAAGTGGTTTTGCTGGGAAGGTGAGGGAGGATAAGAAGAGATGCACAGGTCACCAAATCTATCAGGTTTACAATCTGAGTATCGGGGGACTCTCCCATATTGCTTCCCGAATCCATGCATGAACAGCTATCTTTGTTGCAGATCTTTCTCTTAGCCTGATGCCTCTCTGGTTTCTCTAAACTTTGCAAAAGTGGTGTTTTGGGGCAGCAAATTAAAGTCAAGTTTTACCTTCTTCCCTAATATTTGCACTCTCATAAATCACCATAATTTTTTCAAATTTCCGCATACTCAAGGGCTGTGCCTTCTAGAATAAAAACCATGTGAAAAGATCCAGCCAAGGTTACAAGGAAGCCTTTTATTAAGGTATATGGCTCAGCAATGGTGAACCTTACTTAATTTGGAATTCCTCCCTGGCAATACTAACCCCATCAATTTAGCTTCAGGCATGTTTTTCTTAAAGCTATGGTCAAGTTGTATAATACAGTCTTCAGTTTCTTTGCTTTTGGATGCTGAAACGCTTGTGCCACAAGTGCACATCTGCCATACCATCTCTCTCAACAGCTCGTGGGTAATGAGCATGTGGGATTTAGAAGGAAAAAAAGCCTTTCGTTTCCATAAATTTTGCAGATTTATGCATTAGACTGTAATTTAAAATGAATAAAAAAAAAAGATGCCTATTTATATAGGATGAGCAAGTCACTCCAGTTTTTTTTTTCCCCCTTAGGCTAAGGCATCATTTTCTGTATCTTTGGGAGTGTGTTACTTTTCTATAAATCAAGAATATGAAAAGCTCTGCTTTGCAGAAATGTAGTAGACTCTACGTAGATTACTGCGTTGTCCTATGGCTCAATGAAACTATAACTGAACCATGTAGAGTTACCTAAGGTGGACAGATCACAGTAAAGAACTGACAAAAGGTGATCCAGTAAAAGAAATGCAAACTGCTCCAATAAACTTGCCAAGAAAACCCCCTGAATAACAACAAAAGTAGAATATAGATTCAGAATAAGATGCCTATTTTCATACTGGCCAATATTTTGACTCATTTTTTATTAACAATACTTTTTATCAAGGACAGTTCCAGTGGCAGAGGGATGGGAAAACATTGAGAAGTAACAGCAATGTGTTTAAAAGTATTAATATAACTTCTTTTAGGAAATTGGGAAGAAGATGGTGAGAAATAAGAATTGGTTGAGAAAAATTCTTTTCTTCCCCTTCTTATAACCTTAAACTGGATGATTAGTAAGGGGTAGGTTTGATATCATAATCTTATTTCTTCAAGGATAGAGACCACATAAAAATTAGGATAATTATGAAAGGTCATACTTATAATAGTGCTTTAAGGTTTACAAAGAAAATTTCCTAAGAGCCGATAGCTAATTCTCCTGACTTAGTAAAATATGTTGATTCCCTATCAAGACCTCACGATAAGTACCAGTATTTAGTTTATTCAAAGATTGTAGAAAATGTTAAAATTCAGGTAGACCTCCAATCACAGAAATATTCTCAAGTTTTCACAAGATCACTCTAGCAGTCATGGAGAGAAAATTGGATTTCAAGGTGGTCAAAGACAATCCTAGATGAATGAGAAACTTTCTACAGGATGACCTTCAGTTCCAGTCTAATTTAATGTAAATATATATGTAGGAAAGTTTTGCTTTCAGATATTTTTCAAATCCTTTAAACTTTGGTCTTTCTTCCTCTAAGCTTGAATGTTTTAACATTTCAATGGATACATGATTTGGGGGAATTAGCTACACAATTAGAAGTGAAGAATTTTTTAAAAATGATTCAAGATGCAAAAAATAAAAGGGTTATTATTATTGAAAGCTCAGCTAAACTATACTGTTGAGGAAAAGCTGAGTTAATCATCTCAACATCCAAAGAAATTCCAAAAACCATTACATACACATTTAAAAGAGAAACCACATGCAAAAAACATAGTAGAGACTACAGTATAGCAGAATTTCCTTTTATAGTTCTTGCTAATTTTACAAATGAATGGATATTAACAATATAGTTATACAACTTCATGAATATTGATTTTTTTAAATGAAGTACATTAAATCACTTATTAGCAATCTGCACAAGATATTAAATCACGATATATTAAAGGTATTACAGAAAACCAAGATTCTCCATATAGTTAGAGTACAGGATTATGTTACAATGAAAGCTCTTGAGATTTAAGTAAACATTTCATAATAAAATGTGTGATTCAAGTTTTATTGTGCTATTCTTGAATACTAACATTTTTCCAGATCCTTTTTTCATTTAGCAAATCAAGTATGAGATTAGTCTGTGCAGGGCACTTTACTAAATCCTGAATCTTTACTCATACAAAGATGAATAAGACATGGCCTATGCCCTAATAAAGCTTAAAATCCTCTAAAGAATATAAAATTCAACAGAGATTATGTACATTGCATAGGGATATACATATATAAATTTAATACAAATTAGAACATAAATAAAAATACTATAAGAGTTCTTCCAGATAAATGTGCAAACAAGCATATATTAAGCATTTATGATATATCAAGCACTGAACTTGATAAACAAAAGCAAAACAGTCAATGCCCTCAAAACAGTTTCTAACAGGAGAAAAAACATGCGCAGATGTAGGCACATGCACAAACACAGCTGATTGAGATAATTTTGGAAAAGAAAGCATTAGCACTAGAGAGAGAGCAAGAAAAGTCTCCTACAAAAGGTAGCATTTGCACTAATTCTCAAAGGAAACCAGAAGTTCCAAGAGACAGAACAGAAGGAAAACATTTCTGCCTTTTCTCAACCATGACTATCATTAAAACTTTTCTCTAGGCACTGAGTCAAATTTATAAGAGTACAAGTTATTCCTCAATTGATCAATGAACAAAGGATATAAAGAAGCAGTTTTCAGATGAAGAAATCAAAGCTATCTATAGTCATATGAAATATATTTTAAATCATTACTGATTAGATAAATGCAAATTACAACAACCCAGAGATATCACCTCACATATATCAAATTGGCTAAGATGACAGAAAAAGATGATAAATGTTGGAGGGCATGTGGGAAAATTGGGATTCCAATGCATTGTTAGTGGAATAGTGAATTGATCTAGCCATTCTGGAGAGCAATTTGGAATTGTGCCCAAAAGGCTGTAAAACTGTGCATATCTTTTGATCCAGCAGTCTCACTACTTAGTCTATATCCCAAAGAGATCCTAAAAGAGTAAAAAAGGACCCACATATGCAAAAATGTTTGTAGCAGCCCTTTTTGTGGTGACAAGGAACTGAAAATTGAGTGGATATCCATCAACTGGAGAACAATTGAATAAATTATGCTATATGAATGTTATGAAATATTATTGTTCTATAAGGAATAATGAGCAGGCTGATTTCAGAAAATCCTGGAAAGACTTACATGAATCTATGCTGAGGGAAGTGAGCAGAACCAAGAGAATATTGTACACAGTAACAACAAGATTATACAACTGATCTACTCTTCTCAACAATTCAGTGATTCAAGGCAATTCCAGTAGACCTGGGAGGGAAAATGCAATCTGTATCCAGATTGAAAACTGTGGACAATGAATGTGGATCAATGAATAGTACTTTCAATTTTTTGTTTGTTTTTTTTTTTCTTTCTCATGATTGTTTCCCTTTTGGTTTGATTTTTCTTATACAAAATGACAAATATGGAAATATGTTTAAAAGAATTACACGTATTTTAACCCACATCAGATTGCTTGCTGTCTTGGGGAGGGGGAGATAAAGGAGCGAGGGAGAAAAATCTGGAACACAAAAAGTTTTACAAAAATGAATGTTTAAAACTATCATTATTTTATTTGAAAAAAGTAAAACACTATTAAGAAAAAAAACAAAAAAACCCCAAAGCCTGTGCATGCCCTTTGGTCTAGCACTATTATTCCTGGGTCTGTATCTCAAAGAGATCATAAAAAAAAGGAAAAGGCCCCACATATGCAAAAATGTTTGTGGCAATTCTTTTTGTGGTGGCAAGGAGTTGGAAAATGAGTGGATGCCCATCAATTGGAGAATGGCTGCACAAATTATGGCATAAGAAAGTAATGGAATACTACTATTCTATAAGAAATGATATTTCAGAAAAACCTGGAAAGATTTACATAAACTGATGTTGAGTGAAGTGAGCAGAACCAGGAAAACATTGCACATAGTACTAGCAAGTATGTGTGATGATGAACTATGATAGTTTTTTTCAGCAATTCAGTGATCCAAGGGAATTCCAATAAAGTTTAGGTAGAAAATACCATCCACATCCAGAGAAAGAACTATGGAGACTGAATATATTTGAAGCATACTATTTTTACCTTTTTTTCCCTCTTTTTTTCCTTTCAAGATTTTCACCCTTTTGTTCTGATTTTTCTTCCCAACACAACTCTCTTGGAAATATATTAAAAATGGATGTATAGGTATAACCTATATCAAATTGCTTATTAACATGATGAGAAGAGAGGTAAGGAAGGGGGAGAGAAAAAAAAATTGTAACTCAAAAACCTTAAAAAATGAACATTGAAAACCATTTTTATGTAATTGGAAAATATACTATTAAAATAAAATTTAAAAGAAGCTTTTTCTCCAGGATCTACCAGGAACAGACTATATTTTCATAGTCATGTGTTTTACTCAAACAAATTCCAATAGACCAAGGATTTTTTTGAAATTGGAAACAATATATATTCAATAACTCACATACAAATTTCTACTTGCAAGCAAGGATTTGTACTTACCAAGCACATAAGAGTAAAATATACATGGATTATTAATGGAGAAATATTAAACTCAAGGAAAAATATTCCAGTTTACTTGAGGGCTTTACATGGGAAAATTTTTTAATAATATGGCAGTATTATGTTAATTATTAGGATTATAATAATGTTAGTAGAATTTTAGTGGATCCTCATATAGGACAATCTCTTATTTAAGTAATATACATGAAAAGAATATGAAACAAGATTATAAATTTCCTTAAGAGTTTCAAAAATTTGAGGTAGCATGTCCTCAAAGAGGAAATTCTTCCTCAACTTTCTAGGAGAAAGATTAAAATTGGTAAGGTTTTTTTTAAATTTTTTTTTAACATAGCAAAATTCTTGGGTGGTGGAATATATGGCAAAAATGGGGATAATACAAATTAAGACACTTAATGAATAGTCTTCCTGAGAGACAGTGACCATTTTCCGAGGAAAATTTCTGAGATGTCTTGGATGTACATTGTCACAGTATATCATTTTCCATAGCTCCTGTACCATGACTGGTAGCTAAGCTTACTAGTACAATTAGGGCAGCTCCAGTGTATCATTGCTGGCTTCCCTTGCTAACTCACACAGTAATCTTAAATTGGAATAATTTATCTGAAGCAGACTGGTCTTTTGCATTTAAAATTTGGGAATTTATTCTTAAGACATTTCTCCTGTTAAATATTTGCATTTTTACAGTGGTTGACTTGCCATCTGTGTTTCAGTTTCTGGAAATGATGCAATTGCTCTTTATGGAAGTTTTCAAGAGGAAACAATCGGTAAACTGACATATTTTTTCTCTGAGCTAATATCTCCCCTAAGTAAATAATATGTAGAGACATGGGGTGGGGGTAAGAGTGTTAGTCTTGGATTTGGAAGGACTTGAGTTCAAAGTCCACTGCTAAGACATACCAGTTGTGTATTACTTCTGAACCTCCAACTCTTTAGGACAGAAATTACAAATTTGTTTTAAATTTGATGACAAAATCCATGGGTAAAGCTTCCACACCAGAATCCCCTGAGCTAAGAAAATCAAAAGTATGGGATCTCAATAGTGAGGACAAACATTTGGTGCTTAGGAAAGCTCATTTAACATTCAAACTACTTGAACACTGAGCAGCAAATTGGGTCCTTAAGATTTGCTATCATACTTCTTGGTTGATATCATAGTGTTTGTCATAAATCTTTTCTGAGTCATGGACCCCTTCTTAGATATATAAACATATATAGCATGTATGTATATATGTATTTTATACATATATATATATTATGTATATGATTTTAAAGTAAACCATTACATTAAAATAAAAATATAATTTCCCCACAAGTTCATAGAATTCATGAAAGCTATACACAGACCACTTAGGGATCCAGGAACTTCAGGTTTAAAACTCATGGCATCTAGATTTAGGCATCTCTAAAACCCCAAACTTAAAAATATAGACAGAATCCCCTTCCCATGAGAATTGTGAGACTAGTGTTTATCACCCATTTGCATTCTGATTCAAGACAGGTTGGCTCCCAGATGAGAAAGGAAAAAAGCTGGCAAAGTTATGTTGGATGTTTCAATAAGGAACTATCACATAAACAACATTGTAAAAGCAGTAGTTAAAGTGATGCTACACAGAATGCTAAAAAGGCCAAGAGAAGGATGGACTTGGAAAGTTGCCTTCTTATCCATGTTGATTTTTCTGCCATTAAGAAGGTTACAAAAATTTCATGTACCAGCACTTTAGGAGATTACTGATGGACAGATTCAGAATCCTAGTCAATTGGTTTTGGGTTATTACTGCCTAAATACTTCATATTACTAATGCTGATCACATAAGCTCAAATAATAATAGACAAAAATGGTTTGACACATGAGAAACTATATTCTTCGGACTCATCACAACTAACCTAAACTAGAACAATTAAAATACAACTATAACCTTCAACAAAACTGCATCATGCTCTGAAGAATAGACCCACTCCTACTCTGTGAAGATATGATTTCCCACTTTGAAATTATACAAGAAAAGTCACTAATCTCATAACTTTTGACCTAGCAATCCTACTACTGAAGTTATAACCAAATGAGATCAAAGTTAAAAGTTCCATCTTCATGGAAGCAGTTCTTGGGGGCAGCAAAACAAGTGAAAACCCACTTGGAAACAAAGTTGGTGCTCATCAGTTGGGAGAATTGCTGTATAAAGATTGGTATAATAATATAATGGAATATTATTATATCATAAGAATTTAAGGAATTCAAAAATCATGGGAAGACTTGTATAAACTAATATAGATCAAAGCCATCAGAGCCAGGAGAATAACATATTCAATCACTATGCAATATAAAAGGGTAATCAAACTGATTAATTGTAATGACCAATTTTGGTCCAGGAAAACATGTGACAAAACATACTTCCTTTTTTCTGTAGGAGAAGAGAGCAATTGGCCAGAACTTTGGAATATTGCCTATACCAATTTTGCACCAATTTTGCGTAACTATTTTCTTTTGCTACAAGACAGTGTATGTGTGAGAGGGCTATATCTGGAAAGTACTGTGGTATAAAAACAAGGGACATTAATAAACTTTGAAAAGAATTCGTTTTCTAAGTGTCTTTCATGGGACATGTTCTACTTTCACCTGATAGGCCATTTGGCAGATTCTGTCAACTATGACAGTGGTCAAATCAAGGGGCCATTACTCAATCTTCCAACACTGGGAAAAAAAAAGTCATAATTCTAGTTTCAAAATAAATACAGTGAAAGGTGTTGACAGAAATACCAAATGCCTGGATTCCTCACTCACTCAGGAAGCACTCTTGCTTTGTTTAAAATTATGCTGCCATGGTGATTCTAGTATATAAGGCAAAAAAAAAAAAGACTAAAATATGTAAGGTAGGTAAGCAACAACAACAACAAAAAAATCAGCTGCTTCATAAAGCTGAACATAGGAATTTGGATGATATATTTTCCTATTGGGGAAAAACAAACACTAAAAATAAATTTGAAGTTTTGTAATAATCAAAGGAGGACTCCAGAACTAAACTGACTTTGAAGAGAAAGAATTACATATGTTGGTAGACAGCTTGGATAATATAAATTAAATCACAGTGCAAATTCACAAGAGATTGAACTTGAAAAGGCAGATTTGGCTTTTCATCTTGGGGAGGCTAGTTCTTTTCTATTCATGCCATCCTCTCCTAACTTCTCCTATACTGTGTTTTACCACTATTGTAACTCCCTATTTTTGTATGATCAAGTCTTCCCACTCCACTGATTCTTTCCTTCCTTGTTTGTAAAACATCACTTCATTATGTCTTATTCTCTAACCCTCTCTTAGGGCTGTCCATTCTAGAGAATCTTCACAATTAATCTTGGGTCATTGCCTATGAATCTTTAAAATTTCTTAAAGAACAGTCCACACTGTACCACTTGTAATCTTGCTTTTATCTCTATAATTCTAATTAAATAGCTTTCTGTCAGTTTCTCAGTCTAGATCTCCCTGCAGTACTTTAATATTGTTGACTACCCATTCTATGGTAGTTCATTGCCTTGGTTTTAGATACTTTGCATTTACTTATATATTTTTTCTCTCCCATCTGTAGATTGCAAATTCCTTGAGGGCAGAGAGACTGATTCATGTCTCTTCTTGTATTTCCAAAGCCTAGTTGGCGGGAGGTGCCTAATGAATATTTATTGATTGGTTGATTCATTATGGCCCTTTTTTTTGTTGTTTGTTTGTTTTTTTCTTTCTTTCTTATTCTCTGACTTCAACATTTTCTATCTAGATATAGTCATTCCCCAAGTCTTGATCCTGACTTAAGTGTGATACAGCAGTAAGAATGCTAACACCTTAGGCATAACTTAACCTCCCTAAGCCTCATTTTCCTAATCTGCATAATGAGGGGAATCCCTTGGTTCCTTCCATGTCTAAAGAATAACCTATATTTGTTATCTTTACTTTCTCAATAATTAGTCTCTCAAAACATTGAAAAGTGGCTAGTAGTTCTATTCACATTGTTGAAATCTCTCTATCTTAGCTCTTAATTTCTATGTTCAGTGTCTTTAGTCTTTATTCTCCCTGGTTTGCTGCAGTATTGGATACCATCAACTACTCTCTTGCCTTAGCTTTGATTATATTGCTTCCTTCTTGTTCTTATACACTTCTAAAGACACATTTACAAAATACATTCATTGACTGAAAAATTAAAAAGTCAACGAAATTTTAGGCTACCATAAGCCCAGCATTATGCTAATCCTTGGTGAAAAACAGTTTTAGTGTAATGGAAGTTTTACTATTTAGAATCAGAAAACCTCAGATGAAATCCAGTTTTGCTACCTTCTATGTGAAACATTGGACAAGTAACCTTTCTGGATGTTGGCTTTCTTAAATGTAAAATTTTGTGTTTGATGCTGATGCTCTATAAAGTCCCTTCCAATTGGAAATTATCTGATCCATTTACATCCTCAAGAAGCTTGAAATCTATCAAAGGAGATAAGACATACATATATAATTAGGTAATATTGCAAAGAATATGTTTATATACACATACACATCATACACAAACATCTTTATGAACTCAGAGAATGGGGAAAAAACACAAATTAAGAAAAAGATAACAGTCATACAAAATATAGAGAGGCTACCTATTAAATGATTAGCTTGGTCATCAATGATATTAAGAAACAAAAATTAAAGGTCTTAATATTTTCTCTTGGGATAGTATAACTTCCTTCTACTATTGAAGATTTGATTTTTTAAAATGAAGAAACAGTTAATAATAATGTCTAAAGTGAAAACTCAATAAACAGGATTTACTCAATACATTGAAAATTGGCTTAAATTCACATTAATGAAAAAAATTAACTTCATTTCAGTAACAACATCTTACTGTGACATGGAAATCTCATTTCAAAAAAATGTACTGTTTGGTTTTCTTACAGTGGGAAATATCCTATCTTTCTGATACGGTATAAGCCCCTTGAGGACAGAGATTGTTTTATTATTTTCTTTATATGCCCAGAATCTAAGATAGTTCCTGGCATGTAGAAAAGTAAAGATCTGCTTGTTGATTGACTGGGTAGACTTCACTACTCTGAAGCCACACTTTATCTTATCTCCAGAGTTTTTGGTGAAAAGAGAAAATCTGTCTGAAGAGTATAAGTAGAATTTTAGCTTTTGATTTGAATTTTCTAACTTTACATGGTATTACATCACCAACACTACTTGAACAATGGTATACCTTTTCTTGTGGATGTACTTTTAACATTATAAATAGAAAGACAAATTCAAGGCAGTTACTAAAAGAAACTATGAAATTATGACTAGCCATTTCTTCTGGTTGACCCAACTTTTTTGCAAATGACAGTTTGTCTCTCTGGAGGAAATCATTTCCATCAAAAAACCAGAGGAAAAAAACACCCCAAAAATCCAAACCAGTCTTTGCTCATTCCAAAGTACATGCCAGAGCTATATAAATTAATCATCTTAGGTTACCATGGTGTTCAGGCATTGGCAGTAAAGTGAAGATACTTTAAGAAAAAAGAGTCATAACCAATATTATCTAACCTTGCCACATTTTCAGTTTGTTTTCTTCCTTGTCATTCTTCAAAATCCTTTAGTGGGACAGGCTCATCTAATTAGAATGGTTTCCATACATAATTATGGTTAACCCTAAATACAGAACTATTAAGGCAATATGATTTTTACAACTTGGGGAGATAATTTCTGCCCTATTTCATCTCACTCCCTGACACAGATGTTCCTTCAATTTTTTAAAATACATTTCCCTTTCCTTTTTGCTCACATTACAATTTCTTTATATCTAATAGGTAAATACATGGAAAGATGCCTTCTGGAGACTTCCTAGTCCTACAGTTCTAATTTTCCCATAAGAAACAATTTACAATATACCCTGTAGTACCTCTTTTTTTCACACATGCCTCACAATTCTTCTCCCTCTGATTCCACCCAACAAATTAGCAAACATTTGCTTAGCATCTTCTACATGTACATCACTGTAATATGTGTATATCTTCTATGTGCAAACACAAAATTAAAAAAAAAAGTCAAATCAAAACAAAGAAACAAAAAACAATCCATGCCATTAAAAAGCTCAAGTTCTTTGATAGCATCTTCTGGTGCAGATGCTTTCTCAACAAAGATCTTTTAATTAGGTAAGTCATATGGAGTTCACTTCCAACCACATTCCATAACAGTAGTTTGAATCAGAACACTGGGTTGTACCTTGGTTTTGTTTCTGCTTATTCTGAGGTAAGTCCTCCACATTTCTCTGTCTTTAATATGGGAGCCAGGTCACCATTCATAACATCATTAGAATAGAGACAATATAATATGCCTTGTGTGCTTCTGAAGACAGAAAATGTCATTGTTGAGAAGAGTCAATATATCCTTAGCTTCTATCTTTTAAAATGGAAAATTTGCCCAATGTAACAATCAGTAAGACTATACAAGAGTAGATCTATGGGAATACAGGAACTCATATAATACTCATTAGTCTCCAAGGGGTGTGAACCCCAATCAGATAAAATCACAGATCTACCAAAGATTCCTTCATCTCTAAAATGAAGAGCTTGTACTAGAATCTCAAGGGTTCTAATCTGGGGTCTATGAACTTAAAATGTTTTTGATAGCTATATTTCAACATAATTGGTTTCATTTATCTTGTGTATTTTACTCATGCATTTGAAGCCATTATTCTGAGGAGTTGTTAGGTTTCACGAAATTATCAAAAAGGTTCATGACAAAATAAAGATTGAGAACTCTTTAGTCTTTAAAGCTCCTATCAGTTTGAAATTTAGGAGCATATTAATAGTACTCTGTAGAAATGGTGAGCTGAGTACTGCAAGCAATGAATTCATTGGTACTCTATAAAATTTTCTCCCAATGATAATAATAAAATAGAACATGATACTAGAGGCTCAAATGAGTGGTATAGCTATTGAGAAAAATAAAACAATATAATCTTTCTCATAATTCATAACTCCTCAGATTTAGAAGGCTTAACAAGAAGGCCCTAAGTATTAACATCAACATATATTCCGTTATGTGTAAGTGGCATTAAATCTAAGACTCTATCACAAAAAAAGAATTTATACAAATAATATACTTAATGACTTTAGAGATAAAACCAAGCATCAGGAGTAACAGTATATGGGATATCTTTTGTTCATTGAATCAATAAGTGATGTACCAGGAAAGAGCTAATCATGCTGTCATTTCACAATTTACAACACTTGAACTAAAATACAGGCTTGACTACTATTTTACATGGTAAATCAAGAACTTTGCAATTCTCAAGTTTAAATTATCACAAAACCAAGACTATTTTAATCTTTCATCTTCTTTCTATGCTCCTTTTTATTGATCTTGTTCAATTTTAATATAAAGCTTAATATTAAATATTGTGTCCTAAGTATTAGTAGTTGTATGGACAACTTATGTAGAATTAACAACTAGAAACAAGGAAGTCATTAAAAAAAGAAATAACATTAGCCTCCTCTTACACAGTATTCAGAGTTTAACAACCAGAAGTTAGTTGGAACAGCTCTGACTGTCCAGTTATTATTACTTTATTATTTATTTATGGCACAGTGTTCATAAAATCACACTAAGATCAATGATTTACATCTCTGCTCCAAGGATCTTATAATAGAAACTCAGATCTGCTGTCACATTCCTTATTTTAGAGGTTGTGAAACAGTTTTAAAAAAATGCACCCAAAACCTTTCATCACCAAGTCAAAATCAAACTGCACCAGCCAAAGGGAGAAATTTCTCTCTCCTTGGGACACTACTTTCTTTCATTCTTTCTTGGTAAGTGCCAAAAAGAGAAGAAATGCTTGCTGTCATCATATTTTAAACTCCAAACACACCCCCAAACCAAAATCCTCATTAGATGATGTAAACTACCATCCTTGAACAATTAATTGGTCAATTTTCCCTTCTATTTAGTGGCTTATTCTTGAGTGGTTTGGATGGCAGTCAGAGCTACTTTCCTAAAGCAAGCTAGGAAAATTTCAATGATGCCAGACCACTTGGCTACTCCATTTCCCTCATTGGAAAAGGAAAAAAAAAAAAAAAAAAGCTAGTTACCCCATAGGCCTCTAGTCAAGTGTCTTTGGATCGGAGACATTATTACTTTTCTGGACTAGTATGAAAAAATACTCTCAATCTTAGTATAATATTCTCCTCTCCTAAGGCCTACTCAGACCAAACACTGAGTTTGACAATTCTTATGAAATCATGTATGAGGCTGGGGAAGAACTGGACCCTGGCAAAAATGCAAACCCACATAGTAGTGTCTTAAAAAATGTGCTAGGATTTGGCTTGCTCTGATATGCAAGTAGGGAGAAAGACGGGGCGTGGGCAAATGAAAAGAAACCCAATGTTATCTTTCTAAGAGTCCCATAACCTACTCCCTCCTTTCTCTCAGTCTCAGAACCCTGCAGAAGGGATACTTTTATAGCCCATATTAGGGGGGCAGGGACTACAGAGTGACTAGATTCTTATGGATAACTAGCTGGTCTCTCAAGGCAACATCCCCCTTCACAAGAAGTGGAAAGAGGTTTCAACTGTCATTTATAAGAGCTTAAAGGTCCCCAATTCACCCCATCATCTTAAAAAATGAAAAAACTGAGCCCTACACATTTGCCCAAAGTAAGGGGAATAAAACATGACAGAGGCAGAAATTTTAACTTAAGGCCTCTGACTCCAAATTCAGCATTTTCTCTAAAGCACTATGTTTAGGGTTTTTTGGGGGAAGCTTTCTCTCCATTTTCTGCTCAAGCAGGGAATCCTGCTGGAGTGGGCTGTGGGGTGAGTGTGGGAGTGTGCAGGAGTGCTGCTAATATCTCTGCCACAGCCAGTACCGGCTCCAGGTTTCTCTAAGCACATCCTCATGCAGGAAGCATGATGGAGAGTAAGTCCTTTCTAATTAGAATGACACAGCCAGGAAACTTTCAAGTAGACTTCTCCTTTCTCAGAAATAGGACTCCAGAAACAGCCCTATCGGGGCACTGCTTCATTTTTGGGGTTGTGTGGACACACACACACACAGAGACACACACACATGCACATGCACATGCACATGCACATGGATCTCCATTTTGGAGTAGTTAGTTAATTCAACCAACCTTTCCCCAGAGCGTCCCCAGAATAGTGCCAGAGGGATACCTTGGGCTTGACTGTTCCTGAAATTCCCAAAGTAACTTGCAAACTTTCCAAGTAGCACACAAGTCTCGGGTCTCAGAGAGCAATATAAAAGGAAAGGAGTGGGGGTAGTAGGAAATCCCCTGGCTGAACAGATTAAGGACCTAAGGACTCAAATCAATAATACAATTCTTCCCCCCATTTCCCCCCAACACGATCCAGCTTCCCCACTCCCAATCCCTTCCCCCAAGCAGCGATAGCAAAGAGACGGGAAGCAGCAACAGTAATAAGAAGAGTCCTGAAAAGGCAAGATGCTGTTTTTTCTCCAGGAACCGGGACTAAGGTGGCTCATGCTTCCATCCAATCAAATGGGAGAAAGGAGAGAAAGAAAGCAGGAGAGAAGTGATAGAGAAAAAGAAGAAAAAAAGAGGAGAAAAAAGAAAGGGGAAAAGATGGAAAGAAAAGAAAAAAGAGAGAAAAGAAGGAAGAAAGAAAAACAGAAAGACTGACATAGATATGGATGGAATTTACAAGAATCCTGGGGGGGAAATGTCCCATCCATTTCCCCAGTGGATCATCAGATTATTGTCTAGCCGGGTCGGCCTGCTTCCCACCACTTCCCGGGCAGCTCATCGTCCCAGAAAAAAGCGCAGAGTTTGCAAAATCCCAAGGCACCAATTATTGCCTCTGAATAACAGAATTCCCCTCCACCTTACCTTGCCAAATCCTTAGATCCTGGGATCACTCTAAACTTTTTCCTTTTTTTTTTTTTTTTTTTTTTTAAAGTTGGGTACCCACTGAGAGAGAAAGAGAGAGAAAAGGAGGGAGGAGAAAGAATGAAAGGGGAAGGGGGGAAACCACCCACCCAGCAGCGGCGGCGGCAGCGGCGGCAGCAGCAGCGAGAGCGCTCCGGACAAGCTGGCACTTTGGGGGACTGCAGCGGAGCCTCGAAGGTACTCAATAATATATACAGATTAGTCAAAGGAGAACACCAACTTCATGACTCAGTGATCCTTCATTAAAAGCTACTGTCTCTCCGGGCCTTCAGAATAAAAGTCCTCCCTCCTCTGAGTGGTTGGAATCTCTCTCCCAGCTCCTAGCCAGGAGAAGAGGCGTTGCTTGTTCCCTTTTGCCTCCTCCTCCTCCTCCTGAGAGCCGAGTGACCGTCAGGTTTGTGGAGGGTTTGCCCTGCCCCCTTTCTTCCACATTTCACCCGCTCTGAAGTCCTGCTCACCCCCACCCCACCACTCTTTCGATCCACAGGACCTCTCTCTAATCCAACAACATTTAAATACGTTTTCCAGAACTGCAATGAATTTTTTTTTAAAGTTAGGTTTTGAAACTATCCCATTCCCTCTTGTACAAAGATTCGCAGCGAACGCTTTTCTTCATCCCCTCCCCCCCTTTTTTCCAAGGGTCTTTTTTTGTCTGTTTCCATTACAGCCTGAAAAGAAATCAATGATAAACCAGACAGCAGCTTTCTATTCAGGGGAAAGGAAACTGCTTACGTTTATTTGAATTATTGGTAGCCCTGAAGCATAAGCAGTTACATATTTTAGCTTTTTTTGGGGGGGGTGGAGGGAAGGGAAGAGGAAAGTAACCTTTAAGTTGATTATGCTTTCAAGGGTGCACCAAAATCTAAGTCTATGGTATATAATAAAGTTATATCGGGATGAGCCACCAAAACACAATAGGGAAATGTGAACTGTTTATTTCTTTAAAGGATAGAAAAAATAAAATACTGTCATCCAACTAGTTTACTGTGTTAATTATGTCACAGAATACCTGAATCCAGAATCCCTTGGGGTAGGTAAAGAATGTGTCACATCCACCTTGCAACATCTCAGGAATGTATTTTAGAATCCTATTCATTTACTTCTTTAGTCATAAACCAGCTGGAGCCCAAGTCACTGACTTTAGTGACTCTCCCCGAGTTTTAGGAGCAAAGAAACTCCTTTTCATTCGTTGTCCCTTCATAGTATTTCCCCTAAATCAAGTTAACATATAAACCCTAATTAGCTGTTGACCATCACCACTACCACTACAATAAGACTACACCTGTACAACTTTTTTAATTGGCATTGAAATGAATATAAACCAAAGTTGAATAATCAAAGAAATACCTCTTAGATAATTTTGCCCATGAAGTGGACAATGACACCTACCGACAGATGGCTGGAGAATCTCTCACTTGGGAAAATAGCATACTGACCAACAGCTATCTAGCCACTGAAAGTGTTGGTATTTGGCAGCAAAGAAATCACATGAGTTACTCGAAGGCAAGCATTGATTCCAGGAAGTCAGGAGACCCAGGACTGTCATTAACTAATGTGTAATGTTGAGCAAATTACTTAATCTCTCTGGACCTCAGTTTACTTACATGTAACATGAGTGGTTTGGAACAGCTTTTAGGTCTTTCCTAGCTCGACTATTCTTTGATTTTTCAATGTAGTAATGTAATGGGGGTTTGGTGCTTGCCTAGGACACATAAGATGTCTTCACTCAAGAGGAAAGATACAGATCCAAACCTCCATTACATCAGCTAACCTTCCTTTAGGACCCAGTTTCTTAAACTGTGGGTCACAACTCTATATGCAGGTTTCATAATTGAAGATGGGGCTTGTGAAATTATGATTTATTATCAGTAAATGTTGATTTGTATACCTATTTTATATGCCCATATACCTGGGTCACATAAAAATTTCTAGAGCAAAAAGGGGTCAGAAGTATAAAAAGTTTAAGAAGACCTGCTTGAGGATACACGGAATGAATAAAATAAATGACCTTTTTTCTAAGTGGTAATGTACCTTTTGCAAGATGTTTTATTGATAATAAATGGCTTCAATATAGTAATAGAAAATAAGATAAATCCACTAAATAATCTGCATTTCTATTTAGCATCACCAAGAATAAAAAAAATGATAGATGACAAATTTAAACATTAAGTCATCAAAACATTCAAGAGACCTGTACAAAACCAATTTCAAAATGATTTTAATAGAAATCAAAGAACTGAATAAATTCAAGGGCATCCTATGTTCATACTTAGGTTGAACAAAGATTTTTCTTTCTTTCTTTTTTTTTAAAAACAATTCTTCAAACTAAGTTATAGATTTAATTCAGTACCAATCAAAACCTCAATTGATTATTTTATAGAATCAAATGAAGTTATAAAAAATAGGGAAGTCATACATATGAATACCAAGAAGAACTAAGAAAAGGAAGAATGGCCTCTTAACAAAAAGGTAATAGATGATGACAATAATGTGTTACATACTTTAAAAGAGGGGATCATTACAAAATAATTATCATAAAACATTAATGAAATATTTTAAAATATACAGGGTAAATGGGGACTAGCATTAACAGATCCCAAAATAGCAATGACTTCTGATGATGGAAAAAATTAGTTCTACTCTTCTTTCAGCCAAGTATCACAGATCTTAATATCATCTCTCCCTCCTTGCAAGGAAAATAACTAAAAGATAATTTTAGTTCAGATAGCTGGGTGATACAGAAGAAAGCACACTGGGACTGGCATCAGGAAGACCTAAGTTCAAATATGACATCAGACACTTACTAGCTGTGTGATCCTGAACAAGTCACTTAACCTTGTTTGCCTCAGTTTCTTTATGTATAAAATGAGTTGGAGTAGGAAATAGCAAACCACTTCAGTATCTCTACCAAGAAAACCCCAAACCCAAACATGACTGAAAAATGATTCGTTGTTGTTCAATCATTTTTTCAGTTATGATAATAACAATTTGAATTTGGCAATATGAAATTTGTTCATGTTGCCCAAAGCTGGGTTTTTGCAAGTTACTTAACATGTCATACTCTAGGTCAAAAGTAGTAATACTGGTTTTATAGTCTTCAGCATACCATGCAATAGTACTTTTGAAGGCATCTCAGAGCCCATGTAAAATTGCTTGCCAATAAGAAAATGGCTTGGAATGAAGACACTCACAGGTAACCATGTGACTATTAGAGAGAAAATTTTTGTGGTCTTCAGTTAGCACAACTCAGATTCAGGAGTATTCAAAGAACTAACCTAAGTCATTAATGAAAATTTCCATTTATAAAACAGCAATTAAAAATACAAATTGGTGAAAATACATGGTTTAGATATGGTCCTTCCTCTCATGAACCTTATGGTATAGCAGGAAGGATAAAATAAGAGACTTGGGGCTTTGTAATTGATTGGTTGGTTGCTGTCCTTCATTCTCAAAGAGGACCAACATGACATCTCTATCTTAGAGTCAAGTTATAGTGTGTCCGACTGTGGATGATCAAACCAATAGGAGCTCGGATTGTTCTATTACAGGTTGGACACGAATAGTCTCATGAACATTTAGGGTGACCTCACTCCCTTTGCATATCTTGAGTTTCTTCTGAGCTAATTCAATTCTGTTTTGCTCATAAAGCACAGTACCTTCTCTGATGAGGGCACACCATGCTAGGCAGTCCTGTGCCACATCATAAAATCAATTCTAAAGTTCTTAAGAGAGAACTTGAGAGTAGTCCTTGTATCACTTTTTCTGACCACCTTGTGAGTGCTTGCCATGTGTGAGTTCTCCATAAAATAATCTTTTTGGCAATTGTACATTTGGCATTTGAACTATATGGCCACCCCAAAAGAATTGTGTTCTCTGCAGTAAAAAGGCTAGAATATACCCTTCCCAGCTAAAGACAATGAATTGCCTCCTTGCCTTACTTTTTGTATGGGCCTAATTAATTTGCTTCTTGAAGAAAAGGGGATCTTGGGAATGTCTAACTCTACTTTTGATAGTAATCTGAAACTGAAGTAGTCCTAAGGAAATGATTTAATCTTAGCTTGGAAGCAATTTGCCTAGATTTGGTCAGCTGAGATGGTGACTAATTGTAGAATTGTCTTTCATTTACTTCAGTCCTATCCAACTCTTCAAGACTCCATTTGGGGTTTTCTTAGCAAAGATATTGTGGTTTGCCATTTCCTTCTCCAGTTCACTTTACAGATGAGGAAACTGAGACAGACAGAGTTAAATGAGTCATACAATGCTGGAGGCCAGATTTGAACTCAGGTTGTCCTGACTCCAGCTTGGTACTCTATCCACTGCACCACATGGCCTCCCCAAAAAGTTGTCAGCCTGTCCTTACTGGGGACAAGTTCTAGTCATTCTACCTTATTAAATTCTAGCTAAAATGACCTGCATGTGGCTCTGAACAAATAAGTCCAAAAGCTTGTCTTAGAAGGAGTGAATGGGAGAGTAGAGAAAACTCATTATTAGCTTTCTGAAAGCAGGGACAGTATTTTGTTTTGTTTTTGCCTAAAGATGTAAAGCATTTTTTATGTTTAGTTACAAGCACTGGCATATAGTAGGTGCTTAATAAATGTTTGCTGACTTAACAGATTATCTGTCAGATGGGAACTCAAAGACAATCTAGTTCATCCTGTGCCCAAACATCCCTGCTACAGCTTCCTTGGTAAAATTATCATCCTGCTTTTGCTTGAAGCTTTCAAGTGACAGGGATTCCATTACTTGCTGAGGCAGTCCATTCTGCTTTTGAATAGTACTAATTGTCAGGAACTTTTTTGCTTTCTGCATCCTTTATCCATCAGCCCCTTTTGAGATCAAATAGAACAAACATAATCTCTCTTCTTCACCACAGCCTTTCAGATACTTGAAGATAACCATCATGTTCCTTCTAAGTCTTTTCATTTCCAGGAGAAACTTCTCCAATTCTTTCAACCAATCCCCATATGGCATGAGCTCAAAGTCTTCCATCATTCTGTTTGTCCTCTGAACTTGCTCCAGATTATTAGTATTTGTTCTAAAATGTGGGATCCAGACTTAAACACTCTAGTCCAGATATTATCTAACTGGTATCTGCCATTATTGTTTAGTTATTTCAGTTGTGACTGACTCTTTGTGACCCCATTTGAATTTTTTTGACAAAAAATAGTGGTTCTACATTTCCTTTTCCAGCTCATTTTAAATTTTATAGCAGAAGAAACTGAGGCTAACAGAGTTAAGAGACTTGTGTGAGAACTTGTGTGTTTCTCACACAGCTAGTAAATGTCTGGGGGCAAATTTGAAAGAAGAAAGATGTCTTTCTAACTCCAAGCATCACTTAGTTTGCCCACAACTTGCTATCCCATCAAATCCATATTCCTAGACTCTACACCTTTCTTTTGCTGCTGCTTTCACACATTGCTGACTTGGGTAGAGCTTATGGTCCATTAGAACTCTAAAATCTTTTTCAAACACATTGCTCACTCTATGCTTCCTCAATTTTGTACTGGTGAAGATTATTTTTGAACCCAAGTATGAAGCTTTACATTAATTCTTCTTTAATTTCATCTTTCAGTTTGGTCCAGTGTCCCAGACTGTCAATATCTTTTTGAATCTTGACTGTCATCCAGCTATCCTTCACAGTTTTGAATCATTTGCAAATTTGGAAGTGTGTCATTTAAGCCTTTTTCCAAGCCATTGATAAAAATGTCAACCAGAACAAGATTAAGCATGGATCTTCACATAAGAAAGCATGGTGTATGATGTTGATAAAGATTCTTAGGGGATTTCCTGTGGATTTTGCTGACTTATCTAGTTAAAAAGTCCATTTCCATTCAAAATCACTTTCAATATTCCCTCCAAAAATGACCCCTATATCTATGATTTCTATATTTATAATTCTTCATAGCTTAAAATTGGTGTGTGAACAAGAAAATACTCCAAATGCTACAAATTAGTATCTAATATACATTTCCTAGAGTAATACATGCTAAATCTTTACCCATTATTCTCTATGCAGTGCTCTCTAATATGGGTGGCAAGGAAGGGCAAAAGATGGCCAGAGACTAAAACCAAATGATATTAATTAAAAGAAGGCCTTGATAAATTTGCAGTTGGTTGATACCACACACCAAGCTAGAAGGGAAAAACAGCAGCATTGGAAAGAAACATTCATAAAATCAAGTTTATTAAGTCAAAGCACTAAGGCAAAGGACAAAAGAGTCCTAACAATTCTAGATCTTGACTTCTAAGAATTTAGTTTTGAAGCAAAATGTTTCTAGGTTTTATATAATCCTCTTTTTAAAAACTTTTATATCGGAATGTTTGGATTTCTTGATGATTAAGTTCATAATAAAAAGGAAAATTTATTTTTTATAAAAAGAAAAAATATTTCTAAAGGCAAAGGCATTTGGAAGAATGACTTTTGTTCAGTTCATTTTTTGAATGGAGATTGTTGTCTTTTTTTTTTCCTTTTTTATTTTATTAAAGCTTTTTATTTGCAAAACATATGTGTGGGTAATTTTTCAACATTGACCCTTGCAAAGCTTTCTGTTACAAATTTTTCCCCTCTAATCCCCACCACTCAGATGGCAGGAAGTCTAATACATGTTAATTATGTTAAAATACTTGACAAATCAAATATGTGTATACATATTTTTACAGTTATCTTGCTGTGCAAGAAAAGTTAGATATATAAGAAAAAAAATCTGAGAAGGGAGCATGCAATGCAAGCAAACATCAATAGAGAGCATGAAAATGTTATGTTTTGGTCCACATTCATATCCCTCTCTCTGGGTGTATATGGCTTTCTTCAGTGAACAATTGGAACTGGTTTGAAGCATTTCATTGAAGAGAACCATGTGCATCAGTATTGATTATCATATAATATTGTTGTTGCCGTGTATAATAATCTCCTGGTTCTGCTGATTTCACTCAGTATCAGTTCATACAAGTCTCTCCAGGCCTCTCTGAAATCGTCCTGCTGGTCGTTTCTTACAGAACAATAATATTCCATGACATTCATATACCATAATTTATTCAGCCACTCTCCAATTGATGGGCATCCATTCAGTTTCCAGTTTTTAGCCTCTACAAAAGGGTTGCCACAAACATTTTTGCACATGTGGGCCCCTTTCCTTCCTTTAAGATCTCTTTGGGATATAAGTCCAATAGAAACACTTCTGGATCAAAGAGTATGCACAGTTTGACAACTTTTTGAGCATAGTTCCAAATTGCTTGGAGATTATTTTCTTAAAACATTAAGTCTTGGAACTAATTGTAGTGTTTCATATGTAATACAATTATTTCAAGAACATCAGTGTCTAAATTAGTGGGATACTTTACAAAATTTGGGGCTGGGTCTTATAAATGATTAAAATAAGGATGTAATTTGATTTATTTGATCTCAGATTGTACTTATTAAGGGAAGAGAGAAAGAAACAACTTCCCAGTGCAATCCATATTTCCAAAGGAAAAACAAATAGATGTATCCCATTGTTCAGGACACCTCTTTGACCTTTTGACTTGCACATAATTTTATTCAAAGTGGGGAGAGAAAGAGAAAGAATCTGTGTGTGTGTGTGTGTGTGTGTGTGTGTGTGTGAGAGAGAGAGAGAGAGAGAGAGAGAGAGAGAGAGAGAGAGAGAGAGAAGAAATGGAACTCTTTGTACTCATAAATTTTACCGGAGGGTGAGGAGACATAAAACTACGTATTGGGAAACTTGCAGCCTGAACATCTGAAGTAATGGAATGTAAAGAAAGATGAT
This sequence comes from Myrmecobius fasciatus, assembly GCA_023553655.1. Taxonomy (NCBI): domain Eukaryota; kingdom Metazoa; phylum Chordata; class Mammalia; order Dasyuromorphia; family Myrmecobiidae; genus Myrmecobius; species Myrmecobius fasciatus. The sequence continues at coordinate 103,086 of JAJPUD010000942.1, forward strand.
GAACTAGTAAACAAAGGAACAGTATTCCTGATAGTAAATAAGCAAAAAATCTTCAAAATAAGCTCTAGAAGAAAACAAAAAAAGGACCAGATATTGTTCTCTAACTTGAAATTACATACTGAACACTAAGGGAAGTTCCTCCAACATATTTCATCAGAGAATAGAGTGAAAAGCAAAAATGAGGCCCTTAAGTAATTTACTTTGCTTCAATAACTCAGATTCTAATTCTATATGTAAATGTAGGTACCATATGTATATGTTGGGGTAGAATTGGAGGAAACTAGTTATGTTATATAAGTTTGATTAATAATTCTAGGCCAATAGAATTCCTAATCAAACTATTCAGTAAGAAATAATTCTCCCATCTAAATATATTAATATTTAAGTCTTAAAATATTCTGTTCTGCCAAAGATACCCATTCAACCTGAGAGAATGAAATCAACTTTCAGAAATGTCTAGTCTGATCCCAATGGCAGAGTTTCCTTTTCTGAATCACCTTGGTTGACTTTGAGTGAATCAGATGCTGATTCCATAAAAATTCTCTAAGAGACAAAGTTCTAAGTAGGAATTTGCTTTTTTATTTCATTCTCTCTGGGATAGTGGTGGAATATTATTGTTCACTTTCCATGAATATTATAACAAGTCTCTATAGCATCAGAGTCCTTTTAGCCACCCATCTGTTATTTTACAGATGAGGAAACTTAGGCTCAGGAAAGTAATATGACTTACACATTATCACAGCTTCAAGTGTTATAGCCAAGATAAGTGCTTATTCAGTCCTCTTCCTACTATCCCACATATCAAAAAATTGAAATCACATTGTGTGAATGCATATGGTGACTGGCAAATAATATGCTAAAATCAGGTTTGGAGATAGACTGATACAATGGAAAGTTTGAATTTTAAGTTACATGACTTGATTTGGAATCCTTATCATTCTCAATAATGTATGACTGTACAATTCAATTCATTACTCTGGGCATCAGTTTTCTCCTCTATAAAAGAAATTGTCTACATGACTTCTAAAGTACCTTCTACCTCTGATCTTATGACTACTTAACCCTCCCCTCATCAATTTCTTATTTGAATATCAGTTTAAAAAATTGTAGGTGGAGCCACACATCAATAGAGTTTTTGACTCTTGAAATCTTCTGGTGAAATCATAACAATGAATTATATCTTTACCTTTCAACAATCACATCTTAAGTTCAGAATATATATTCTAATAGCGATCTGTCAACCCTTCAATGTTTCTGAAATATAGAATATTGATCTTGAATAGTACTTATTAAGGGAAGAGAGAAAAACAACTTCCAAGTCCAATCCATATTTTCAAAGGAAAAACAAATAATTAGATGCAGAATAATTTTAGACCCTTTAATACTATTCTCGAAAAGAAATCTTAAGTTCAAATGAACAATCATGGATTAGAACAAGTAGGTGGCCACTTGCAGAAATATAATAAAATTAATATATAATATAAATAAAATCAATTTACTTTTCTATTTCATTTCATCTAGTAACAAAAACTTGGAACAAAGGGGATACTTATTTGATCAAATAAGGAATGGTTGATCATATTATAGCACACAAATATAGTGGTGTATTATCATGTTGTAAGAAATGACAAAAAAGGGAAGTCTCAGAAAAACTTTCATGAGAAACCTGTATGAATTGATGAAGAGTGAAGTGAATAGAACAATCCACATTATAACAAAAGAAATGTGGAAAAAAACCTTTAAAAGATTGAATAATTCTGGTCAATGCAAAGACCAAACACAATTCCAGAAAATCCCTCATAAAGATTGCTACTCATCTTCTGACAAAGAAGCAATAGGCTCACAGATGGTAGAATGGACAAGATCAATGTGAGAATTTGTATTGATTATACATATCTGTTACAAAGATTTATTTTTTTAAAACTATTTTTTCTATCTCAATTGGAGATGGGAAGGGAAAGGTAGTATAAAGATTAAATAAATGCTTATTAATTAAAAATAACTGTTCTATTTTCTCTACCCATCCAGATTTGAAAGGTCTTTATCAATAATCTACTTATAGGAAAAATACAGAAATATATTTTCTGGGTCTTAGATGCTTTGTGATAGTAAGATAACAGTAATTATTAGCTCAATTGGTGAAAAGAAAGCCAAAAGTAAGATGCTAGGGAAATCATTGAAGTTATATGTGAAAAATAAATAAAAACTAACATCTTCCCTCACCTTTAACCTAGAATCCATAACATAAAAGAGGGGGAGGAGGGGTGATATTAGTAAATGGTCCTGAGAAGAAAAATCGGATGATTTTGTTGACTTGCCTTAAACAACAAAGACATTCTCTGGGCAAATAGATACCAGGTAAAGTTAAACTGCCTTGGGGAAAAATAGGACAGCATTAGCATTTTCAAAGAGGTATTCATGGCATGATAAATGAGGCTAAAGTGATTAACAATTGAACTTGTCTATTCATAATATTGACCTTTACTATTACATATTCTCATGAAAAAACATAAAGATTAATGGGGTTTTTTTTGTTTTTTTTTTGTTTTTTTTTTGCTGTTGGTGGCAGCAACAGATTATGTAGTATAGGATTTTAAGAAAAAAAAGTAGAATTTGTGTTTGTGATTTCTAGTAGATTTAAGGAATCTGATTATTAATAGAAGGAAATGAAATTTTGGGTTCAGTATTTTCTACTAATCTCTTTGTTTCCTATCAACTGTTAAGGGAGAATCCATATATTTAGAGCACAAAGAGACCTCAGAAGCCATCAAATCCATTACTTTTTTTTTATCAATGAAGAAACTGAGGCACATAAAGGTTAAAGGGCTTACTTGGGTTCATATAGCCTTTAAATACTTTGCTCTATCCATTATACCAGGCAGTTTCAATATATTGAGTGATTTTGGCAAAATTCAATTCACTACTAAAGGATAATTACCTAAAATCTATTTTTGGTTCAGGGATCTATGATGGCAGGAAAAGAGAAATGGGCAAGAATTAAAAAAAAAAAAAAAAAACATGAGTTCTAGTTACTCTGAAATTAACTGGTTGTATGATTTAAAGCAAGTTATCTTACTTCTCAGGGTCTCAATTTCTTTATCTAGGAAGTATAGGTGGCAGATGAACTCTCAGATTTCTTCCACTTCTAATGTCCCATGGCTCCATAACTCTAAAATGGATTTCAGTGAATTTTGATTTGTAGATAAAACTTAGAGATTGAAAATTGCACTAAGTGAAGTTGACAATGAATAGAACTGTAGATTTTGAAAACATTGTGGTATCTGACCAGTGTTGGCCAAATGAGAAGATTAAAAAAGAATTAAGTTTTGAATATAAAGTAAAGCTAAAACCATGGAGAGAGATTGCAATTCTCACCCCAACCCCCCCCACACCCAGTCAGGTTCTTAGAAATTACTATTTCATACATGCCCCCAAAGGGTATTCATCACAAGTTTTTTTTTCCCCCAAATTAAATATGTATAAGCTTTAGAATGTTGTGGTATTTAGTTCATGAACTATGGTTGTTAGTCAGTCATCATATATGGGTGGTACAGATGATACAAAAACATAATTTTGTGCTATTGTTTCATTATTTTCTTGCCTACTGTCACAGGGTGCAGCTTTAATAAAGTCTTTGGTTATAGAGATGGTTAAACTGGTTAAACTGGAAATGCACATTCCATCTCTACCCACTTACTCCCATTTTAAAAGAACAAAACTCAACAGAATAACATTTTGTGGTTATGGGAGAAATCCGTTTCTGATGTGGTTGTCTTATTTGTCATCATTAGCTAACTACATGAAAGGAAATAGGCAGGATCAGGTAGCTATCGTAGGATCTTAGATCCACAGCTGGAAGGAACTTTAAAGGTCATCTGGCAGCTAGGTAATCCCATTGCATAGGGTTCTGGATCTAGTTAGATTTGAGTTCAAATGTAGACACTTAGCTGTATAGTCTTTAATTGCTGTTTGCCTCAGTTTATCCAACTCTAACATGGGGATGATAACAATATTATCTTGCAGGATGGTTATGAGAATCAAATGAGATAATATTTACAAAAGTACTTTGCATAATGCCAGTACATAACAGATATTTTATAAAAGCTTATTCCCTTCCCTTCTCCCATCTAATCTAAAAACTAATTACCTCACTTCTCTCTCTCCCTTTCATTCTGCCTCTCTCCTTCCCTCCTGCTCTGCCTCTCTCTACCTTCCTCCCTTCTCCTCTCCCTCATTCTTCCTCCCTTTCTCTTTCCTTCCCTCCCTCCCTCTCTCTGCCTTTCTTCCCCCCCTCCTTCTTCCTTCTATCCTGTGTCTGTTAAAGGCTTTTCCCTTAAGCTTTTCAGTGATACCCAATGGCATTGCTTTATAAACTTTTATCTTTAAATATGAAAAATGATGGAGAAACAAGGCACAAAGGAAACTAAGTGACTTGAAGTTGAAAAATTTATAAAAATCAGAGACAGGATTTGAACCTAGCACTCAGATTCCTGACACTGGTTCAAGAATGTTTCTACTGGACCAATGAAGTGAAAATACTAGAAGGGACAAATACTAGAGAGAGACTAAGCATTTGCATAAAAAATAATCATTTTTTGGCAGGACCCTTTGTAACCTGACCCTGCTCTCCCTTTCCAGGCTTTGCACAACTTACACCTCATCATGAACCCATTATCCAGTGACACATGCCTCCTTGCTGTTCCCAAAACAAAATATGCTAGCTCCCAATCTTTAGCATTTTTGCTGGCTCTCTCTCATCTATGGAGTGCTTTTCATCTCTACCTTCTGGGTTCCTTCAAGTCCCACCTAAAATCTGATCTTTTACAGAAAGCTTTGCCAATCCCCCTTAATAATGCCTTCCCTATATTGATTATTTCATATTTATTCTGTATATAGCTTAATGGACACAAATGTTTACATGTTGTTTCTGTGTTATCTTAAGCTTCTTGAGAACAGTGGCTGTCTTTTTCCTTCTTTTTGTATCATGTGTTTAGCATAATGCTTGGCACATGAAACAATTCTGGATGACATTACCACTCTGAACCAAGTACTTCATCTCTCTGTCTCTGTCTCTCTGTCTCTTTGTCTCTCCTCCCCCTTTCTTCTACCCTGTACCTTTCAAAGATACTCAATGGCATTACTTAGTCACAAGCTACATATATATATACACATGCCACATATAGATGTATACATCTATATGTGGCGTGTATATATATATGTATACACACACACACACACACACACACACACACACACACACACACTAGCCAAAAGGGTACCAACAACAAAGCTATAGTCTGATGCCCAAATAGTAACTAATAAAAGAATCCAAATGAATGAATCTAGTGTCCTATTGCAATTTGGAAGGAAAATCTGAGAGGAATATTAATTGGTAGAGATTATGTTGTCAATAATTTTAGGCATCAGAACTGGTTTTGAACCTATTTTATCAATTCATTATAATCTTACAACTTTGCATTAATTATTCTGAGTTTATATAACCTAGCCTCATCATTTTTCTAAGTGCAGAGGGCCTTCAAAATTAGAAGAAAACATGATCCCTGGCCTAAAAAAGGCTGACAGTTTAAATGAGTAGACAAAGTAGACTGTTCTTAACAGGTGTCTTATACTTGTTTATTCTCTTAGACTGTTTATGAGCTATTACTCATAATTTCCTTGTGAATCAACAGGCACATCTGGAAGAACAAAACCTCCTACTGACAAATGAATTCCTAGAGTGTAGGTGCCACACAATAGTGCAATTAATTCATGTGGGTATCCTAGAGGGCTTTACAAAAAACACCCTAGGCACTGAGAGATTGAAAAAATCAGTGTCAGGGCAAAGACCAGAACTTTGGAATTTATGATTCTATTTTAGTACTTTTCTGCAACTAGATCATGATGATCTTATAGAGATGACCCATTTGCTCATTAATCCTTCTGTTTCCCAATGCATTAGCCAATTGTGACTTAAGAGTTGTTGAAACTTCCTCCCACCTCTCAACAATGAGTGATAGGTACCAAGTAAAGTATAATTTGTCAGCCATGGCCAGTGTATTGGTTTGTTTTGCTTACTTGTATGTACTTTTTAGCTGTTGAGATGTATATGCTACTCACCTAAGGATTTGAATTTCCCCAGAAGGCTATATTGGATTGGGGAAGAGAGAGATAGGGAGGAAATTGATCATCAATAAACTATTACAAATATGATATTCCCAGGAATCTCTTTTTTTTTATCTAAATTCCTATTTGATAGCATATCTATTCCTTTCTATTCAAACTTGGGCAAGTTAAGTCTTTTCTGAGCCTTGATTCTTTCCTCTGAAAAAAGAATGTCTCTGAGTTTTCTTATAGCTTTGAATGTATACTACTATGGTGTGTACCTTCTCAATTACAAAAGTATTTTCAGTGCAATTTCAATTTTTTGATGATGAGTAGAAAAATTTCTGGTGCAATTTCAATTTTTTTTGATGGTGAATGGTAGCACTTTTATTACCAAAAAATTTACTTATACTAAAAATATTTGCTATTCCAATGATTTCAAATCATATTCATTTCAGAAAATTCTAGTATCACCAAAAGATATATGCTCAGCCTCTTCTAAATCTTTGTATCATGTCATCCTTGATGCAAGACAACTTAGAAAAGAAATTATTTCTTTGTCTATGCTTCATTTATTCTATTTTTCTATGTGGAGAGAATAAATTTAACAAGCAGTTAAATAAAAAGAACTTTATTACCTTTCTTTTAATCTAAGCTTCTAGTAGCCAAATCTTAAATATTGAAATGTCTAAAGGTTCAATGACTTATTCTAAATCAGAGAAGGGGTTATGACACCATAGTAATTAGAATCCTAAGTCCTTGGCGATTTAAAAAATGATCCGATAATATCAGTAAGTAAAGATAACTATCTCAGTTTCAGATAGTGTCTTTCCATTGTTAATCAGAAATCTATAATGAGAACAAAAACCATGGGAATATTTTGATAAGGGGAAGCACTGGACCTGGGATGCTATAGACTCTCAGAGGAGGACATTCTGGATATCACTGTAATTTGACACCTCTGTAATTTAAAATCTTAGCCCCAGTAGTTTAGACTCTAGAACACTGAGGGAATAAATGACTTGCCCAGAGAAACACAGTCTCTAGGTAAAAGAGATGGGATTTGAAATGGCATCCCAAGACCAACTTTCTTAGTATTACATCACTTTATCTCATGTCTTTCTGAGATGAATTTTGAAAAACAGCTTTGAAATAAAAATTTTGAATTTTACAAAATCTATATATTAACAAACTATCATAGGTAAGATTACAAAATTTTGAGCCTGAAAGACCTCTCCAGAATTTCATCTAAAAATTCAGGTTTTTATATGTTTGCCATATAGGTTTATTCTTGGTGTCTGAGTGTCCTTCCCTACTCCCTATCTCTAGCCCTTCCCTACACCTCATCCTTTAAGCATTTACTAACTGCATGAAGACCATCCCAGGCAGAAAATCTGCCAAGTTTTCTAAGAAGACCGGGACAGACACTGCATTAGCAGCTGCTTAAATAGCAGTCCCTAGAGAATTTCAGCTGCCAATATACTAGATGTGTATTTTGAGTGAGAATATTTTTAAAAACTTAAACTGCATCTTATACACCATGATACAAAGTAATGATACTTTGAATCTTTGTGCCTAGAGCTATTCACTTTTGTGACTTCTACTTAACTTTAAATTTCTCATTTCTATATGTATTCTGTGTGCTTTCCCCTAACATTTCTCTGTTCAAGCATTGAGATAACTGGGATCTCTGTGTGTTTTAGTCTTCTTATCTGTGAAATAAGAGTGACAGACTGTCTTAGATGACATCTTAAGTTTGCTCCTACTCAAAATTGATGATCTTATGATGGGGGAAGTGAATGAATCACTCAACTCTTATCCAGGGTAGCTTTACCCCTCCCCCAGTCATCCCTTGGTTCTGCAAATCAAGCAAAGAGGAAGCAATGTTTACAGTAATGATTCTCAAATCACAGCTTTCTGGTGTCTAATTTTCTCAGGGGATTTTCTGAAATTACCCTGCATCATAAGCAGAAAAAAAATTGATTTACTTTAATCTTAATAAAATACAAACTATATTCAGTGTTTTGGAAAATGAAGAGTAGGAAAGTTAGTTTACATGTAGCAATAGTATTTCCATAGTATATTTTCTTGTTTTTTTTCCTGTTTTTTCCATGTTTCTCTAACATGTTTAGATTCATTCTTATGAATATTTCCTCTATTCTTCCCTCTTCCTTCCTTTTCTTTTCTTTCTCCCTTCTTCCCTTTCTTCTTCCCTCCCTCCCTCTCTTTTTTCTTCATTTCCTCACTCCCTTCCTCCTTTCCTCCTTCTCTCCCTCCCTTTCTTTTCTTCTTTCCTTCCTTCCTTTTTCTTTCTTCCTCTTTCTCTGCCTCTCTCTCTTTCTTCTTCTTTCCTTTCTTCCCCTAATAGCTAATATGATGTTGTGCACACAGTAGGAGCTTAATATGCTTTTGATTGTTCTTGAATTTTTTCAGGTCCAATTGCTAAAACCAACATTTATTATACTTAAAAAGGTAATTAACACATATTTTCAGTTTTTAATGTATTTATCAAGATACCTCTCATAGTTTTAAACAGCAGAAAAAAAGGCAAGTCCAACACATTTTTTTTTTCTCACTGGAAAAACTCAAGATGCCATTTCCCTTTTATTTTTGGTGAAAGTAAGCAAAGTGAAAACTTTTTTACTATTTTTCTTTGCTCATTTTTTTTTCTCTTAGCTTTCCTAAAATCCCTAACATACTTCTATTCTGAAGTACTCCAACACTGACTTCCTTATTTGGTTGCTGGAACTGTTCTTTGTCTTGTTCAAACATTCTGCTAAAGTTGCAGGCTCTCCCTCTGCCCTCCTCCCCCTCTTTCTTCCTACACTCTCTCTTCTTTTCTTCCTACACACACACACACACACACACACACACACACACACACACACACACACACACACACACGAGTCTGGCTTCAACAGGTCATCGTGACTCAGCCGCCTTTGTAGTTCTCTTTACCAATCACACATCAGTTATGCCCATTTAAGGAGTATCTTTCCTTCTGGAAATCATAAGAGTGCCAGGGAACTTTCAGCTGCTTGAAAAGATTGCTATGTTGCATACACTGTAAGATTACCACGAAGCATGTATTTTATTCAATTATGTTTTTCATTTTACAAAGTATGCATTATTGTTATTATTTTAAATCAAGGGAAAAAAAACAATGTACAGTTGCCTCATTACTGATTACTTTAAGCCTTAGTTATGCGGAACTTAAGTTTGACTGAGATATAAAACAATTTTAACTTTCCAAAAATGACAATATGCATTGATTAATCTAGAGGGGTTTTTTTTTTAAGTTTAAAAAACATAACAGCGGTAGAAAGAAACTTCAAGAAAGCAAACCAGAGCTCTGGGGCATTAATGAAAAGACACACACCTTTCAGTAAAAAATGATTTCCTCTCTGCAGACCAGGTAGGCATGCAGAAGTGCTAAGAGTTATATTCATATTTTCTTGTTCAGCTAGCTGACCCAAATGTTCAGCTCTCTGCATTCCCTATTTAAGAAAGGAGCTGTAATGGCTGCATCCAATAAAAGAGACCAATGCTTCTGTCCATCTAAACAAATGGAACTTTTCCCTGTGCCTAGCACGTAGCATCTTGATGCCTGGGATAAACGAGACCATGACTTTATTTTAAACAAACACATCATCAACACTCTAGTGTGAAAGCTGAAACAAAGTAAGATGAACAGAGGTATTTTTTCAAGATTTCAGGCATTCTGTAGTTAGTTCTAGTCTGATTCAATTGAGAATTAAGAATGGGCAGTTTCCCCAGACTTCCTTTAAATCAACAAATCCTCAAACTACTTTCTTTAAAATAGTGCTTTGTATATGAGAATTAGAGCTACCCTCTTTAAACTAGACCACTCAATGAGAACACTGCTTTCCCCCCTCTTTCAATAAAGATTACCCTAATTTTCAGGTTCACGTAACACTTGGTTTTTCACCTCCTCAATAAATTTATCATGTAATGTTACATAGTACAGTTATTTGTATCTATCTCTTATTCTTCCACTAGACTTGAGACTTGATGAATCATAGCTAAATCCCATACTTTCTGCAGAGGCTGACAAGATCATTACCCACCACATTTTAATAAGGGAATTGGAGAATGAATGAATGATTGTGACTGGATGGACCAGTGATTTCCAGATGAAGAATCTCCTTCTGCTGGAGGCTAATATCTTCTCTGGTACTTACAATCTTAGAGAGCTGCCAGTAGATGTGGAGATAAGTCCTGAATTCAAATTTTCTTGGCTTTGAGGGTGGTTTTCTATCAGTACCTCAGGTAGAAACTGATTAGAAAGGGCAATATTTTCTGACTCCTCATTTGCCCTAAACTGTCTTTGCTTGTATATCTCTTTGAATAAAAAACAGCCACCATTTATTGAGAATTTACTATGTGCAACAAGGTGTCATGCAAGATTCATTAACTAGCATTTACAGTCATCAGATCACAGATTAGAGGTCAACACTTAGCTTCTTATTTTACAAATGAGGAAATTGAGTTGTAGGGACCCTTCTTTTCTTCAGTTGCTTTTATAGTACTATGACCATCCCAACATATTTTATCTCTTATTCTAGGAACTCACTTTCCTTTCTTTGTTCTCATGGAGAGACTATTTATTTAAATTCACCATAGTGACTGTGGTGGAAATAACATTTGGTTCACCTGATTTTCCAAAGCGCTTGACTTTTCACATTTGAATCATTCTGAGCCAACACAGACCCAGTCATAGACTTAGAATGTTAGAGCTGGAAGGTTCCCTACAGTTAAGGTTTTTTTTTTTTTTTTAATTTCAATATATTGGCTCATCAGATATAGAGCTGGATGAGATTTAGAGGTCATCTATAATGAGACCCTTCATGCTATAGAATGGATTCTGAGCTCCAGACAAGTAAAGTGACTCCACTCTACTTCATATTATATCTTCCCAATCAGTTTAACTATAGGTTTCTTTTGGTCAATCTTAATAATGTCTATAGTCTCCCTTCCTATTTTAAGTCTTTTCCTTCCTCATTTTCCATTGGTTTGCCCTTAACTGAATTTCTGCTATAGATTACTCATTCTGTTCCCTCCCTCTGTTCTTGAACCTGAAGAACCTATATCTCTATCTATCTATAGAGAGAAAATAAGAAGATAATTAATCTCTGTTCAAAATTTTGCATCTCATCTCCCTCTATAGATAATATAGATAGGTGTAAAATATGTATAAATAGATGAATATTAAAGAAAGAGGGATATAGGAAGACAGAATGATGAAGAATTTTAGGAGGAAATCAAATATATACACAGTTTTTCTTAAAACTCATTGCTGCTCTTTAGCACAATTTCCTCCAGAATCCCCTACAACTACTTTGCCTACGTTCTTCCTTCTCTGATTTGGACTTTGCAAATTACTTGATAGCTAAATTTTAGAATGAACCTAGGTATTCTTCTGTGCCTCCCCTTGGACTCATTCTTGTAGTATTTTATTTTCCCAAATATATGCAAAAAAAGTTTCACCATTCACTTTTGCAAAATTTTGTGTTCCAAAATTTTCTCCCTCTCTTACCTCTTTCTTCCTCCCCTCCTCCCTAAGACAGCAAGCAATCCAATATAGGTTAAACATGTACAATTCTTCTAAATATGTTTCCATATTGTTCACACTGGGCAAGAAAAATCACATCAAAAGGGAAAAATACATGAGAAAGGGAAAAAAAACAAGCAAACAAACAACAAAAAGATGAAAATACTATCTATGCTTTGACCCATGATCAGTTTCCATAATTCTCTTTGTATTCAGATGGCACTTTCCATCACAAATCTATTGGAAGTGCCTTGAATTACCTCATTGTTGAAAAAAGCCAAATCCATCATAGTTGATCATCACATAATCTTGTTACTGTGTACACAGTTATCTTGGTTCTGTTCACTTAGCATCAGTACACATAAGCCAAAGACTCATTCTTAAACTAGCCATTATTTGCTCCATCACAAATTTTTTTCTTTTTTTTCCCTAAGGCTTTCAAAGGGATGCATACAATATACATACACATACAAATATATGCATGTATATGTACACACAGAAATAAAAGCTACAATCTAAATGTGCATATATACATATGCATACACACACACACACATACACATCTACATATCTACTCAGCCTTAGGAAAGTATCTTTAGCTGGATTTTACTATTTTTCTAACCAGAAATTAGAGCTGGCAGGAATATCATTAATCATCAAACCCCTCAAACTAATTGTTATTCAGCTGTTTTTAGTCATATCTGACTCCATTTGTTTGCTTGGCAAAGATCCTTTGGCACTCTATCTATTTTACAGACAAGGAAACAAAAGCTAAGCAAGTTCATGTGACATTCTTTTAGGTCACATGAACTAGGATTTGAACCCAGATCCTCTGACTCCAAAATCCAATTCTTTCTCTACTAATATTATGCTACTTCTATGAACTCTTTCAAAATCAGGTCTGCTAGACTTATTTTCCGTAAGCTTTCTTAGTTCTCTTATTTCTCTATCTATCCATTGATACTGTCAATAAATAAATGAGTACTGCATTTACTGAGAATCTGAAGATCAAAGAATGTTTGAGTTGGCAGTTAAAAGAGATCTTGCAAATTATGTAGTCCATTTCTTTCATTTTATAGATAAGGAAACAGGTTCAGGATGAACAATTTGCTTAATATCTCATGCCTGTTAGGGGAAGAACTGAGATAAAAATCAGTGTCAGCAGACACTGTCGAATGCTTTTTCCCCCTATAAAGCCACTTGAAGTATAAGATGTAGTTTGGTCTCTAAGAGCTTATAATTTTTTCTCCTTAGTTAAGATAGAGTTACAGACTAAAGTTTTGATTTCTTAGATTCTTAAAATATTGCCTACAATAGTGCCCATGATCATGTGGCTAGTATTTGCTAGAGGCAAGACTTGAATTCAGGTTTTCCTGGTTTCCAGATAAATTTCTTTTTATTATACCACCATGCCCTTCCTTATTATTCTATGAATTAATTATAAAGTAACTAAGTATTAAACTATGGACTACTAACCATAAATGAAATAGAATTTAAGAAAAGGAAAAGACAGAAGGGGTAAAAATGTAAAAATGGCCCTATACTAGGTGACATAATAATAACCAACATTTATATTATATAAGTGCTTAAGATTTACAAAGTCCTCTTAAAATTTTTAAGTGGAAGAGACTGTTGAGATAATCTAGTTCAATTCCTTTCATTTTATTAAAAATGCTTATTGATACATTTTGATTTTGTCACCTATATTTTCCTCACCATATCCCTTCCCAAAGAACTATCCTGCATAATAAAGAAAAAAAGTGAAAAACGATATGGTAAAATTAACCAAAATGGAGATAGTACCAAGATGGCAGATAAAAAGGAAGAAGCACACTAAGCTACCCTCCTCTGAAACTCCCCCAAAACAAATCTAGAAAATGCACCAAACTGGATCCTGATGGGGAAATCCAAAGCCACAGTGTCATTTATCCAGCCAAGATTGGCACAATGAGACAAAGAAGTTGGTGGACACCAGAAAAGGAGTTTCTAGTCAAGAGCTGCTATGCATATCACTCCAGTACTTGGAGACACTGTGTACCAGGACAAGAGGAGGCCCTAGCTTCATACCTGGGCACTTTATACAGAGCATGGTGACAGGTGCCACCTGGTAGCTTTGTTGCTCACTTCCCAGTTCTGAGTCACAGAAGGGAACTTATGTCTAGGAATGGGTAAGTTCAGAACAAGGAGCAGCAGGATGGCTCAGATTCCAGGAACAGAACAGAGTCTCAGTTCCAGATTCTAGTACAGTTTGAATTGGGCAGAAAAATATCTAGGACAGGAATTCCAGACCATGCTTGAAATGCCCTCCTTCATCTTTGCTTCCTGGTTTTCTTCAAATCTCAGTTAAAAATCTAAAAATTTCTACAAGGAGCCTTTCCAGATCCCTCTTAATTCTATTATTTTTCTTCTGTTGATTATTTCTATTTACCCTGGTAATAGTTTGTTTGTAGATAATTACACATTGTTTCCTCCATTAGACTTGGGGTCCTGATAGGGCACAGTCTTTTATATTTCTTAGCATCCCCAGTACTTAGCATTGTGTACTACCCATAGTAGGTACTTTAAAATAAATGATTATTGATTAACTGCTTCTAGTGCTCTGTAAATGTGAATTTTTATATTGTTTCTGTGTCACTAAGATTATCAGTACAGTTTCAAAGTGATTTGAGTCTGGAAACAATATGATAAAATATAGTAGATAAGAAATGGGCCTTTGGGTCAGGAAGAATGGCTCAAACTCCATCTCAGACATTTATTAGCACATGACTCTTGGTAAATCACTTGATCTGTCTTGATCTCAGTTTCCTCATCTGTAGGATAAAAAGTTTGATTCAATGGCTGTCAAGATATCTATAATCCTATGATTCCTATCTCAGATAGTTACTTGATGCATAGCCCTGAGTAAGATACCTCAGTCTCTTCCTTTGTAAATGAGGAGTGTTGGAATTAATTGCCCTTATAGCTTTAAATTTATGATATGGTCCTGGCTGTAAGTGGTATGTCTAGATCTGTGCGCCTATCTGGAGGTGAGAAAAGAAGGACATAACAGTAGTTGTCCCCATATACTTCTTCACATTAGCTCAAAATATAGAGGCAAATGCAAAAAACAAAGAAAAAAAACTCACCTCCCTTAAATCCTCTAGAAAAATGGTATTTGACTATGAAACTTTAGGTGAAATTAATTTGAAAGCAGATTTTTTTTTTCTTTTAGATTTGCCTCTAAGCCCAAACACATAGCCAGGAGGTTTAACTGATAATTACCATAACCTTTTCAAATTAAATTGCTATTAGCAGGGTCTGCAGCAGTCTCTCCAAAAATGAGCAAATCCTCACAAACCCCTATATTAGAGGTTGTGAATCAAATCCTCTCTAGGATAACAACTGGTAGCCTCATGTGTGGGAGTTCTGCACTCCAGGCATGCCTGGCCATCTCCAAGGCAAATCTCTAGGATTCATATTCACTGACATTTCTCTGTCAACTTTCAAATTCTTCTTTCCCAAGATTCTTCCCTCCTATTTCGAGTATCCCCATTTATCTTCTTAATTGACATGTTGCATGATTACAGATGAGGTCCTTAGAAATAGTTTTGTTCTGTTTATGACATCATGATAAATTAAGAAAAATTGGAGGTGGGTATGAGATTTCTTGAACTTGGATCATCTTTGCTAGTGGATCTGGGTAGCTAGGTAACAGTGGATAGAGCATTGGGTCTGCAATCAAGAAAACTTGAATTCAAATTCAGCCTCTGATGCTATGTGACAATGGGCAAGTTACTTAATTCTGTTTGCCTCAGTTTCCTTATCTGCAAAATGAACTGGATAAGAAAATGGCAAAACACTCTAATATTTTTCCCAAGATAACCCCAGTTGGGGTTCAAATACTGCTTCTAATACTCACTGTGATCCTGAGCAAATCAATAAAAGCATGCATTGCCCTAGTTCTGCTCTCAAGGTTATAAATTGCAGAAAAGGTGCTAATGTGCTTCAGTAGAGGGAGTTTCCTTAAGAGGAGGTATAGGGAAGATTTCCCAGAAATGATGAAATCACATATCTAGTTAAAAAAAATCTGGTGACATAGGAACAGGATTATTAATCCTCCCTTGATCACTTATCACTCCATATTTGATATATCAGACTTTAAAAAAATGACAATGAAGTGATTGTTCAGTCATTTATTACCCATTTGGGTTTTTTTGGGCAAAGATTTTAAAATGGTTTGGTATTTTTTTCCTCCAGCTCATTTTACAAATGAAGAAACTAAAGCAAATAGAGTTGAGTGACTTTCACACTTGTCACACAACTAGTAAATGTCCGAACTAATTTTCCTGATATTGTTAACTTCTTGGGTCAGGGAGATCATCTGCATGGTTCCTTAGAGCCAGAAGAACAGTAAAAGACTAAACCATGATTATAATGAAGCAAATGATCTTGAATTTGAGACTTTTTTTTCCCCTTTTTCTCTTGTTAGAACATTTTCTCCCCAAACTATCTGAAATTTATTTTGCCTATATTTTATATGTGCTCTGTCTATGTTCATCTCTCTCTCATTCGAATATAAGAGGGTAGATAATGTTTCTATTTCAGGGAAGTTCAAGTCCTTAGGGTACTACTGAGTTTGATGAATATGTAGGTTTCTGAGGTAAAAGTGGCACTCATTAAAATGCTGGGGTAGGGGTCAGGGTTGTCCTAATCAAACTCTCATATTTATTTCACTTCTGAAGGGAATCTAAATGAAAGGGTTGTGCCATCAATTTGGACATTCCTATACAGGAGTAGTAAGGAAAAGTAGGACTAATCTAAGGGGAGAAAATTGTATGTTTTTACTATATTAAGTTGATTTTTTAAAATGACAATTTTCTATACCAATTGAAGTGTGGTTCAGGGCCTGGTCCCTTAGATAATTTTAAATAATCTGTGAAGTTAAAAATATTTTTATTATAATACTGACATTAAAATTTCTTACACAGTTCATTCACAAAAGCACTTTAGGGATTTTTCAATAATTTTTAAATTTTTTTTTAAGTATAAAGATTGCTGAGACCAAAGAGTTTGAAAACCATTGAAAATGCTATTCATTTGATAATTATTCCTATAATGCTTTCCATTGTAACTAAACAATTTCATGTGTCTGTGTCTTTTCTGTCTAGCTAAATTGTATACACCTGAACAAACTCTTCTGTTTGTTTTGTATCTCCTTCAGATTTAGCATGGTGTATACCTATACTAGGTTTCTCACATAATACTTGATGAATGAATGGAATGTCTGTTGAGTAACTAATTCATCACCAACGGATGGTGCTGCTTACATTAAGTCCTTATTCATTTAATATGGAAAAATGACAACTAATAAGTGCCAGTGTCCCCTTGTATTAGGAAATCAGATGAGAGGCCATAGAGTATATGAGAAGGTTTATTGAACTTTGGAATCAGGAGAATGGGGATCAAATCTTGATAACTATAAATATCTGAAAATGTAGGAGTTTTTTTGTTTGTTTTGTTTTGGTTTTTTTAGAGGAAGTTGGAAATGTGGTCATTTTTAAAGGGTATGAACACTGCTGATAGTTAAGTTGAAGATGGGAAAGTAAACTAAGCTTGTTGCTTTTTCACTGGGTTGGTTTTGAATTAACTGCTTACTATTTGACAGAACAAGCTTCCAATAAAGTGTGTGGGAACCTCTCTTTTAAAGTACATGATATAATGAGCAGAACCAGGAGATCATTATACACGGCAGCAACAATACTATATAATGATCAATTCTGATGGACATGGCTCTCTTCAACAATGTAATGTTTCAAACCAGTTCCAATTGTTCAATGAAGAAAACCATATTCACCCAGAGAGAGGGATATGAAATGTGTACCACAACATAACATTTTCATGCTCTCTATTGATGTTTGCTTGCATTGTGTTTCCTTTCTCTGATTTTTTTTCTTGTAGATACGATTTTTCTTGCACAAAAATGATGTGTGGACTAATACATTGTTGGTGGAACTGAGAACGGATCCAACCATTCTGGAGAGCAATTTGGAGCTAGGCTCAAAAAGTTGTCAAACTGTGCATGCCCTTTGACCCAGCAGTGTTTCTACTGGGCCTATATCCCAAAGAGATCTTAGAGGAGGGAAAGGGACCCACCTGTGCAAGAATGTTTGTGGCAGCCCTTTTTGTAGTGGCTAGAAACTGGAAACTGAAGGGATGCCCATCAATTGGAGAGTGGCTGAATAAATTATGGTATATGAATGTTATGGAATATTATTGCTCTGTAATAAATGACCAGCAGGACGATTTCAGAGAGGCCTGGAGAGACTTGCATGAACTGATGCTGAGTGAAACGAGCAGAACCAGGAGATCATCATACACAGCAACAACAGTATTACATGATGATCAATTCTGATGGACATGGCTCTGCAACAAAGAATTGTCTCAAACCAGTTTCAATTGTTCACTGAAGAAAACCATATACACCCAGAGAGAGGGAAATGAAATATGGACCAAAATGTAACATTTTCATGATCTCTATTGACATTTGCTTGCATTGTGTTGCCTTTCTCTGATTCTTTTTTTTTTT
>JAJPUD010000942.1:121724-144187 GCA_023553655.1 Myrmecobius fasciatus
TTGCCGTGTATAATGATCTCCTGGTTCTGCTCATTTCACTCAGCATCAGTTCATGTAAGTCTCTCCAGGCCTCTCTGAAATCATCTTGCTGGTCATTTCTTACAGAACAATAATATTCCATAATATTCATATACCATAATTTATTCAGCCATTCTCCAATTGAAGGGCATCTATTCAATTTCCAGTTTCTAGCCACTACAAAAAGGGCTGCCACAAACATTCTTGCACATGTGGGGCCTTTTCCTTCCTTTATGATTTCTTTGGGATATAAGCCCAATAGAAATGCTGCTGGGTCAAAGGGTATGCACAGTTTGATAACTTTTTGAGCATAGCTCCAAATTGTTCTCCAGAATGGCTGTATCCGTTCACAGCTCCACCAACAATGCATCAGTGTCCCAGCCCTCCCACATCCCCTCCAACATTCATCATTAACTTTTCCTGTCATTTTAGCCAATCTGACAGGTTACACTATATATCTTAATAGTAATATAATATAGGATACATTACTATATTCTTTTGTTTTCTTTTCCTTTTTTCCCCAGTCAAAAAAGTACTTGATCTTAGAACCAGGAAAGACCTTTTTGACCATTCTATTTGAATTCCCTCATTTTGCATTCGGAGAAGTGGAGATTCAGAGAGATTAAGGTCACAAAAAAAGTCCCAGAGTTCAGAGTAGAACCCAGGCCTGGATATTCCCAGTCCAGGACATCAATCTCACTACCTTTCAAGTTCCTTGGGGGGAAGTGGCTTATTTTGTATTTCCTCTCAGAGTAGGTGTCAACAAATACAGTAGATCTCTTGCTGCTGGAAGGCTTTCACCCCAAAACAGTAGTCATTGTTGAAGCATTCTTATCTTAATCAATGAATTGTGTGAATCAACTGAACTATGAAACCAGGTGGAAGACAACTCATCAATGGAGATACCAAGCTTTTAACAGGAAAATGGGAATTTGGGATATGTATAGATAACAATGACTTTCTCTTACAGATTATGTATTTATGTAAAACTACCTGGGAAGCTTTCCCTTCTTTCTCCTTTCTTTGTCTCAGAATCCTCCACTTCCAGCAAGACAGCACTCAAAAACCAACCTCTGCCAGGGGTTTTTCCAGGTCTCTCCTAGCTGCTGGTACCTTCCTTTTCCCCCTTTAGAATATAAATCCACTGAGGACTTAACTATTAACTATATAGGGGGACAGGATCACAGCTAATAAAAGCATTTCGGGGCTCTGTCTTGGGCTCCTTTTTATTCTCACCGTATTTTCTTTTTCTTATTGATGTCATCAGCCCTAACAAGTGCAATGATCATTTTTATATCTACCTCTAATCTTCCTCCAGAACTCAGGTCCCTCAGCTTCAATTCACTTCAACTCAATAAGCATTAATCATGCCCATATTATATGTCAGGCACTGGAGAAAGATAAAAACCAATGGCACCTTATCAAACCTTCTCCCTAAGCAAGTTATCCCAAGAAATTATAAACTCAGTTCAGAATACAAATGGGCATGAACCTGTGATCTAGGGAAATTTTGGAACATGGAAATTTCCTCTCCCAATGCAGTTTAGCATATTCTCTGCAATATTTATGTTGCTATTCAGTCATGTCTGACTCTGTGATTCTATGGACTATACCACCTTTCTGTCCTCTGGTGTCTCCCCCAGTCTGTCCATATTCTAGTTCATTGATATTGGACACTTTTTGACCTGAAAGGCTCATCAATAGAATTTTTATCGTCTTAGAGAATTTTGTAGACCAAGTTTATTGTCTTTTAAATAATGTTTCATGGCCTGAGTCACATTAACATTATGAACTGAATGGTTCATAGCAAAATCCCATAGCAGGGGTTATGACTGGGCTAATATTCCTTATTTATAATTAAAGACTAAAGAAGTTTTTTTTTTTCATCTCTAAGTAAAAATGTTTAAATGGCCTCTGAAAATTAAATAACAAAGGTTGAGCTCAGTAGGCCATTTCCATTTGTTAATCTGTCAAAGCAAAAGTTTCCAATTTTTTGGCATTGCAAAAAGGGTTACTATAAATATTTTTTTCTTCTGCAGATGGGTCCTCTCCCTCTTTCTTTGATCTCTTTGGGCTATGGGTCTAGGACTGGTGTCTCTGGGTCAAAGTTTAATAGCTTTGGGGGCATAGTTACAAATTGCTTTCTAGAATGGCTGGACCAGTTTACAGCTATTCCTCTCATCTCTCCAATTTACAACTTGGTAGTCATCCTAGATTCTTATCTTTCCTCTTCTCTCACTTAGACTATTACAGTAATCTTCAAATTGGTCTCCCTGCCTTGATTATCTTGTTTTTCTAAGCAGACCTCTACGTAGCTTTCATATTGGTTATCCTAACACACAGGGTAGACCATATTACCCATGCTCAAGAAACTTCAGGGACTCCTCATTGTCCTTAGAAGAAAGTTCTAATTGCTCTATTTGGTAATAAAACCCTTTTGTAATCTGACTTTAGTATGACCTCTCTGGGTTGATGACTCATTCTACCTTATGCAAGGTTTCACTAAAGCTACCATTATTTTGACATATATGAAACTGACATTATACATATAAGAAGATACACATCACACACACACACATGCACAACTACTAGCTAAACTGATGTTGAATGAAGTTTCTGGGTTTAAAACCCCCATAACTTTGTTGTTAACAAAGTTGGCAAAGTTTTTTGTTTTTTGTTTTTTTTTTCCCCTAGAAAGTGTATGTGTCTGTGTTAAAGACAAGGCACTTTTAAAAAGTTAAGTGGATCTTGAATTACCCTTCTTTATCTTCTTCAATGCATTATAATAACTCTGTAACTGGCAAAATGTTTCCTCTGCTTTAAGAAAACCCTAGACCCCATATTGTAGAGAACTTAGAAAGCAGATAAATTAGTTCCACTTTTGAAAGATTTCCTGTTGTGATTGCCATGGTTGCTTTAAGTATTTTTCTGATGAACATTAGCTGACACAGAGAGGAGATTTAAAGCTAAGTTAAAGTCAAAATATTAATAGTAAGTGCCAATTAAAAAACTTCTAGAAAATAAAGTGAGTGGCCATCAATTGAGGAATGGTTAAATTGTGATATATGGGTGTAATGACATGTTATTACATTGTAAAAAGCAATAAATATGAGAAATGTAAAGAAACAGAGGAAAACTTGTATGAATTGATAGAGAGAAGTAAATAGAAGATACCTAATAAGAATATAAATAAGAAAAAAAAACTTTTTAAAAAGCATGATGTAGGGGCAGCTAGGTGGTGCAGTGGATAGAGCACCAGTCCTGAAGTCAGGAGGACCTGAGTTCAAATCTGATCTCAGACACTTAACATTACCTAGCTGTGTGATCCTGGGCAAGTCACTTAACCCCAATTGCCTCAGCAAAAAGCAAAAAAAAAAAAAGCATGATGTTGCATGACAACCATATATGTTGACCAGTCTTGGTCTTAGAAAAAGAGATGAGGAAAAAATACTTCTTTTTGCTGAAGAGGTGGGGGACTAGGAGTATGGAATGCTGTATGTGCTTTCAGAGGTGATTATTGAGCCTGTGTGGTTTGCTTAACTTTTTTTTCTTTGTTATTTTGAAAGGTTCATTTGTATTTTGGAAATGACTGCAATGAACAATAAAAATATTAAAAATAATAAGACCACTAAAAATAATTTAAAAATACTAAAAATAATTATGAAAATTGTCCTTGTATTTAATGTCAATATAAAAAATAGGACTGATCAGAATGCATCATGCATACTAATAACAAGGACAATAGCTGGCATTTACATAGTACTTTAAAGTTTGAAAATCAACTTACAAATATGATTGCATTTCATCCTCACAACAATCCCATAATGCTATTATTATCTCCATTGTATATGTATATAGGGAAACTGAGGCAGATGGTATGCTATTATTATCTCCATTGTATATGTATATAGGGAAACTGAGGCAGATGGTATTGAAATGACTTGCCCATGGTCACACAACTTAAAATGTCTGAGGTCAGAGATCAAATTTGAATTCAGTTCTTCTTAATTCCTAGTCCAGTACTCTATCTATTATACTGAGTAGCATTTTAGGATCATTACCATATTAAAATATAGTTTTAGCATTTTAACTTTAACTTATGATTTCTCCCCATTCCATCTTTTTTCCATTTTAAAGGTAAATTAAAGTTTTTACAGTCTAAAATGACAATTAATTGGCAGGTATTTCTTAAAAATATAGGACTAGAGAAATAGGCCCATGACTTTTACATGTCTTTTCTAAGACATATGTTAACATTATTGTTAATGAATTTAAGCAATTAAGGCTCAAAATAGGCAGGAAATATTTCATCAAGGATGTAGACAGAAAATTACTTTTATCATGGTTTGAGTCAAGAAAGCTTCTTACTAATTCTTGGTCAAACTGCCCACATGAAGCAAAGAAACAAAAAACAGGGTAACCAAAAGTTCTTTCTTCCTTTCCCTCATATCCCTTATTTTGCTACTTTTATTTATACTCATATAGTCATTATGTGGCAGGTTGCAGTGGATAGAGTCAGGGCTTGGAGTCAGGAAGGCTCCTCTTCCTGAATTCAATTCAAGTCTCAGACACTTACTACTTGGGTATTCCTGGGTAAGTCACTTAACCCTGTTAGCCTCAGTTTCTTCATCTGTTAAATGAATTTGAGAAGGAAACTACTTCAGTATATTTGCCAAGATTCCCCCAAAGAAGCTACAAAGTAGAGGACACAACTGAAAAATGACTAAAGTTATCATGTATTTTTCCCCCTGGTTCTATTTGTATCAATTCATATGACTTTCCATGCTTCTCTCCATGTACCCTATTCATTGTTTCTAATCACACAATAATATTCTATTACATTCATGCAAAATAATTTATTTATCCTTTCCCCAATTGATGGGCATCTACTGTACTTCCAGTTCTTTGCTATTGCAAAAAGTGCTGGTAGAAACATTTTGTGAATATGATGAATTTCTTTTTTTAATCATTGACCCCTTTGAGATATATGCCTAGCAGTGGAACCTCTATTTGAGCACAATTCCCAGTAGCTTTCTAGATTGTTGCATTTTTGATAGTTTTTTTGAGTGTTTAACTCTGATATGAATGATCTTAAGGAGAAATAACTGGATTATGACTACACTTAAAAAAATACTCTCATAACATTATATAATTTAAGTTAACCTTTCTTCAACACAAATTTCATTTTTAGTCTTCCATTCTCATAAATAATTGTTAAATGTATTAGACTTCCTGCCATCTAGGGGAGGGGGTGGGGGATAGGAGGGAAAAATTTGTAACAGAAAGCTTTGCAAGGGTCAATATTGAAAATTTACCTATGTGTATGTTTTTCACATACAAAACTTTAATTAAAAAAATAATTGTTAAGATTTATTTTCCATGTGGGATTATTTAGATAATCTTATAGTAGAATATCATATTATAGAATACTTTCCCCCTTCTTTTTTTTTTTTTTTTTTTTTTTTAATTTTTTTTTTTAAAAAAAATTTTAATAAAATTTTCCCCCCCTTTTTTTTTTTTTTTTTTTTTTTTTTTTTTTTTTTTAGCAGCAAACATCTGTGCAAGGAAGAAGTCTTATGGGCTGTTAAAGTTCCAGAAATACCATCAACTGAAGGCCCATTTACCATACATAATCTTCTGGAATCAGTCCTCTGTTTCCTCATTTTGTGAATTTTCATTCATGATTTCTAAAGAGTTGCTGACATTTACACAGCAGGTGACTGAGAAGACTCTGAGGGGGAGAAGAAGAACACAAGTGTGGCCAACTCCAAACATCACACCCCTAATGTTCATTTTGTCCATATCTGAGAACACTGAAGGAAGAAAAGGAAGCCATAATGTGCTCTGAAAGAAAGAAAAAAAAACAACCTAGTATCTTCCAGATTCAAACTTACTTAGACAAACTAACACCCTGCTGTTTTTCCTAGGACAATTAGTCCATGTATCATTAAAAGTTGGGGGAGAGTAGACAGGAGTGTTAACTTTAAGTATAACCATCTGTAGATAACTTGGAGCTAGGCCTGGGATTTGCCTGTGTATACCCTTGTTACAAAAATTTTTAGTAGGATGATTTGGAAATGGATTTATCTTTCTATAAAATCAACAGACATATTTCCATAATAATAATAACAACATATTTATATGGTACACTAAAGTTTTCAAAACATTTTACACATGTTATTTCATTTGAAACTTCCAATAGCCCTAGAAGGCAAATGCTATTATTATCCTTTTGTTAGAGTTGAAGAAACAAAGGCTTGGGAGAAGTTAGTGATTTATGTAAAATTATACAGCTCGTGATTGTCTGAGGAAGAATTCAAACTCATTCTTCCTGACTCCATGTTCAGCATTCCTTATTCATTATGCTACCTAGTTACCTCTAGTGCTTTTTATTTCTTCTTCCCAATTCCTCTCTTCATAGTAAAACAGTAAAGGAAAACTTAACTGAACAACAAAATTACACAAAACCAAATTTCCTCATCTTTTAAATGAGGGAATTGGACTCCATGGCCTCTGATGTTCCTCCCTTCTAATTCTAAACCAATGATTTTTTAATGCCACATGATCCAAGAGGCTGAGGAGAGTAGTTAGTAAATTAAAAAATGAAGAAACAGACCAAAGATTAAGGCACCCAATTAAAGGGAGTGTATGCTTTTTCAAAATGTGAGTTACTTCCTGAAAACTTGTGATTTATTGAACTATTTCTGCTCTAAGTCACTAAGAATTCAAGAACTTCCAGAGAAAACTGATTGATGAACACATAAATGACTAGTTCTTTTTAAATCACTCAGTGACCAGGGCGGCTAACAAATAATAAACTTTGGGATGAATCACACAATATTGCTACATAATAAGTTCATAGTAACTTGGGACCATTCACTACAAAAATTGGAATAAAAGGTTAATTAAAAAATGATGTGATTTGGTCAGTTAGTCCTGTCTATTTGTATTGTTTTATTTAGTGGCAAATGGCTTCCCAAATAAGTGCTTTTATGATAATTTAGTATCCTTACTAGAAAAGGAAAAAGGGAAACAAACAAATTTAGTGCCCACTATGTGCTAAGCACTTTATTATTTCAAATTAAACTATCTCATTTGATCCTCACAACACCCCTGAGAGGTGGGTGTTCTTATTTCCATCTTATACTTAAGAGAACTGAGGCAAACAGATTTTAAGTAAGAACCACAGAGCTATTAAGTATCCTGACTCCGAGGATAGCTAGAGACAGGAGTAGGATACTGTAGGTCTCTAAATCTTTGTCTAGCTTGGGTTGATGGTATGGTATTTTTCCCACAAAGGAAAGAGAAAGGGCCTCTTTTAGACATAGTGTTTTCTTGGGAATAAACTATTATTTGCTATCTCTATTCCAGATGCTTGGGCTTTGAGATCTTTGAGCAAACCAGCTGGTAGATGTAGGGCAGGAATGTGAGACTAGAACATTTTTCCACAATCTCAAGGTGGTTAGCTTTCAAGGGGGATAAGCAAGATCCTATTTATGGTGTCAGGTGCTATGTAGATGTTTAGGTCCAGAGACAAACCTATTTATCAAGTTGTTATTGGGAAAAGAAGAGATGTTTTCAGCTGTTTGAGGAGCAAAAGCAAAGTTTGCCACAAACAATAATGCACACTTACAGGACATCCACAAGTTGATATGGGCATGAACTTCCCCAGGGGGTTTGGGAGGACTGGAAGAACTACTTTGTGTTTTCTTTGTTATTTTTCTTTCACTTATACATATGAACATTAACTCATATTCCATAATTAGAGGGAGAGAAAGTAGGACAAAATAAACTTCTAAATCCCAAAGATCCTAATAGGAGAAAAGACTTTACCTATTAATATAGCTACTAAGGTTAGTGGTGTTCTATAGCAGGCATTATTAATTTATTTACAATTCCCAGAGGGAAGATTAACACTTGTTATGAAATTCAAATTCTAAGAAGCAAAAACATTTTCTTATGCATTACTAACAGGTAACACCAATGTAGAGACCAGGTATCATAGAAACCACTGAAACAGTTAAAACATTGTTGGCTCAACCATACATTGCAAATAGTTTTCTAATAAAGAGAAAGACCCCCAAAAATCACCAGCTTTTTTATTTACTATCTGGGTGTCCTTAGGCAAGTTAGTTCTTATAAACCTTAGTTTTCTCCTTTGTAAAATTAGAGATTGGACTAGATAACTATATCTGTGATTCTATGTTCCAATTACAAATAATTTATCATTTACTTTGGTTAAACCAAGTGCTTGTACTAACTTTACAAGTGTGTAATTTAATGTAAATTTTTTAAATGTAAAAATATTTCTCAGATCCCATTCCCTTTCTCCATAATACTATTAATGCTATTTAATATATGTTAATTGAAAAATATGTAACTGGATTATATATTCCTTTCAATAGCTCTATGTTGCCCCTCCCCCCATGGGGACAGGACCCACAGATTGGGAACTATCATGTGGTGGAAGCAATAAGACCCTTTCTTGTAAAAGTTAGGCTAGTTTTCCTTAAAAGATATGGAAACTTTACTCCAGTATTAATTGACCCAGGGAACCTCAGGCAGATCCTGATCATAGCTCTCTGGGTCACTAAGTAATTACTTAAGCTAGCATGGATAACACAGAATCAAGGAAGTTCTGCCTAACTGAATTGATTCTCTGTCCTTGCTAAATATCCTTTCCCTTTCCCAAATATCCTTTCTCTAAAGTGGTTAAGTAAAATCCCCGATGAGTGATGTACAAGTGTTTCATTCTATTCCACTCTCAAACTTGAGCTACCAGCCCAACTGAGTCAGGCCTGGTTAACTACAACCTGAATCAGAGGTTGTATAACCTATAGACTCACTCAGAGCAATCCTATATTTCTTTCATAATAGTTCATCTTTTTGAAAGTTATCACTGAATAAGCACAACAAATGAATTCTAAATTCCAAGCTGTATGTCAATCAGTTAATCATTTACTGAATACACTGTCAGGAGCTATGAAGATAGAGATATGAAGCAATGGTTCCTGTATACTAGATGTTTGGCCAGAAAAAATTTATTAAATTTTTTTAAAAGTATGTATTTATTAATAGATATCTTTTGATTCTACTTGAAAGATGTACACAAATAACATTTGTTCTTTTCTAAAAGCACACTATAAGGTTTTATAATTAAAAAAAAAGCTTTACCAGATCCACATGAGGTCTTAACATTAGGGAAAGAAGCCATCCAGAGCCAAGTTAGCATAGAAACATATCTCTACAAGAATTAATGTTGTTATTCTTTTTTTTTTTTACTGAAAATAAAATTAAAATAGAAACCTGTTTTGTATACAATCACCTTCATGGATAAACACCAGTATATTTGATAGGGATGAAGCTGCAGTAGCATATCTTCTGACTTAAAAGATTTTGGGGCAAGAAAGAGGTATTGAAATCAGTCAAGATTTATTAAGAAGAAATCATTAGGTAACTCAAGAGCAGGAGAGAAGGGTTGTAGGCAGTTGAACAAAGGTCTCGCTCTTCAGGAAGCCCAGAAGACAAAATCATTTCATTTGTCTTTCTAGACTTAAGACTTTAAACCAGATATTATCAATGATCCAAAGTAAGTAAAATAATTTCTAATGGCACTTAGCATTTCGTGCTGGTAAAGCAAAATTGCAAAGAAATCTTCATGTATTTTCATCACCATTCTAACTCCTTTTCTAGAAGCTATTCCAAGATTTCTTATGCACCTTAACAGAAATGGTTTTAGGATTCTTTCAAAGAACCTCTTTTAGCACCTCTTTTCCTCAGATGCTTTTCAAAAACAATGGACCTTAAACACAAATTACAATCTAAATCTAAATCTTTAACAAAAAGAAGTCTTCTTAAGAACAAAATGATGGCAATAGAATATTCTTTATTATCTTTAAGTCCCTAAAAAGTGTTTAAATAATATTAAAAGCCTCAGTTTCCTCATCTGTAAAGTGATGAGTAATATCCTTTATTGAGCTTTGGGGTCTGGCAGTTCTACTTTCAAGTAGTGTCTCTGAGGCTTGCCAACTCTATGACCTTTAAGCAAATTAGTTGTCCACCTTGATCCATCTTTATTCTTCCATAAAATTAGAGAGATGGACTAGATGGCTTCTGTGGTCCCTTACATCTCTAAATTTCTGATCTTCTTACTTAGATGCCAAAGTTATAATGAGGATGAATTAAAATAATAAACGAAAAGTGCTATAAAAACTTTGAGTTATGTAGATTTTTGTTGTTGTTGAGTCACTTCATTGGTATCTGACTCTTTGTAACCCCACTTAGGATTTTCTTGGCAAAGATATTAGAGTGGTTTGCCATTTCCTTCTCTAGCTCATTTTACAGATGAGGAAACTGAAGCAAACAGGGTTAAGTGACTTGCCCAGGGTCACATAGCTGGTAAGTATCTGAGGTCATATTTGAATTCTGGAAAAGTAGTCTTCTTGACTCCAGGCCCACTACTCTATCCACTGTACCATCTAGCTGCCAGATAAATAGGAACAATTATTGACACTGAAATTCTATGCTTATAGGAGCTGAGCCTTCCCATAATTTCTGAAGCTAGAGCACCCATTCTGTTTTCTCAAGCTGCTACTCAGACCTTCATCTGGTATTTAACCAGTGGAAGGGAGGAGAAACATGAGACACATATTACATCCTCTGTCAGCAGCTGGCTGGGTGTCAGTCAGCATTTGGTACTTTGCTGGCTGGACCTGATACTGATCAGGTCAGCTGGTCAGCTAGTTCATGATAATGGAGAAAGTGAGAGTGATCTTTTCCCCCTTACATTTCATGTACCTTTGAACATATTTAGGGTCTCAAGACTACAAAATTATTTCATAGTGCCCTGCTTGAAGATAAAGTGAATGCTTTAAAATGGTAGCCACCATATAAGATCCAATCTCAATCTGGGGAATAAAGAGATTGAGGGTAAGGAAAATGTACATATATCAGCATATGATGAATGCCCTTTTACTAGGAAAAAGAAAATGTGATTTTTAGATTCCCTAAGCTATAGAATGTAAATAATCGAAGGAGCCTTGGAGACCAGCTAAATCTAATCTTCTCATTTAAAGTGACTAGCTCAAGGTTATACAAGTCATGACAAAACCAGGATTTGAACTGGGTTTTTTGATTTGTAATCCTGTGCTCTCTTCATTCCTTAACTTCTATATCACATCTTGATTCCCTGAATATTTTCAACCTTAGCTCATGCCATGTTTGGTGCTTATCCTATCCTTGCTCCTGGCCATTAACCCTTATCCTGTCAAAAGGCATCAGCCAGACCTGTTAGAGAGAGGGAGAAATCATAATGTAACTGGATTAGTTCCTCTCCCTTCAGTTGCTATGAAGCCCTAGAATTGACTTTTATTCTAAAGAAGGAAAACAAACATGTACAGAGATAACTAGATATGAAATGCAGCCATAGGAGCCTCCTGAGCCACTATACTCTGAGTATTGATAAAGTAGATTCACAGTGCAGACTAGAACTCTGGGTTACAACCACTTCCACTGTCCTCAGTCTCCCTGGCAATATGAACAGTCCAACAGCATAGGAGGCAGATGGTTTTATAAAGTACTCTCATAAAATCATATCTAGAGCCGGAAGGGGACTCAGAGGCTAGCTACTCTGATCCCTTAAAAAAAAAAAAAAAAAAAAGATGATGAAACTCTGCTCAGAAAATAAGTGACTTGCCAAAAAATCACATATATCCTGAGCATCAGCTCTTCTGACTCCTGAGCCAAGAATCTTTCCCATTGAACCATAGACAAGACAATGGGCAGACTACTTCCCCCAAAGAGAGTATAAACTTGAAGGTAGAGATAATTCTCTGGGAAAAAGCATTAATAGTTGGGGGAATCAGGGAAAGACTCTTATAGAAAGTGGTTCATGAGCAGAGGTGGTTCAGTGGTTAGAATGCTCAGCCTAGAGTTGGGAACATCCCGAGTTCAAATCTAGCTTGTTACTTACTATTTGTATGACCCTATCTGCCTCAGTTTTCTCATCTGTAAAATGATCTGGAGAAAGAAATGGCAAACTACTCCAGTATTTTTGCCAAGAAAACTCTGAAGGGGATCATGGTGAGTTGGACGTAACTGAAAATAACTGAACAACAATATGAATTGACGCTTGAAAGGAGCTAAAAGTCCCGAGAAGCTAAACTAAGAAGAGTTTCAAGCATGGGAGAAAAGTCTGTTGAAAGTCATAAAGTTGAGAGATGGAAAGCTCTGGATGGAGTGTGTGTGTGTGTGTGTGTTTTGGTGGTGGTGTTGGCCACCAAGAAAACCAATTTGCCTAGATGCACAATGTATAAAAGGGAGTAGTGTGTAATCAACCTCACAAGGTAGCTTGGAGCCAGAAAGTGAAGGGCTTTAAATACCAGTGGAGGTATTTTATCCTTGAGGCAATCAGGTTTGTTTAGCTTTCAAAGATTTCCAGCTTTCACCCACTGCCAGAGGCTCAAGGGGCAGAAGTCCAATTTACTCAATTTAGCTTGGGGCTCATCCTTTTGACTAAACTGGAAGCCATGGAGTTCTCATTAGAGACAAGACTTAATTTCCTTTATATTTCTAAAGTTAGCCAACATTATACTTGCAAATGGTGGTAGTGGTGGTGGTGGTGGTGGTGGTGTGTGTGTGTGTGTGTGTGTGTGTGTGAGAGAGAGACAGAGAGAGAGAGAGAGAGAGAGAGAGAGAGACAGAGAGACAGAGAGAGAGAGAGAGACAGAGAGAGACAGAGAGACAGAGAGACAGAGAGACAGAGAGAGACAGAGACAGAGAGAGACAGAGAGACAGAGAGAGAGAGAGACAGAGAGAGACAGAGAGAGACAGAGAGACAGAGAGAGAGAGAGAGAGACAGAGAGAGACAGAGAGAGACAGAGAGACAGAGAAAGAGACAGAGAGACAGAGAGACAGAGAGACAGAGAGACAGAGACAGAGAGACAGAGACAGAGAGAGACAGAGAAAGAGACAGAGACAGAGAGAGAGAGACAGAGAGAGAGAGAGAGAGAGAGAGAGAGAGAGAGAGAGAGAAAGAGAGAGAGAGAGAGAGAGAGAGAGAGAGATTAAAGCAGTGGCTATTCTATATTTTGTTCTGTTTCAGCCACAACTTGATACCATGCAAGGAAGTTGAAGGAACCAATCTTTTTTTCTTTAAAAATGACAATAATTTATTTTTTCCCCTCCTCTCCATGTCCCCTGATGGTGCCTCTTTCTCAAAGAAGAAAAAGAAAATTTTTGTAACAAAGATGCATAATAAAGGAAAACAAATTCCCACACTGGCCCTGTCTAAAATATTCAAGTCTCATTCTGTATTTGAATTCATCACCCTACCTTAGTCTTTTGTATCATTTTGATCTTTAGGGCAACAGAAAAAGTCCATGTGTGACCTGACCTTGCCGTTGTCTTCACATTTCCAGTTAACATTTAGAAATAGATGACGCCTCTCGTTAAAAAGGAGCCCCACTGACTGGCTAATTGATTCACATGTCTGCTAACTCGTTCCATACTAACTGCTTATATTAAAAGCTAACAAAACACAGCCAGAGGCCCATTATGTTTCAGTTGTAACCTTTCTAAAAAGAGAAAATAAGAGGGGTGGTGGGGAGGGTGGAAGTTTTTGGGATTCATTAAATGGAAAAAAGTCTGAGACACGGTCCTGTGGTACAATGTACCCAAAGCCAAAAGCATTCCTCAAACAGCCCCCTGTGCCAAATCCTGTAGAAACCTCTTCTCTTCTAGGCACATTAAAAAAAAATTCCCATAGGTATCCCATGACCAGACTTTATAATGCAATACTGTTTACCATGCTGCAGTCTGTTCTGGCCCAGGAAAAATCTTTTCTCAAAGGCTACTGGGCTCCTTTTACAACTTCACACTGTCATGTGGCAAAGCTCAAGCTTGGCTCTCATTCACAGGGCTGGGGGTGAGGTGGGGGGAGTGGGAAACAGAAGCCTTTCTCTCTCTTTTTCCCCTCTCTTCCTCCTCCTCCCACACACCCCCTCCTAGTTTTTTGTGATGACAACAGATCTTAACTTTCTATTAAATGATGTCACTCACTTTTGGGTTCTTTGCTCCTCTCCACACATTTCTGTTTGTGAACTGATTATGTTTAAAAACTTTAGCTCCTTTTTTTTTTTTTTTTAATGATCACAGATAAAAGAGAATTTGGTGCTCAATTTATTTCAAACATTATTTTACAGAGAAGAAGCTGAGATCCAGTAGAGTTAAGTAACTGTCTCAGTCCTTAGTGCTTAGCAAAGTGCTTGACATATTCATTCTTTCATTACAGGTATTTAAACAATAGATTGATGACATTACTAGAATATTTTAGACTTTTTCAGTATTATTTTGTATTTAATCATTTCTATAGCAAAAAGTATATTTAAATATGTGGATGTTGATTACAACTTATAGCTTATTCTGTGGCTCCTTCTGACCCTAGAATTCATTCACTCACAAATACACACACACACACACACACACACACACGTATACGCTTTCAATGTGATTTTTGCTGAAAAAGATTAGGTAAGAGAGAAGGAGTTTATTCAGGAATTAATATGCTATAAAATAAAAAATATTACTGTAACTTTTTTGATTGGTCCTTATGAGATAATGATATTATTGTTAACATGTTTTTATAGTACTCTGTGTCACAAAGCATTTTCTGCACAAAAATTCTCTAAGGTAATTAATAATTTCTCCTTAATTCTTGACTGAGGAAACCATGCTGTTTAATTTTAATTGTTGTATCATGATTTTTCTTTACTACCCATTTTGTTTCCAGTCAGAAAAGTTTTTTAAAAAGCCAACTATACCTTTTTTGAGTTTGTGCTCAATTGCTCAATCAAAATATCCTGATTTCCAAGATAAATGGAAGGTGAAAAAAACAATTAAGACAAATTTCCTTTTGTCAATTACTGGGTAGAAAAAAAAAAATTTTTTAAACTTCTGGGTAATATGGCCAGGATTGTTTCACGTGTTTGAGGTTAAAGTGGGAATTGAGGTTAAAATGCAATACCATTTCTTAACAGAAAGGAAAGAAACTACAGAGTGGATCATGTATAGTGTTAGTTGTAATTAATATATTATATGACATGTATACATTAGTTATAATACATATAACATTAAATATTTTACAGTGATACATTATCTATAATTGATACATTAAACAGTTTAACTTTTTTAAAATGGATAGCAAGTGATTATTTTATTGAGGCAAAATGTAGCAATAAAAAATACACAGTATATTGGAGAGAGTATTGATCTTAATAGTCAAAAGGTCTTAATATGAGGTACATGACTGGGTGAGTCACTGTCTCTCTGAAACTCTGATTTCCTTATTTGTATAAGAAAGATAGGTAGGTGGCTCAGTGAGTAGTGTGCTGGGCCTGGAGTCAAGAAGACTTATCTTCATAAATTTAAATCTAATCTCAGACACTTATTAATTGTGTGACCCTTTAAGTCACTTTAACTTAATTACTTCAGTTCTTTATCTATGAAATGAGCTGGAGAAGGAAATGGCAAACCACACTTCACCAAGAAAACCCCAAATGGGATCATGAAAAGTTAGACACGACTGAAAAAATGGCTGAACAACAAAACAAGGAAACTAATTCTTGCAATACCTACCAAATAATGTTTTGGGAAGAAAGCTCTTTGGGACCTTTAAGAGTTCTTTTGAAATGTGTTATACCTATTATTATTTTAACATTAAAAATAGAATCCAGAGTGTCTCAAAAGTTTTTGGACCTTGCATAAAATGCAATAAAATAAATGAACCATTCTCCCCCTCCTCACAATTGAGATTTTGGTAAAAGACTCCAGACTCCAGTCACTGACCCCTTTTTAAAAGAGAGTATATGGGTTCAGTCAGCCATACTAACCTACAAGATGTAAGCAAGACAGAAAGAATGACTTCATCCCAATAAAAGATTCTTTATTTTGGGAGGTTAAAAGTATTAACTATTAAAGAAAAAGGAATGATTTCAGATTTACAATATAGAGGAATATTATGTCAAGAGAACATAACTGTAGATAGAGAAACTACCTGGAGTCTTTTCTCAGCTAACATTGACAAGTTCTTTTAGCAAAAGAAATGGGGCTTATTGGGTACTGGCATTAAGATTTGGTTGGTAGGACTCCTGATCTGAACAAGTTTATTCCTTCTTTAAAAAAACCCAAAATGAAATGATAAGCACAACAAACTGGAGGAGGCATTGCCAGGTAGTGTAGGAAATAAAAGAGGAATGTTCTTGGATCTGATGATTAAATTATTTCTAGCTCAGTGAATATTACAGGCAGTCCTCACTTTTTATTGCATTGCATCCCTGGAAATGGCATTGAATTTTCCCAAGGAAACAATATTATGCTTGGGGATTTAATGCCTGATCAAAGACAACAATGTCTCAGTCCTTCCATGCCACCTAGTCACACTGGCTGAGAGTACAAGGATTTAAAGTTGAATCTAATTATCTTTCCACTGCATTGACTGTCTCCTGGAATCCCTCGGGTTCTCCTAAAGCCTCCCTGATCTTTCTTAGTTGTTAATATTCTCTCCCACCTCAAATTATCCTGCAATGACTTATTAGTATTCATGTTATTTCCTCTCCACTCCCTAGTAGATTATAAACACCTTGAGGGCAGAGACAGTTTCATTTTTGTCTTTGTAAACTCAGCAGCCATTCTAGTATCCTGTGGAGAATAAGTACTTAATCAATGTATGTTTAATTGAATTGAATTAAAATTATATTATAAGCTCCATTAAATGGGCATGCATGCATATATCAGAATATAGAGATCCCTAGGGAATTCTGGGGAATTAGAAAGGTTCTGTGGGGGGTTAATTTTAGATAGGCCATCTCTTTAAAATTCTGTACTTTGGAAGACTGAAATTGATACCTTTTTTTTCTTCTTCTAGATAAATCTCTCAATAGCAAATAGGATCCCCCTAAATCCTATTGATTATTTAATTGAAATATAGACATCCTGTCCCTTTGCCATGGTGATGCTGGTGTTTATGGGATAATTGCATGCAAAACTCAAGGCTTTTTAAACAATAGCTGACAGAAGCCAATCCTTTTCTTCACTCCAGCTGGCTCCTTGAGTTACTGCCCATTGCCAGAAGCATGAGCCCTGGTGTAGAAACCATGGGATGAATGTGTGGGGCCACTGAGAAGTGATGTATAGGTGTTAATTAGACTGTGTTGAATGAATGGGGCAGTGGAATGTCAAGTGATGAAAAGCAGAGATTGCATATATGAAGCTAACATTTTTGATAGTCTAGTACTTTACATGGGAAGAAATCTCAATAAAACTCAGATGAAGTATTGGTAGAATGTTATGTCTTCTGAAGATTTCAGATGAAGAATTATAAAGAAATAAATTTAAATGATGAGATTTCACTATCGCTTCTGTAATCTGGGCTTTTTTCCTTCCTCTCATAATATTTTTTTTGCTTCCTTTCATCTTGCCACTATCCACATAGGGTTTGCTGTAGGTTGCATTCTCTATTTCTCTCTGAAAACCTACCTGTCCTTTAACTTTTATTTTTTTTTTAAATCAAATTGGCTCAGAAATTCTCATTGCCTATCAAAGTAGTTACAATTTACTTTGATTAACTCATTGCTAATTAACTAACAAGACTTGACTAGAAGTGTTTCCCAATATGTGACAATTTCTTGGGTACTTTTGACAGTCTGTCCAAAGAAATATAATAGGTATTTTTGATGAGAGGCTGCATCAGAAACTGCACAAGTCAACTATACTAGAAGGGACCATTATCATAAATGCCATGGTCCCTTCTAGTATAGTTGACTTGGGTAGTTTCTTTCTAAGATTCTATCCTACAATTCTATTTTAGGAGGGACTCTAACAGTGGAAATCTAAAGCCAAAGTCAAGTAGAGGGGTAGGAATTCATAATGGTAGATCAGTGAAGATGGTGGTGGGTTGGTGTTATATAAAGAGATGTATGAGTTGGCAGTACATTTTTAAAAATATGATATCGTACTTTTGTCCTTCCAGACCTGCTTTCTAGGCCAAACATCCCAAGCTCTTTCAATAAATCATTGTTGGCTGCAACAACCATATAAATTTTGAGTCCACTAATCATTCTCTAGACATTGCCAGCTTATCACTGTTTTCCCCAAAATATGGTACCTAGAACTGATTGCAGTATTTTAGATTTGGCCTGAGTAGGAATGGGTAATTTTCCTTGTTTAGGACATCAATTGGATTCCCTATCACATTGTTGATTTATACCGAGTTCATGATTCATTAAACATCTATGTCTTTTTTTTTTTTTTTTTTTGGTAGGATTTCTGTCTGGATGCATATTATTCCTGATTTTTTGTGTGTGAGGCAATTGGTATTAAATGACTTGCCTAGGGTCACACAGCTTGTAAGTGTTAAGTGTTTGTGGCCAGATTTTGAACTAAGGTTCTCCTGACTCTGGGGTCATTGCTTTATCCACTGCACCATCTATCTGCCCCAATCCTAATTGAGCATACCTCATAGAATCCCTAGTTTTCTTCAAAACTCACTTCCTGTCACTTACTATAGGAAGTCTATTGTGGTAGCAAAGAATTTACAACTAAAATAGATGCTTTTTGACTTGGGGAAGGAACAAATTATGCCATGGTAATATTATTGTGTTCTAAATCCCAATGAATATGAAGAATTCAAAAAAACATTTGACATCTTCTATGTTCTCCAAATGGAAGGGCAGATAGTATCTGGACTTGGATTTACATTTACTATCTACATGAACACAGGCATATTACTTAACTAATCTGAACTTCATGAGTTTCTTCATCTGTAAAATAAGGATAATAAGAGTATCTACCTTGATATATTAAAAAAAATTGGATAAGCTTTAAAGTACTTTTGTAGCTTTAAAGTACTATCTAGATGCTAATGATAATATGAGCTAGTGAAGACTGTAGTAAGCTTGGTTCACAGTATGTATAATGACTTCACAACACAAGGACAGCTGAGTGTTTCAGAAGATAGGGTGCTGGGTCTAAAATCAGGAAGACTCATCTTTGTGGGTTTGTCAGCTGACAAATTTTTCAAATTCAGCTAGAAATGGCAAACTGCTTCAATGTTTTTGTAAAGAAAACTCTAAATGGGGCTTTGGACATGAATAAACAACAACAACCTAAATAGAGGGACTGATAAAATAAAACTCAAAATGTTTTTCACTTAATTGCAGAAGTGGGGACTTTATACATGGAATATTTTGTGTAGTCTCATACACAGTTAATATATTGGTTGCTTTTTACTGATTCCCCCCCCCCCTTTTTTTTTGTTTTTTGACATGACTTACTGCTTATAGGATGAGGGAGGGCTAGACTTATAGAATGACAAAAGGCATTCAAAAATTTTTAAACATACAATAACATCCAAATTTACCTAAATCAGGGTTTCTTAACCTGAATCTGTAGACCCACAAGTGGTCAGTGGGTAGTTTTCAAGAGGTTCGAGAACTAAGGTGGGAAAAAAATTACATTTTGAGTTATACAAACCTCTAGCTAAATTTAATATTTTCTTAAATTATTTAAAAATATTACTATGAGAAGTAGTCCAAAGACTTTAGATTTCCAAAAGGGTCCATGAGAAAAAAAAGAAAAACGTTTAAGAACTCCTGACCTAAACCATCTATGAACTGAAGGTTAGTCTTCTTTAGGAAGAAAGTAAGGAAACAAGTATTTATTAAGAGCCTCCTCCTATGTGGCAAGCATTGTGCTAAGCACTTTTACAAATATTATCTCTTTTGATCCCTACAACCCTCTGGGTCTTCATTTTACAGTCCAAAGGAGTTGTGACTTCCCCAGAATCACAGTGTCTGTTAGTATTTAAATTCAAGCTTTCAGGACTTTAGGCTTAATACTAATGATGGCAACTGTTCTTGAGGTGGTGAAAAAAACTCTAATTCTTGTTTCATTCAAATTCTCCTTTTTCAGTCTCTGCCAGGTTTTCTTTGGTCTTTCCTACTCAGAAAAAAAAACTTTATGAATTTTGATAATAGGTAAAAATCTTATTACCATTGACTATACAGAACTTTCAACATAAGCTATGTTTTTCATTAGACATAGTTCATTATGTGGGGGAAAAAAATCTATGAAACTAAGCTGAAAACTCACATCACAAAACATACCATGCCTATTTAACCCATAAAGAAAATAGTGACCTGAAGGGAGAGGCCTATAAGAGGTCAGTCATTTTGTGATGATAGGAACACTTCCAGGACAGTAAGATACTGAGGAAAAGGAAATAGAAATGATACGTAGTCAAACTGAAGTAAGTTAAACAGACATGTATAAGAGCTGGAATATCTAATGAATGCTTCCTCCATGGAAGGGCAAACCCAATGTTATCTAAAGCTGGGTGTGGATCTGTGACCTTTCCTGACTTGGGTGGGACACTAGGTGGAGAGGTTGAGGTTTGTCTTAATGACAAAATTAATGACTGAAAAAGCCAAAATTAATTAGAAGACTTGAGGGAAAGATATAGGATTTATTAAAGGGCTTTCAAAAGTGAGAACCTCAAGTTTGTGTTTCCAGATGAATTGCAAATGTACATGGACGGAAAATAAAATCTCTCTCTCTCTCTCTCTCTCTCTCTTTCTTAAAGTTCTGCTTCCAGGTTACCATGTGCTAGTCATAGTTCACAAGATTATAGATACAGACCTGAAAGGGCATCTCATTCAACTCTCTTATTTTACAAATCAGGGAAAATGAGACCCAGAACCATTTAAGAAATATTTAGGTTTCTTGTACCTTTAGGTTTGTTTCTGCTAGATTGAGTGGTAGAGAATAGAAATTTCATGTAATGCTTTCATTTTTTGATGAGGCTGCAAACTGTAGATAACTGGGAAACAAGAGAGGCAAACAATAAATGGAAATAAGAGACTCATTTTGAGCCATAGCATTGACAACAACCTAAGCTAACTGAACCCATAAATTCTGAGAATTAGAAGGGTCCTCAGATATCTGGTCAAATCTGTGCATCCAAACATTGCATAAAGGTCTCCAGCATTGGAAGCTCATTATCTCTTGAAGCAATCCATTCTACTTTTGGAGAGTTTGAATTTTTAGGAAGTTTTTTCTTATCTGGAGCTAATGTGGATCTCTCTGCAAAATCTGCTCTAAGCTTTTCATTTTTATTTCTTGGGATGAAATAAGTGCCTAAAGACTCTGTAAACTATCTCTTACTTAAATTGAGTTATTTGACTTGAGTCTAATCTCTTTTTTTTTTTTTACCAGATAACTTTTCAAATATTTGAAGACAGTTCTCGGGTGCCCCCAAGTCTTCTCCTTTGCTGGCTGAATATCTCAAGCTCTTTTAACAAATCACTCTTGGCTGCAATGATGAGATTAGTTTTAAGTCAATGCAACATCCTTTGGACATAGCTTTGGACATGTCTTTTTCTAAAATTCCATGCTCAAAACTGATTAAACCCAGACCTTCAGATTTATTTTAATTGGTGAAGAGTTCAATTAGACTAATTTGCCTTGTTTGGGACATATTGTTTTCATAATTGAATCTCTGTCACATTGTTGATCCATATTGAGTTCATGGTCCACTAAAGCTCCAAGTCTTTTTTTCTTTTTTTTTTTTTTTTTTAATATATGGATTGCTGTCTGATTCCATCTAATCCTTGATTGAGCAAGCAACCATTTATTCTTCCTCATCTTTTCCTTATAGAATCTCTATTTTCCTTCAAATTTAGCTCATATTACTTCCTCCAGGAAGTTTTTCCTGATCTACCTGATTGCTAAGGCTCTTCTACCTGGAAATCATTTTGTATGCATAAGCATTTAATATTCTGTTTGCATATTCTTGGCCTAATAAAATGTAAATTTCTTGAGTGCAGAAACTGTTTTGACTTTGACTTGGTATTCTAATTATCTTGCTATCTTTTTTCTCCCACTGGCAAGAGCTTCTTGTAGCAGGAGGACATAGATATGCTTGCAAGATGCTTGAGAGAGGAATCCAAAGACATTGTTTCTTGAACCCTAATCTTTTGTGGAGTTTTTTGGAAAGAGAGACCTTGGTAACTGACCTCTAATTGTTACTGAAATTCTGAGGAAACAGATCCAGGAAGGCTTCTGATTGACTATTGAAAGATAAATACTAGTGGGAACTCAACATTGAAGATCTACATCGTATTCCCTCTCTCCTTCTTTCCTTTTTTCTCTCTTTCCCTCCCTCCTGCCCTCTTTCCTTTCCTTCCTCTTTTCCTCTCTCTTTCTCTCCTCCTTTCCTTTCTTCCTTCCTTTCCTCCTTCCTTCCTTCCTTCCTTCTCTCCTTCCTTCCTTCCTTCTTTCCTTCCTTCCATTACTTTCTTCTAACTCTTCCTTATTCTTCACAGAGCAAGCCAATTCCCAACGTATTTTCTTTCTTTCTTTCTTTCTTTCTTTCTTTCTTTCTTTCTTTCTTT
>JAJPUD010000942.1:145145-168256 GCA_023553655.1 Myrmecobius fasciatus
GAGAGAGAGAGAGAGAGAGAGAGAGAGAGAGAGAGAGAGAGAGAGAGAGAGAGAGAAAGAATGAGAATTAATCAATTCCTTTATTTCTTGGGCTTAAGCACCTGTGATTCCATGGGTTTGGAAAATCTAGAGAGGAACTTCCTTTATCAGTGTGGATCA
Organism: Myrmecobius fasciatus; assembly: GCA_023553655.1. NCBI lineage: Eukaryota > Metazoa > Chordata > Mammalia > Dasyuromorphia > Myrmecobiidae > Myrmecobius > Myrmecobius fasciatus. The sequence continues at coordinate 145,305 of JAJPUD010000942.1, forward strand.
ATACTTTCTCTGTAACTTAGAATCCCAGAGAGTTGTTCTGGGGGTGCTATGAGGTGAGATGATTTGTCCAGGGTCACAAAGATAATCTGTGATAAAAATAAGACCTAAAACTACGTGTTCCTTAATCTGGGGCTTCCTTTCATATTTATATTTCTCTAAGTAAAGTGGTCAATGTTTGTCAGTCTTTTGACTGTTGGGATAGCTTTTGTTTTAAAGCTATCGTACCTATGGGATATGACTGGTCTGTGTAAGGATGGCTGCCTTATACCTTCAATGGAGAGAGGGTATAGAAAATCATTTGGTTCACAGCAGAGGCTGAGGAAAAACCAACTGTAACTATATTTCCATTTGTCTCTTTTAGGCTCTTGCTCTATCTGAGCAAGTCATCTTTCTTCCTTCCTTTCTTCCTTCTTTCTTTCTTTCCTTTCTTCCTTCATTGTATGTTATTCAGGATGTGATCAAATTGATTGGTTTAAAAAATCTGTTCTATATTTTGTTATGCCTTTAATATTACATTGGAATACTATGATATGCAGATACTAATGGTTTTCTAAGAGTTATATTTATATATAATATATAAATTTATATACTTGGAGAGATTCATGAAGCAAACTATTCAAATGTATTCCAAAAGTATATACTAATTATATATTTCAAATAAAATATGAAATTTAGTTTTTGCCCAGAATATCAAAAACTTCTAAGTTAGAGATGGGAAGGTAAGGGTATTAATTTGGAATATTTATTTCAGAGATGAATGTATGATTCCTGAAACTTTTTAATTTGCTCTTGAAGGCCCAAAGTCATATGGATCTCACAGGAAATCTGGGCTTCCATGAATACTGGAATGACTCAAGCAGAGTTCTAGAGAAATACTTTGTGGTCAGGCACAGTTCTCCCTCCCAAATCTGGTTTGCATAAAACTAATTTTCTATAATCAGAGTTATTTTTTAGTGTACATCTGTATCACTTTTTTCTTTCAATGAGTTCTCATTTTATTACTGTGGCTTATGTTTGAAGCATTGTGATACACATTCAATAATTTGATGAACAAACTCTTAATGAATGCCTATTATGTCCCTACTATGACAAAGCATTCATTAAGAGTTTGCTCATCAAGGCCTGGAGAGACTTGCATGAACTGATGCTGAGTGAAACAAGCAGAACCAGGAGATCATCATACACAGCAACAACAGTATTACATGATGATCAATTCTGATGGTCATGGCTCTCTGCAACAAAGAATTGTCTCAAACCAGTTCCAGTTGTTCACTGAAGAAAACCATATACACCCAGAGAGAGGGAAATGAAATATGGACCATAACCTAACATTTTCATGATCTCTATTGACATTTGCTTGCATTGTGTTGCCTTTCTCTGATTTTCTTTTTTTTTTCTTGTAGATAGGATTTTCCTTGCATAACTTGTCAAGTATTTTAACATTATTAACATGTAGTGGACTTCCTGCCATCTAGGGGAGGGGAGGGGACTGGGGGTAAAATTTGTAATGGAAAGCTTTGTAAAGATCAATGCTGGGGAACTACCCATGCATATGTTATACAAATAAAAAGCTTTAATAAAAAAAATAAAAAAAATATTTAAAAAAAAAAGAGTTTGCTCATCAAATTATTGAATGTATATATCACAATGCTGAGCCTGAAGACAGGATGACTCATCCTCCTGAATTCAAACCTGGTCTTAGTCTCTTAATAGCTGTGTGACCCTGTGCAAGTTACATTGCTCTTGTTTGCCTCCTTTTCCTTATCTGTAAAATAAACTGGAGAAAGAAATGGCAAATGGCCTATTATCTTTGCCAGGAAAATCATAAATAGGGTCTCAAAGAGTGGGTCATGACTGAAAAACTGCTTAACTGAACATCCAGAAACTATAATATATACAGGACATACAGAAATAAAAACAAAACAGTCCCCTGGCTGCAGGGAGTTTAATTCTATTGGAGGATAATAGGGGGAGGGGATACAGCATAGCTGAATTTATGGAGCTCTTTAACATTTGTAAAACACTTTACTTTTTTCATTTGAGTCTCACAACCCTTCTCTTTGTTGTTTGAAGTCCGTAACAATCTAGGTCCAAAGGTTTCATTTCAATTATCTTACTCTTCATCACACACTTGAAGTGCTAGCCAAAATAACTTACTTAACTGTTTTTTCCAAAAGGACATTCCATCCTCCACCATGAAATTCCATCTTCCATCTCCACACTGAATGCTCTTTTCCCACACCTTGACCTCTGGGAACTATTGGCTTTCTCTAAAGCTCATAATCTCCACACTCCCAAGTTGCTACTGCCTCTCCCCACTACTTTGTATTTATTTAGAAAAAAAAAGATGATAAAATATAATAATAAAAATAAAACAAAATTAAATTGTTTGTAAACCTGCTGTTTCTCCCTAGTAAAACAGATGATACTTGAGGCCTGGGGATTGTTCACTTTCTTTGTACTCCCAGTGGCAATGAGAAGATGAATACCTGTTGAATTCAATTGAGTTGAATAATATTGTGAGGTAGCTATATCTATACATAAAATAAACATATAATTTTCTAAATAAATACAAAGTAATTTTGGGAGTAAAGGAAAATATTAATATTAATATTATCTCATTTTATCCTTGCAATCCTGAAATGTCAGTGTTATTATTATTTTAACTTTTGATATACTTACACTGCTATTAAAACATTTCATCTCTCCCAATTGAAACATTAGACAAATTCGAGACAAACTGAAGGAAAAAAAGAGATAAACAGAGGTTCTGACGTCACTTGCCCAGGGTCATGAAGCTAGTGGGTGTCTAAGGCTGGATCAAGCCCAGCCCTCTATGCACTGTGCCATAATTAAAGTATCCTAATATTTCATGAATAGCCATTCCAGTAAATAATATATTCTTAACCAATAATTGCTTTCTTTTAGAAGATAAGTCTCCTAGGAACGTTTAAAAATTAATCTTGCCTCATTTTTTCCTTTTGCTAGTCCAATTCAGAAGATAAACATAGCAGTCAGATCTATCAGCCTGACATCTTTTTAAGGTACTAAACATTAATCCTTATTTTAAGTATAGAGTATATTCAATTAAATAGTCATTTACTGAGCATTCAGTATATGCTTAGCACTAGGTTCTAGGTACTAAAAGAAAAACACAAAAGATTGATTTCTGCCCTCATGAAGTTCATAATCTTTTGGAGTAGATAAGACTTATTAAGAACTGGCAATCTGTCATTATGTACTTTAAGATGAAAAAAAAAAAAACTAAATGCTCTAACACCCACACTTACACATGTATAATAATTTATTCTGCAAAAGAAATCACATTACAAAAAAAATGAACTTGATTATACTTTGACAGATAAGATATGGATTCATTACTGATATAGGAAACATCCCTGGTAGGGCAGAACCAGGCCATTAACTTTTTTACAGTGAAGATCAAAGTTAACACAAAACTAGAATTAAGAAAAAAAAAAAAGGTTAGTGAGCAGTTCAAACAACTTCATTCATTTCAGTAAGTTATTGATGCAATCTGAACATTTTCTTGATAAATCTATGCTGTTAATGTAAAAACTCCATTATAATTATTTTTCTCTGTTCTGCAAACACTTTCTATTGTTCAGCTGTTTCCATCATGTCTCTCTCTTTGGATTCTCATTTGGGGTTTTCTTGGCTGAGATATTGGAGTGGTTTGCCATTTCCTTTTCCAGCTCATTTTATAGACGAGGAAACTGAGGCAAACAGGATTAAGTGACTTACCCAGAGTCACACAGCTAGTAAGTGTCTGAGGTGGGATTTGAACTCAGATGTTTCTGACTTCAGACTGGATGTTCTGTCCAGTAAGCCAACCAACACTTTCTCTATTCTTTCCTATCTGATGTCCACTCTGGCTTACTGATAACACCCACATTCCTCTCACACACCTTGATCTCCCACAAAGATAGTCAAATTTAGCTTCAAAAAAGGCTAGGCTATTTTGGCTTCAAGCGTGTTCTTTCATGAATGTTGCTGAAAGCTCAGCACTTTGTGGAAAATTTGTCCAGTGCCTCAGTTGGGAGAGATGAAATGTTTTAATAGTAGTGTTTATGTTCTCAGTTCATAGATAACTAAAAAATAGCAAGATTTTATATCAGGCTTTGAAATGAAAAATGTGACCCACTCAATATAAATACAAATTTCATCCATTTCATTCCTTTCCCCCCCACCCCAACTCCCAGGCCTTCTTAATATTAGTGTTCCTCCAGCTTTTCCTTTTCACTCCCAGATTTCTGAGTCACCGCAGAGGGAGGGAGACCTAACAGACTGTCTGGCCAAGTTTTGCAGGTTTAGCTTTCTCATGAAAAGCAGACTTAAAAGGCTTCCTTTCAGAAGTCCCTGAGGCTCTTCAGACAGTCTAGAGTAGAAACTGTCTTGGGATTCATGATAAAGCAGAGACCAAAATTGTAGCAGGCAAGGGGAGTTCAAAAGGGTAATGTCTACCCACAAGTGGCTTTCAGACCAGTGAGCCTTTGCTTTGGGCCAAATCTGCAAAAGCCTCGTCTTGTCACAGACTGATGCAGAAAGAGCAGCCTCTGAAATGCACATGGGAAAATATGTCCAGGACTCTCAGGCTCCAAGTTTGATTTTAACCTTTAAAGTCTTTTTCCCTTGGAGGAATTAATTCTTAAAATTCTTTTCCCTTAAAGAAAGATGTTCACCAAAAAAACAAAACAAAACAAAACAAAACAAAAAAACCCCCCAAAACAAAAAACAAACAAAAAAAACTTCAATTTTTTTTTTTACATTAGAAAAAAAAAAAAAGATCCAATTGAGGCCAGTTTTAACTGCAATCTGAATACATTACTATGTGTGCAAACCCACATAGACCTATAAGTAGTGTATGAGCTATTCCTGAATACTTGATTTATGTAGTCAGAAAAAGCTCATTAAAACAAAATTAGTGAGGATAAAATCTAAGTACAGTGCTGATCAAAGATAAACACTGTCACAAAACAGTCTTAGTTTTTCTTGTTGTGATCATGGAAAAATCATTTTCCATCAAGGTATCAGTTTTCTCATCTATAAAATGAGGACACTAGACTATATCAGGAGTACTTAACCTAGGATTCATGGTTTAAGGATAGATTTCAGGGAGGGACAATGTCCATGATTTTCCAAGGGAAATAAAAATTACATTTTTCTTGCCCTATACTTAGTATCCTTTGTCAACCTGTGTATTTCTTTTTATGCAATAAAAAATACTATTTTCATCAGCCTACATGACACAGAAAGGGTTAAAATCCCTAGACTAGAAAATCTCTAAGGTCTCCTCTAGTTCTAAATTATATGATGATCCATCCTACAGGTTAACATATTGGGAATATTTATTATTTTTAATGAATTTATTCTCCTTATCAAAAGAGGACAGCTAACATTCCACATTCCTAATAAAAATGAGTTTAATCAGCTGTAGCCAGCATTGGAATTTTGTAGGCTAGAAAGTAACGACACTCCCAAGAGAACTGTTGATCCAGTGTTCTGGAGTAAAAGGTACTGAGTAATTAGATGAGACAGAGAACCATCATTGTGAAGGAGGTACCTGTTAATCTGTAAGAAAGAATAGCAGAAGAGAGAGAAGCAAGAATAGCATTTATGGTCTCAGAGGGCTAAGTGACCACACACAGAGTATAGATGATAAAATGAACTGAAAATATGAACATAAGTTGCTACACATTTTCTCATAGGTCTCCCTGGGGTGTGGAGGGGTAGAACTCATGATGGAGAGAAGGGAGAGTCTAATAGGAGAGAAGGGAGAAATAATGCAATGTATATTAAGGATAAAATTCAGTAAGAATTTATTGCACATAGCTGGTTGGCTATGTGAAAGGCACTAAGGTATACACATTCAGGAGATGATCCATAATAAGAAAAAGAAATATGCACAAAATACTCTAATACAAGATTGCAATGGCCAGTGCTATAGAAGAGGCACAAACAAAATACTATCTATTTCTCACTGGGGAAGGGGAAGAATTTTTTCTGGATTGTGGAGAGTAGAAAGAATAGAGGAAGGGATGTCTTATAAGAGACTAAGCGTCTGAGTTGGCTATTGAGAGATGATAATATTTTGAAAGATGGAGATGGGAGAGGAGGGAATTATGGAATGGTTTAGAGACAAGATTTTAGCAAGGTATTTGCAATGTCCTCATAACATCTCTTTGGACAAAATGGGAGAAAGTGGCCTGGATAACAATACTATTAGGTAGATTTATAGTTGAAAGGGATTATGATTAGGAGATAAAATGATGTCTTTGGTATTGAGGGAGACTTCCCAGCTCTGACATTAGCTGTGAGACCATTAATTTAACTTTTCTAAAGCTCAATTTTCTCATCTTAGAATGGGCATACCAATTATCTCAAAGAGTTTATGAGGATAAAATATAATGAACGCATATAAACTACCATGTTAAAAAAACAAAAAAAAAAATCATGTTACCATTTCTATTATAGTTGGTTGAGTTGAGTAATCATATCCAAAGATCTTTAACCATAATCAAATTTATAGTATTATATCTCTGGACAGAGATCCTTAGCAAAGTGTCACAGGACTCTGTTCAACGTCTTTTTTTCCCTTGATGACTTGAAGACATAGATAGAATGTAGATCAAATTTTAGAATTATGTTGATTCCAGAAAGACAGCTAATCTACTGGCTGTCAGAATCAAGTCTGAAAAAGATTGTGATAATTTTCAGTCCAGAGTCACAAACTAACAAGATGAAAGATAATAGAGAACAGAGAATAAATGTCAAGATTTGCTCTTTTATTAAAATTCAATTATACAGTTTCACATGTTCATGAAAAACTTAGGGATTTTATTGGTGTGTAAACTCAGTATGTGAGGCTGATATGATACATACATATATCATATCAGCTACACACATATCAGTTACATATACTGAACTTATAACTAATAATAAATATATTATATAATATTATATTTTATATTTTTATATTATTTTAATATTATATTTTATATTTTTATTGTTATATAATAACAAGAATTATAATTATGAAACTTTACAGTATTTATACTATGGCATCAGTATTATAATGTGGACATTATATTGTATTGACATGTATTATATTGTATTTATATTTATATACCAATTATAGTATTAATATTATATGTAAATTAATGATATAAAACAAATAATTTTGAAGACTTTTATAAGTTGATGAGGAACGAAATGAGCAAAACCAGGAAAATAATTTATGCCACAAAAATATCACTGTAAAGATAAACAACTTTGAAAGCTATAAGAACACCACAATGACCCCCTGTGTTTTTGGAGGACTGACAGAAAGGTGATGGATTCAGGGTATAGAACAAACCATATTTTAAAAAACACAGCCAATGACAGAATTTGTTTTGCTTCACCATGTATGTTTCTTACAAGGAATTTGGTTTTCTTTTCCTTTCCAGTATGGTAGGGGATAGAGAGAAAAAAAAAAAAAACAACAAAAAGATAGACACCTGCCATTTTATATTTACAAGGCATAATAGAACAAGTGCTAGAGCTGGGGTCAGAGATGCTGGGTTCAAATTCTGACATTTTGAGCCTTTGGACAAATTACTTCATTTCACTGGGTCTTAAGTTTTGTCATTTTTAAAGTGAGTTGTTATTTAGTCATTTTAGTCATGTCTGACTTCATGATCCCATTCCAGATTTCTTTGGCAAATACAGTGGAATGGTTTGTCATTTCCTTTTCCAGCTCATTTTACAGATGAAGAAACTGAGGCAGAGTTAAGTGACGCTCAGATTTGCATAGCTAATAAGTGTCTGAGGATAGATTTGAGCTCAGGAAGATGAGTCTTCCTGATTCCAGACTTTGTACTCTCTCTATGGTACCACCTAACTGTCCCAGCATGGGTAGTTTTTTTGGATGGCTTTTGAGGTTCCTTCCAATGCTTGGAGTCTATGATTTTCTGAGTTAAAGTCTCTTCTTATCAGATATATAATTTTGGATACATCAGTAAGCCTTTCTCAGCCTTATTTTCCTCATCTATAAAATGGAGATAATAGCTCCTCCTTCACAGGTATATTATGAGATTAAATATATATATATATGTCATAAAGTAGTTATATTATTATTACTATTACTACCATTATTATTCTATAATTATAAGTTACAGATGAATTCCTGATGACCATCAAGACCCTCCAAAAACTATCAAAAAAGAAAGAAATCACAGTACATCAAATAAAAACACTTATGTTTATCATGGACTTACCTACATGCTTTGGAGTAGAGAATGGGAAGGGGGAAGCAGAAGTGTCCACTATCACCTCTTCTCTGCTTTGCTTCAAGACCCACTCTTATACTGCTTCTCCTATCACACTCCTGCATCACACTGGGCAGATGCCAGGGGTGCAGTAGTTGAGAAAAAGGCATCTGTCTGCTTTTGTTCCCAACCTGCCAACAGTAAACCATGACACCACAGTGGAAAGTGAACCCGACTTGGTGAGCCCTGAGCACTAGATGGCGGGATGCCAACTGGAAGTAACTCCAGAATAGATTAGAATGGAACCTCAAACACTTTCATTCATTTTGACCTATGCCAAGAAAGCACTCCCTCCCCCGATTAAAAAAAAAAAAAAGAAAAAAGAAATCCATTTAGCAATTCAGCTGTTTATTTGGCTTACAATCATAGGAAAAGGGCTGAATTGCTTACCTCACTACTTGCATTTCCAGATCCTGAATCTGCATTCAAAAGAATATACAGTACAGGATTTCCCTCATTACTAGTGACTTGAGGATGATAAATTTGTTAATTAAAAGCCATTTTCTAGCTTCTAACATGACTGTTTTTTTAGAAGCAAGATTAAAATCTGCAGTGCAAAGCAAGGCAAACCTATATCAGACATAGTTCAGCATCCTGAGTGTCTTAGGACCTGACTCACTATGAAATGGTCTGATGACTGATGACACTCTGTGTTAACTATTGATAGAATGATCAAATAGACTAAGCTGGGTCTCCTTTCCTCTGGTATCTTCTTTATAGTTTCCTTAAACCTGCCTTTCAGGGCTTTCCTCCATTTATTTCTTCCCCCTCAATGTACTCCCTTTAACCCAGTGCCTTGACCAAAGTAGATGCTTAATAAATAAATGTTTATCCCTTCTAGCAAAACTTTCCTGACACATCCCATTCTTTTCTCATTGTGCATTTTTACTTCTGAGTTTACTCAATTTAAATGCATATATTAATTTCAATGAATATGCATTCAATTAATAGGAACACTAGATTGTTTTCTATAATGGGCTAAAGTTTTTTGGTTACAGAAGGTCTCTAACTGTAAATACATGATTTTGTGCCCCTATATTTTATGACAAAGACAACTGTGGTCTCTGGCCACTTAAAGGGAAGTCTTGATAGCAGAATTTGGGTGAGGGTGAGTTAAGAAGATTTCAGTAGCACACAAACACATCCCAACCTTAATAGACATATTTCCTGTTTCTGCTTATAATGGAGGACTTCTAAAAAAAAATGCTCATTAATCTGGATGAGAGGAGCCAAGGTTAGTGAGTGGAGAGAAACCAGTGTCATTCTTTCAAGTCAGGGGTTAAGATGTTCCTAACTTATAATGAGTATACTGAATTAAATGATTCCTAAGAGAGGCACCATGGTATGATGGAAAGGTATTATTCTTGAAGTTTGGAATATCTATGGTTGAATACTGCCTCATTTTGGCTGAATGATATTAGGGGCCACAATTTCTTCATCTATAAAATGAAATTAGAGTAGATAAAGTCCCTTTGAGGTCTAGATTTATGAATCTAGGTGCAAATCAGGAGTCTTTAACTTTTTTTTTTGTTTGTTTGTTTCATGGGCCCTTATTAGAATGTTTTTAACTATGTAAAATGAAACATGTGGGATTACAAAGGAAACTAATCACACTACAATAAAGATGTATTTTCTCCCATCTAAATTGACCAACTTCCTGAAGTCTATCCATGTATCTTTTGGGGGTACATGGAACCCAAGTTAAGAGTCTTAGTGTAAACCCTGGGGACCACTGGCAGAGAGAATCACAGAACTGTCTTCCCTGCAGAAAGCTTTTTACCCAAACTGGGAGCACTCCAGGTAATTCAAACCTGCTGGGAGAGACTGAAATGAGCATTTAGAAAAGTCTACAACAGTTGAGGAAAGACACTTAGAAAAGTCTTGAGATCCCAGAGAAACTTTAAATATTCTCCCCTAAAAAAAAAGAAGAGAGATGGAGGAACTGGGTAGAATCCAAGAATTCAGGTGGCTCCCAGGAGAGAAGCTTTAACTTGAAGTTTCTGAGGGAAATGGCAAATGCTTCCAAACCTGGGGTCAAAGTTTTTTTGTCCTTTGCTAGCCTGGGATAAAAACTTAGAAGCACCTGGTTCTGTTTTAAGTAAAGTCAAACTGATTTAAATGAGGACATTAACTGTGATTTTTCTACTTGTATAAGGTTGGTGTGTGATTGTTTCACTTGTGCCTAACTCTTCATAACCCATTTAGTATTTTCTTCTACAACTTAATCTTACATATGAGGGAACTGAGGCAAACAGGGTTAAGTGACTTGCTCAGGCTCACATACCTTAAAGTAAGTGAGGTCAAATTTGAACTTACTTTCTCAGAGGCAGCTGGTGAGTGCATATTTCTTTCTTTTTTCTTATCATGGACCATCTCTTTTTCACTTCTTTTTTTCTTTCTTTTCTTTTCTTTTTTTTAAAAGTCATTGTTATTAAGGAATGGGAATCTGAGAGTATAGAGGGAAGATATAAAAAATAATTCACAAGATATACCCCCCCCCAAAAAAAAGATATGAATTAAAAATCTATGGGAAACATTATGGTATTTTAGAGAAAAGTAAATTGAAAATATCACAGTCCCATCCCTTGTCCTCTCAAATACATTGTATATTTTAACTTCTGGAACCCCAAAGAATGGCTGTGCTGGTGGGAATTTTTAGAATGATCTGTGATAAGATTTAATAGCTTAAATTAGAACTTTAGAGATCATACAAATAAATCCCCTCATTTTTTTAGACAAGGAAATTAAGTTTAGCAGAGGTTAGGGAACAAGTGAATAATCAATAAGCAAGGGATAGAGCTGGGATTAGGACTCCTAGTAGCTTGTCCAGTCTAGGTGATATATCAAACTGATTTAAAGCCCTAACATTATTTGGGTATGATGTTGGATTGAGACAGTATGGAGTAGAATGGCATTTGGGAATCTCTGAAGTCAGAAATATTAAATTCATGCTGAGTAGGCAAATAGTAGCAAATACTTTCCAGGATTAAAACCAGAATTACATTAAAATATAATTAGGAAATATTTAACAAAACAAACACAAGTATGATAACATCTAAATAACATTACACTTTAAAAGTAAGTCAATATGTGGCCAAAGGGATCCTCTTGTATAGATTTCTCTTCCTCCTCTGCCTCACCCCCTTTTCTATTTGACTTTGATACTTCTGCCTTAAGTCATACCAAAGCTAAGTATCTATTCTGTCCTTGGTATAGAGCCCACACTAAAAAGAGTATTAAAAACAGATTTCTCTAGGGTACCAAAAGAGTCAGAGTGGAAGAGGGGATGAAAAAAAGAACTCTGTTAAAAGAGAGATGAGCATATATATATATATTTTTAATTGACTTAAAATGTTTGACCTATTTTTTTTTTTCACTTTCTAGTACCACTCTGTGGGCACTTTGTAGTACCACTTCAGCTTCTTATATATTTATCTTTTTTTGTCTAATGTGAACTTGAAGAATAAGTACTTCACATTAAATATTTGCATCAGCATTTCTAAGATAAGTTCAGGTAGTACTTAGGTAAATCTTCAGAATAAACGATTTGCCAATCACATTTCATGTCCTTTTCTTACTTTTCCTCAATCTCAGGCAGTCATTGAGATACATGACAAAATTAATTGGCTCTATGAATTTTCAACCTCTTAATGAGGTTGTTAGGGGTTCCTTGTCATCTGGAAAACAGAAGAGGGCAAAGTGATGACAGCATTTCTTTCTTATAGTCAAAAGCAAGTCTGCATTCATTATTACCGGCTATAATTGCCTCTATAAATATTCAGCTGCAATTAGCTGATCAAGAGGAGCCATGATTGGCAATATTAATAGATGGGAACTCAACTAAGGCATGTCCAAAAATATTAACAATGATCACAGAATCATGGAGAAGTATGGAATAATAAATGGATAGAAACGTGACATTGGATCCAAGAAGACCCCAGTTCAAGCCCTACTTCTTACACATACCAACTGTTAAAACCCAAAGCAAGACCCAGAGCAAAGTCTTAATGCTTTAGTCTAAGAGTCAGCAAACCATAGCCCGGGCCAAATGTGGTTCTCACCTAGGAGCTAAGAATAGATTTTTATTTATAAAAAAAAATTATTTTATTAAAAAAACCAACTATTTTGAACTCAGGGCATGTACGAAAATAGGCAGGACAGATTGTAATTCCCAAGACTAAATGTTAAATTGCAGTGGTAGGAGGGAAATTCCTATTTTCCCTATGCTAATAAAGTCACAGGTCTTGTTCCTATGATCCACTGGATCATGAATTTAAAGATAGAAGGGTCCTTATAAGATTGATCCAATCCCTTCATTTTACAATGATGTTAGGTCTGATAACTTCTATTTCAGTTCTGAAAAATCAGGTTGGTGAGAAAGTGCTCCATGGCACTGCCTTTGCTCCTTGTACAGTTCTGGCCCTTTGCCACCATCCCCCTTTATCATTGAGTAGAAGGAGTGATAGGGAGCCTGACTTGGACCTGTATGCAGACAGGGATAGTGGTAGTGGAGGGGAAAGTTTGGCAGGCTGGAAGAGAAGGGTGTCAGAATTCCCACCTTTCCTTCCTATCTCCAGATAGATAGGCATGGCCTAAGTTGAACTTGGCAAGAATAATTAATTTAAATAGGAAGCTAGCAAATTTTGCACAGTGCTGAACATCTATAGCATCTGTGCCTATGTTTTCTTACCACTGGTATCCCAAGTTTTTTTAATCCTTCTTGGAAAATGTCAATCACATCCAGAGAAAGAACTATGAAGACTGTGAATCAAAACTTGGTTGGTTTTTTTTTGTTTGTTTGTTTTTTCCGTGGAGGCAAGTGACTTGCCCAGGATCATACAGCTAGAAAGTGTTAAGTGTCTGAGATCAGATTTGAACTCAGGTCTTCCTGATTTCAGGGCTAGTATTCTATCCACTACGCCACCTAACTGCCCCCAAACTTAGTATTTTCAACTTTATTTTTCCTTTCTCGTGATTTTTCTCCCTTTTAGTCTGCTTTTTTTTCCTTCTTGTACAACATGACAAATATGGAAATATGTTTTAAAAATTTGCACGTATTTAACCTATATCAGATTGCTTACTGTCTTGGGGAGAGGGGAAGTAAAGGAGGGAGAGAGAAAAATTTAGAATACAAAGTTTTGCAAAAATGAATGTGGAAAACTATCTTTATATGTATTTGGAAAAATAAAATACTATTGAAAAGAAAGTTTTCTCTCTATCAACCTAAAAGCCATTTTCTTGCCTCTTACCCAAGATGTGAACATTCCTAGAAATAATAATTCTAGAGCAAGAAAAAAGGGGTAAGTAGCAGTTCAATCCATTGGTACCTATGTGATGTCCAGAGACCGAAAGAAAGCTGCTTAATGTTAAGGATTTAAAGGCCAAAAAAGTTTTGAACATGATGTACCTTGTTGGAGGAAGAATGCTTGTTAATGACATAACAGATCTTTCTAATACCCACACAATTCAATTTGATACAATTAATTAGGATTGATTAAAGGCCTATAATGTACAGAATGATGGGTTTGGGTAAGTAGAAATACTAAGATAAAGAATAGAGATGGGTCCCTACCCTCATGAAGCTTATACATTAATTTTCCTTATCTCTTTCTCTATTTCAAATTTCTTTATCACTTCAATCCGAAACTCATCTAAATTCCCTAACCAATTACCCAAAGTAACTGGGTGCTACAAAATTCTGGAAAATTGGTCTTTGTACCTCTTAATCTCATAAAAAGTCACTTAGCCTCTTAGCTCTCTAAATTTCATTTCCCATTAATTAAGGGTAGTATAGATGATTTTTTTAAGGTCATCCATTTCTAAAATTCTAACATCTATGATTTATTTTCAAAATCATTTACTTATTTAATATTTTTATTTTCTCCCAGCTACATTTGAAACTTTTTTACATTTGTTTTTAAAACTTTGAGTTCCAGATTCTTTCCCTTATCCCCCCACTCCCATTAAGAAGGAACATGTGAAGTTATAGCATCTATGATTTAAATCAAATGAGATCATTCACATGAAAACATTTGAAAATCTTAAAGTACCACATTATTGTTAAGTATTACTTAATATTATTGTGCTCCAGAAGGATTAAAGATGATGGAGTGTCATTAGGGTCCTTCACATTCAGTACTGGATACTATTGGCAGTGAGCCTCTCCTTGGGGAAGCAATAGAAAGTCTCTTTGAATTCTTTATTTGGTCTGTTGGGTTCTTCTCTTTAAATTCATCAAAATGGACAAATATTGAAAACTTAATAAAGTAGCTCCTATTCTTCTAATATGCCCAAAATCTAATGAGCAAATGGATTGATAAATTGCTATTTTGTCTATATCATCTAAGACAATTTTTCCAAAGGACTGTCTGCATCCTGAAGGCTACTGTATAGAGTTTTAAGACATAACCCCAAAGAATAAGTTTTATGAGACAATGATTTAAACAACCAGGAATGAGCACATATTTGATCATCAAGATAAACAATCCCCCAGTACTCCTGAAAGCTATTAAATCAATTTCTCATAACATGTATAAAATTACTTTTCTTCCTTTCTTCCCATCCTGAACAAAGGTCATGGTAAAATAGGACTTGCACTTTGGGAATCAAACCATTAAAAAGTTATAAAACCTAAGTCTTGTTTATGGGAAAAAATGACCAGAATTTAAATCTTTAGCACATTCAGTCTCTTAATGACTACGGGTGAGGAGTGCTGTGATAGAGAGAATATTTCCCAGTCTTTTTTCCCTTTACTGTCCAAGCAAAGGTATTTGAACTAAGCTAGGAATTGAGAGTCCTTACTTTTAGTTTTGGTTTGGTCACTGAGATATAGTTTACCACCTTATAGCAACTTATCTCATTTGATCACTAACAATTCTGTGAGGTATGTAGTCACACACACACACACACACACACACACACACACACACACTTTCTTGTCTGAACGCTTGTGATTTTATCTTATTGGAAACTCTCACTACAGAAATTCCTTCTACCAGATATTGATTTGCACATTTTCTGTAACTTAGTATTTTATGCAGCTAGTTGGTACAGCAGATAGAGCACTGGCCCTGGAATCAGGAGCCCCTTAATTCAAATAGGGCCTCAGATATACAATAGCTGTGGGACGCTGGTCAAGTCACAATCCTGATTGCCTCCAAAACAACAACACAAACAGTACTACAAACTTAGAGTTTTTAAAGAGTCACTTGGGGCACTGACAGGTAATGTGATTTGCCCTTCATTACCCATGTAGTCTGTTGAAGGCATAGCAAAGATCTTCTTGGTTCCTAGGTTGTCTCTTTACCCACCATTGTCATGTGGCTTTTCAATATCTACATTATTATTCCTGTTTTACAGATGAGAAATCTGAGTCTCAGAGCAATTCAAAGGTGCCATCTGGAAGAGTCAAGACTTGAACATTTATGGTGACCTTGAGAAAAGTACTTCACTTATCTGGACCTTCATTTCCTCCTCTACAGAGGTAATATGAGAAGATCTCCAAAGTCCCTTCTAGTTCAAAAATTCTACAAATCCTCTGGGAAACAAGAGGAATGAATGTTGCCTTCTGGTATCCAGAATAGGTATCTTGGGAACACTGCCCAAAAAAGCAATGTAAGAATGTGGAAAATGGTCTCTGTTGCTCCATTACAGTTCTCTGAACACCTAATTTGAGAAATGCTTCTAAAGATGAGTTAGAACAAGTCATTTTGGAAAATATTGTGGGAAAAACAAACCTGAGTGAAAAGCATATCCTGACAACTTTTCTAATATGAAAAGACAAAGCTAATTTTTGGAACCCAGCAATATCACAGGACAGCAAGGTGGTGCTGTGGTTGGAGTGCTGAGCTTGGAATCTGGAAGACTTGAGTTCAGGTAATTGCTGTGTGACCCTGAGCAAGTCATTTAATTTTGTTTGCCTTAGTTTCCTCATCTGTAAAATGAGCTAGAGAAGGAAATGGCAAACCACTCCAATATCTTTGCAAAGAAAACTCCAAAAGTGCTGTCCAATTGGACATGACTGAAATGACTCAACAACAAAGTATTGTAGTTTGAGATGTAGTTTAAGGATGGGAGGGGGAGAAAAACTCCAGGTTCTCACCATACATACATTTCTACAAATCTCCCTACCCTAGCTTTTGTTTATGGGCAAAAGCAAGGTCATATAAAAGATAATCTATTGTCTTAAAAGCATTGGTGACCTCTATGGTGGAGGATTTTTTTAAAAAGTCAAATGATAACATTGGGAAGATATGAAATATAATTGGAATGAACTAGAAAATAAGAATCCTCTGTGGATGACTAATAATTTTTTAAACTTGATCTTGAGGAAAGGGTAAGACTGATGGTGAGGTCATTATAGCCCAGCCTACATAATTTTTGTACTTTTAGTTTAGGAAATAAGTTTGTATGGGCCTTCTCCACTGATCTTTAGTCTAGCATTTATTCTGTGGTGAAAGAAGCTAGGGATTTAAACTATGCACAAGTTGGGGATGTGAGGGAATAGAAAAAAAACATATTAAAACATTTTAAATTTACTGTTCATGGTTACAAGTTTCCTTAGGAGACATAATATTTTTTTTTCTTTTGGTTGAAAAAAAAATAATTTGGACTAACCTCAGAAAAGCTGGGTTTAGTGTTTCCCAGTCTGTTTCCAAGCAGACTAAAATACTAACAAATTTAAATCCACAGGGAGAGGTTTATGGTTCACCAAGTTTGTATGATTCATACTGCATTTCTTATGTGCCTCAGACATCATAATGGGTCTTCTGAATGCAATATATGGCACATATGTACCAATTTGAATTGTTTATTCCTTTTAAAATTTTGCCTATGATGGACTGTTACTCTTGTGACAGTAAAATTGTTATTGTGATTATTCAAACAAGGAAACAGGCAATGGAAATAAAAGGAAAAGTGAGCTCTGACACTAATTAGTTGTGTGACCTTGCACAGGTCAATTATCTGGGCATAACCTTCAAAATGAGAGTCTTGGATTAGATGATCTTTAATTTTCCTTAGCTTGATTATTCTATGGTTATTTGGCAATATTTTATTTTCACTTTTCATTTACAAGGGAATAGCACCTAAGCCTAAATTTTGATCTGGATAGGTTCTTGAAGCTATTTAAGTTAGAGACCTCTTTTGATTTTTTTTCCCCCAAATCAAATTTAAACCCTACAAGTTGAATAACAAATTTTTTTGACCCATTTGGGAAGAGGCAGATTCTTACATTGAAAAATGAGATAAGACAGTATCAACAAGAACAAAAGGACAGACTGGAGGGAGCTAAATTAAACAAAAATTTAGTAAACATTTACCATGTAGTATTGTATATGTGTGTATGTGTGTGTATGTGTGTGTTTGTGTTAGGTTTGTTTGTGTTAGGTTCTTAGAACACAAAGATAATTTGTCTTCAAAGATATTACAATTCAATAAAAGTGGTTTACCAAGCACCTAATACCTCAATCCAATTCAATCCTAATTAAAATAGGGCCTGGGGTTCTAAAGCTAGTTTTACCAAGATTGTTTCTTAGTTTCCCATTAAAAAATGGAAACAATACTCATCTGACAGGAATGATTGAATTAGCCAATGAATGCAACATGCCCTGAAAATGCAAAATTCATATCTCCACATAATGTTTCTATTATTACTGCACAGCATTTCAAGGGACATGTGAGGGACCAGCACACTACCACAACTGCCAAATAATCAATCTGGTTTCTTCTTCACCGAATACAGTGAGTGGGTAAAGTACTGTTCCAGCAACTTGGCTTCTCAACACTTTTGTTCCTTGAAATTTTTCTTTGTCATTGAATCATATAATTTAAAATTGGAAGAGACCCTAGAGACCATCTAGCAGAGACCTCCATTTTGAAGAAGGGGAAAGAGATATTTTAAAGAAAACAAGCTGAATGAGAAGAACAAAGCAGGTTTTAGGGGAAAAAATACCACTAACTACAAAGTACCTATTGATATTTTGGTTACCTGGCCTGTATTTGATTCTATCTAAATTCACACAATTGTTTTTCTTATGACTGTTCCCATATGAAAGTCAGAACCATGTAATGAGTTTAAGAGGCATCAGAATGGAAAATAATAGTCAGCATAATTTAGTAGTATTTGGAAAGCCACAAGTGTGATCTTATCTCAGGGAGGTTCTGAGACTACTATTAATTTTACTGGTATAACAGCAATGGAGTTTGCTTGGAGTTCAGCAGGACTGAACTTAAATAAATTTGCGTCACAGGTATCTTTAGCCCAGTGATCTCCCAAGAAAATACAATGAAAGAGAGGTGAACTAACCAGTCAGCTTAAGGTTTTATAAATTTTATTGGAAACAGTTTAATTTTTCTTAAGCACTGGAAGACAGACATTTGTGAAGAATGAATGCAATAAGCAAGAAAGAGAAAGGAACCATAACTTAAGATATAAAAGAAGCTTCATTAAATAAAAGAGACCAAGTATTAGCCTCAGCATTCTACTCTCTGGATTTCTTCTCTTCCTCCTTTTTCTCCTCTTTCTTTTGTAATTGTGTTCCCAGAATTTAGTGCAGTGCTTGGCACATAGTAAGCAAATGATGTTTTAAATACGTACATTCATTCATTCATGCTGTTCTCTAGGGGCTTTTCCTTCTTTTAGTTCCAAAATTTTGCCAAAAAAAAATGTCCATAGAGCAAACTTTAGGGGTTGTTTTTGCTTTACTAATCCAGCTTCTGGACGTAAACAAAAATGAATTTCCCTAATGGAATAATAGCATAGAATAATTCCACCCCAAATGTACACTAGAAGTTATAACCTGGAGTTCACTGACTCCCAAAGGAGACAATGAATAATTTCATCAGGTCTATGAACTTGGCTCAGAAAAAAAAAATTACATCTTTCTTTTCAATAACTTTTGGTTCCTTTTTAATCCTATTCATTTTATTTTATGCATTTAAAAAACATTCTGAGAAGAGATTCATAGGCTTCACCAGGGGCCCATGACATAAAAAAAAAGGTTAAGAAACTCTGCTTTAGTCTCTCATGCTAATTGAAGAGCAGATGATGTTTTTCACCAAGAGGAAGAAAAAGATTTTATGGTTTTTTCTACATTATCTGAGAGACTTCTTTCCCAGTCCTTAACTCTGCTTTCTAAAATGTGATTTCTTTTACCCGCAAACAGTTCAGTATTTCTTTCAACAGAAAAAAAAAAACAAAAAACTTAATGACTTGTAAATAAACCCTTTGTTTTTTAAGTAGTCCTGTCTAGTGCTATGTGACCTCATTCTCAAAGCCCATTGGTACAGGGCTCTCTTCACTGGAAAAGATGAATGCCCATTCTGGATGAGGAGTGGGGCAGAGCTGTTGAGAGTGAGAGAACTCCAGTTTTCTTAGTTTCTTCAATTGTCTTGAGCTCCAAGGTTTCTTCGGACTTTGGGTGCTTCCAACTTGGAGAGAGAAGATGGAAGCCTCCAACTCTAACTTCAGGATGCTGAAGGAAAAGACTCTGGAAAGCAGCCCACATGAGAGGAGCTGAAGATCTCCATGATGTTGACTTCTTTCCAGTCTTTTCCTTCAGCATCCTGAAGTTGGAGTTGGAGGCTTCCATCTTCTCTCTTTAGTCTTAAAGAACTGGAAGTCTGAAGAGACTCAGTAACTCAAAACAATTGGATTGACTTAAGACAACTTAGAGACTGTCATTCTTCTGCTCTCCACAACTCTCCAACACTATGAATGAAGAAAAAATTCCAAACTAATGGCCTTTGGGACTAGGATTATAGATAATAGTTGACTAGTGAGGAATTTATAACTATAATTATTACAGTCTAACGGGATGTAGTGGAAAGAGTAGCAGTCTTAGAGTCAGATGACTTGAGTTCAAATCCCACCTCCAATGCTCCCCTAACCATTATCTTGGGAAAGTCACTTAACCTCAGTGATGTGAAAGTCTAATGTGAAGGTTGGAAAATGGAATTATTCCTAAGCTGGAAAACTCTAGCTATTTTTTTAAAAGTTTTTTTCATTCATGTTTTTTTTATTTTTTGATTCATGTAAAATTTTTATAAGCATACTTTTCCAGGAAAAGGAAGAGATAAGAAATTTTAGACTAGGATGTTGTTCTTAACCGTAGTCCTGAGAACCTTTTAAAATTTTTTAAGAAACATTTTAATAGCTATATTTTAATATATTTGGTTTACCTTGTAATCCTTTGTATTTTCTTCTATGTATCTAAAAACATCATTTTGATAATGGGTTCATAAATTTCAAAGGATTTCCAAAGAGGTTCATCACACAAAAAAGGGTAAGAAGCCCCATTAGACATGTCTATCCAAAAGCAAATTTCATATCAACTTGGGACCATAATGGATCCTATCCAGTATATCCATTATATGTATATACAATGATATTTTTCCAAGCAGCCATATCTGTTGAGGGATTTAGCGTGCACACATGCACATGTATGCATACACACACACACACAATTGCCATATACAACAGGTACTTAGGATCCTACAATTTAAAGGAAAAAGTTAGAGAACATAGCATTAATTATTTTCAGGAGTCATGTCTTTGACAGAAAAGTGATAAAATTATTCTTGCCCAATATGACCTTTATATTCTCAAATCTCCCTTTGTTTCTTAGAGCTATAGTTATGCATTTTGGCAGCTATTTTTTTTCCCCTAAGAAAATTTTGTTTCTCATAAGCAGATGGTTATGTTATTATTATTATTATTTTCCTTTCATGACTGGGTAAATGCTCTGAAAACCAATTTTAAAATAAGTTAGGTAGAAATATCAATAGTCTATTTTGATAATATAAGCAGTTTTATAATTGCCCCAAACTGGCTCTGAAGTAAATACTATTAATAGATAAAAAACATCTATTAATTAGTTAATAAATACTATTAATAGATATAAATATTTTTTAAAATCCCATCCTTCCTCACTCATATTTGAAACTCCTTTCTAGAATCCAATGATCCTGGATCAAATGGGCAGGCAGTAAAGAACATTTAACAGAATTTAGTTGACATATCACAATGAATCAGTGAAGAAGCAAATACCAAAAGTAAACTAACAGTTTTAGTAAAACTGACCCCCGAAAGAATATGCTCTGGCAGTATCACATGCATCCTCAGTAGGCCTGGCCATTATAAACTCTCATGTTTAAAAAAAACAAAAACAAAAACAAAAGATTTAGAAAAATTAGTGCTATATTTATTCCTCCACTGCATCCCCCTAACCTCCTATATGCCCCCCCCCCCATTTCTAAGTTGGAAACTGAGTAGATTTAGTATAAGGAGAATGAAAAAACCAAACCTTCTTGCCTTGTATTTAAGAAATCTACTTTTAAACTTGTACCTGACCTTGTAAATTCAGACTGTTTATCAAGACCGTGGGATAAAGCAAAGGGTACTATATGTACCAGAGATTACTCAGTTACATTCCAACCCGTTTCAATGAAGCTGCTCTTGTTATTCTGTTTAATCTTCAGGGGTAATGTTTTGGAAAATGCATTCATTCTAAATCTATCCTCATACAGAAAAATACCAATTTTACCATTTAAGAAAAATTAAAGGACATAAGCTTTTTCAGATATTTACACAGTTCCCACAAACTATTCTTTCCCCACTCCCAACTTTGACCTAGTTATTCAGATTTATTAAAGGCACCAATGACGGTGGACTTTTTCCTGCAAGTAAAAAGTACTTCATTATATCTATTTGTCCTGATTGTTTTGGCATTGTTACCATTCCTTTAAGTGAATATAATGTATTTGAGGTATGTATGACAGCCTGAAACATTTTAAAGTTTGAAGTTTTACTGTTCAAACAATAGAGTCCTTAGCCAAGTGTATTATGGCCATTATTATGAACTAAAAAAAAAAAATGCTATTTACTTAACATCCTATATTTAAAAGAATTTTAATATTTAACTTAAAAATGAGCACTTAAATTCCTAAAATGAAGGGGGGAAATGTGATCATATTAAAATTTCAATCCTAGAAAAGAGATTTCTTACCTTATATCATTAGAGAATAGATGTTACAATTCATTGTTTTTCACTGTCTTTCTTACTAAGACTTCCTAAGACTATTGTTCAGCCAGGCTGATTTTTTTCTCATTATTTTTAAATAAAAACACATATATTGATTAATTTTTATTCCTTTCAATAAAGTCCATTATCTATGAAAAATCAGTAACATTTGTTGGGAAAAGGATTAGATCAATGTGCTTTCTTTCTTTCTTTCTTTTCTTTTTTTTTTTTTTTTTTTGCTTTTTTGCTGAGGCAATTGGGGTGAAGTGACTTGCCCAGGGTCATACAGCTGTTACGTGTCTGAGACCAGATTTGCCCTCAGGTCCTCCTGACTTCAGGGCTGGTGCTCTATCCACTATGCCACCTAGCTGTCCCGATCAATGTACTTTCTGCTCAAAAATGACAGGGCAAATCTAATCCAGAAAGCTTTTGAAGTCTAATTCTTTCTTTCTTTCTTTCTTTCTTTCTTTCTTTCTTTCTTTCTTTCTTTCTTTCTTTCTTTCTTTCTTTCTTTCTTTCTTTCTTTCTTTCTTTCTTTCTTTCTTTCTTTCTTTCTTTCTTCCTTCCTTCCTTCCTTCCTTCCTTCCTTCCTTCCTTCCTTCCT
>JAJPUD010000942.1:168356-179587 GCA_023553655.1 Myrmecobius fasciatus
TTCTTTCTTTCTTTCTTTCTTTCTTTCTTTCTTTCTTTCTTTCTTTCTTTCTTTCTTTTTCTTTCTTTCTTTCTTTCTTTCTTTCTTTCTTTCTTTCTTTCTTTCTTTCTTTCTTTCTTTTTGTTCATTCTTTCTCTAACTCTTTTTTCTATGACAGTTTAGGAAAAAACATATTTAGCACACTTGAGAAGGCTTAGAGAACACTGAATTTGTAGTCAGGAATCCTAGTTTCAAGACTTGGCTCTGCCAAATATTATTTTTGGGACTACTGGCAAATCACTCAACTTTCTGAGCTTCAGTTTTCTCATCTGTAAAAATGAAGGGTTTGCACTGGATAATCAATAGACACCTTTATGGTTTTTAATTCTATCATCTTATGATAGGTGCAGTTGACATAATTATGTGGTAATTATCCACATATCAATCCTCAAGACCGATAAAGTTATTTAATATGAGACCTAGAGTTCAAACTGGGCTGGTTGAACATAAGTATCTAATGTATGGTCTTAAGTCTTTCACTTCTACTACTAGTTTTAGCTGTGTCTGATGCTTTGTGATCCCATTCTGTTTTGTTTTGTTTGTTTGTTTGTTTGTTTTTGCAAAGACATTGGAATGGTTTGCTATTTCCTTCTTCAGCTCATTTTACAGATGAGAAAACTGAGGCAAAGAAGATTTGAAGCATCTCATGCTTCAAATATTTCATTTTCAATTTTTTTTTCACTTTCATTTTTAACACAACATTTAAATGGAAGGGAGAAATCACAATTCACCAAATTCTGGAAAGGCAAAATATGTCAAGACAAAGTATCAGGGTTATGTCAGGGGTTGGAGTCTCTGGATCAAAAATAATTTATTAATTCTTTACATAATCAGCTAGTATTTTTTAAAAATACCTACTATGTTTCAGGTACCATGTTAAGTCTTATGGAAAAGGCAAGAAACAATCAGGCAAAAAACAATCTTTGCTGTCAAAGATCTCAAAGTCTGATGACAGACAATAGGCAAACAAGTAGGTACAAATAAGATTGCTACAAGATAACCTAGAAGTAGTTTTAGAGAAAAGGCAGCACCAAAATTAAAGACTGGAAAAACTTTCTTGCAGAAGGTATGGCGCTAGCTGAGACTTAAAGGAAGCTAGGAGGCAGAGATGAAGAGGAAGAGAGTTTCAAGTAGGAGGGTAGCCAGTGAAAATGCTCCAACTTGGGAGATAGAGGAACGACAGCAAGGGGTCTCATGTCATTGTATATTAGAGAACATGGAAAAAAAGTAAAGGTAAGGAGGGTGAAAAGTTAGGAAGGAGTTAGGTTATAAAGGGCTTTAAAAGCCAAACTGGAGATTTTGTATTTTTTCTTGGAGGTAGGAAGGAACAACTGGAGTTAACTTAATAGGGGGTGTGATGCTTACCCTTGTACTTTGAGAAAGGTGATTGCACAGCTGAATGAAGGATAACAGAGTGGGGAAGAAACTTGAGAAATGTAAGGAGCAATCAACTGGCTAATGCAATGGTCCAAATGGGAGGTAATAAAGGTGGTAGTATCAGGGTGGTAGAGGTATTAGAGGAGAGAATAGGGCACACACAAGAGGTATTAAAAAGGTAGAAATGATAAACATTGATAACAAGTTGGATATGGGGCATTAAAGAGACTGAAGAATCAAGAATGACACTTAGATTTAAAGTCTGGGAGGATGGTGGTCACCTTGTCAGTTAGCAGGGAAATTAGTAAGAGGGGATGGTTGAGGGAGGCAAAAATAATGAATTCAATTTTGGGCATGTTAAGTTGAAGATGGCTGTAAGATATTCAGTTTCTGATGTCTAATAAGCAGTTGAAGATTTGAGACTGTTCTGAGAGAAGTTAGAACTGGATGGGTATTTGCATAGGGATGAAAGTTTTTCAACTTTCATTTGGGAGCTAAGGTATATTTTTCCTCTGCTTAGTAATAATTAAAAGTAAAATTAGGAAGAGGGGTGGGAGAGAAGGAGTATGACTTTTACTCTATATTATAATGGGGAGGAAAGAACCTGGAATATTACTGAAAATGTAGGGGGAAATTCCCCTAGCAGAAATAGTTTTCCCAGGATCCTAAGGATACAAACACACACACACACACACACACACACACACACACACACACACATCTCATAAAGCATTAATTAATTCAAAATGTTAGGATTTCATTGATGGTTTTCACAAGTTGCTAACCCAAGGTATTTACAGGATCTCCATAAAAAGCCTATAATAAAGTTAGAAACCACAATTTATTTAACCTCTCTGGGCCTCAGTTTTCCCATATATAAAATGAAGATTAGTTATAATTTCCTCTCTAAAGTTCTCTGGCTCTATGAAATGGATGGCCTTGGCTCCTTTGTGAACATGTAACAACTTTCCTTCTTGTTTTCTAGCCAGTTTACTTTCAGTAGTCAAATCGAGAGGAAGGATTAACCCAGATACTCTTTCTGACCTCAACTGACCCCTCCCTCAATTTCTGGGCCATTCCTGAATAAAGACCATCTTGTTCTATCTAAGAAGCTTGCCCAAACTACCAAAATAAAGGCCTTTTGTTTGCCATTGGTTGTTTCTTCTGCTGTTGCTCAAGGGGCTTTTCTTTTTCGAACCATTGTTTTAGGCTTTGTGGCCTTTGTCCTCTCCTAGGTCATTCTCTGCTCATGGGTCATCAGGGCATCTATTACACACTCAGCTGACAGGTGTGAAGGATCTCAGAGGACAAGATCAATAAAGTTATCTATTATGAGCTGTAGAGTCCAGCCTAAGCTGGCTGAACATATGTATCTAACGTATGGTGTTAAATCTTTCTTTCACTTCTACTAATAATAGCTATGTCTGATGGTTCATGATCCTATTCTGTTTTTTTTTTTCCCAAAGATATTGGAATGTTTTGCCATTTCCTTTTTCAGCTCATTTTACAGATGAGGAAACTGAGGCAAACAAGTTTGCCCAGACTCATATAGCTAGCATGTGGCCATATTTGAACTCAGGAAGATGAGTCTTTCTGACTTCAGCCTGGCACTCTATTTACTATACTACTTACTTATCTAATAGTAGAGGACATTTACAAAATTGAATTAGTCTCTCTTATTTATTCTCCTTGAGGAATCTGGATGCTCTTTTGTTGGGCCCCTTTTGTCAATCCTGGTTTCATGTTGAAACCACTTTCCCTGAATTCACTTGAAGACACAGATAGGACAGTTGGTCCCCTGCATTCCTCATCTGGAAAACATCCATAGTCTCTTTTTGAAGGGTCTTCTGGTTTAGGACATTTCCACAATAAGATTAGATCTTGGAACATCTTTAGTTTATAGATTAGGAGACTGGAGATTAACTGATTTACCTAATGTCACAAGACAGTAAGCAGGAGTCAGAAGTAGGACTGGAACTCAAGGCCTTTGTCTCCAGTGACCCACTGTGCTTGTCAATAGTTAAATGCTTTTAATTATAAACAGTATTGATAATATGATTATTAGGAAAATTTATATTGGGATTGTTTTAGTTGAGATTGTTAAACATACAATAAAACTATTTCAAAATTAGCCTGCCGCATATAACTAGTTACACACAACATCCTCAAGATAACTTGTTTTCTCCCAGAAGGAGATTCTCATACAATGCCTATATATTTAAGGAAGGGGATTTTATCATTGTTAAATCATCAGGCATCTAGCTGGCACAGAGAAGAGAGCACCAGCTCTGTAGTCAGGAGGACCTGAATGTAAATCTGGTCTCAGACATTTACTAGTTTGTGTGACCATGGGCAAAGTCAATCTTGATTGCCTCCTCATTTCCCCCTTTCCCTAAATCATCACCGCTGGTAGCTTCAAGGCCTTCCCCTGGCTTAACTAGGGTCAATCATAAAACATATGTAATAATAATAACTCCTATTTTTTTTTCTTTTTTTTTTGTAGAGGGGCAGTGGAGTGAAGACCTGGGTTAAGTCTAGCCACTGATATATCTAACTAGGAAATCCAGAGCAAATCATTTAAATTTTCAGTGTTTTAGGCCAAAGATTCTTAAATTGTGGGTCCCAACCCCATATGGGGTCCTGTAACTGAATGTGGGGGTTGAGAAATTATAATTTATTATCAGTAAATGTTTGATTTGCATATTTATTTTATACATCTATATATCTACAGCCATGCAAAAATTTCTTGGATGAAATAGGGTCATGAATGGAGAAAGTTTAAGCAGCCCTGTTCTAGGCAACTTTCTAATATTCTAAGTTGCAAAGAAGGTGCTGATCTGCATTGGTAGAGGAAATTTTCTCCCCTGGGAATTCTCTATACTCATGAAAACACAGGTTCAATCCCTATCCTTTATCCCTTTCCAAATTTCTATATGAACAACACTTAGAGATTTATAAATACTAACCAAATATTCTTCTGAGATGGGTATTACAAGCATTATTCTTATTTTCTACAAAAGGAAACTGAAGCTTACAGAAATAAAGTAGTTCCCCAAGGTCACATGGTACATAAGCATTGGAA
Organism: Myrmecobius fasciatus; assembly: GCA_023553655.1. Taxonomy (NCBI): domain Eukaryota; kingdom Metazoa; phylum Chordata; class Mammalia; order Dasyuromorphia; family Myrmecobiidae; genus Myrmecobius; species Myrmecobius fasciatus. Next base: position 172,855 of record JAJPUD010000942.1, read on the forward strand.
CCAGCCTGCCAAGCATGTGAAGACATTGTCATATTCTTCCCTTATAGGGAGTGGAGGAAAAAAGAAAAACCAGCTCTCTTTGGGCAAAAGGATGTTGACCCAAGCCAGTGAAAAAGAATAGAAGTCTAGGAAGAGGGAAAAGTCATTCTGGGAGTGAGGTGGGGCTCACATCTGATTTTACCCTGGACACATGATTTCCTGGCTGTGGCCCAGTTGTGATAAGACTGGACCTAATGAACAAATCTGTTGGATCAGATACAGCATTCTTGGGCACATATTTAGCAATGAAGACTTATAGGTCAGAAAGTTTGCATTCACTTTAAGTCTTCCCAAAGACTTCAACTTTTTTTCTAAAACATACCTTATTTTGGATATCTTGTTGTGGATGGTTGAGACCACCAGTGTGTAGACATATGAAATAGGAAAAGCAGCAAGAGCTGTTGATGTTAGTAACTAATGATCTTTGGACAGGCATCTGAACTTTTATTACTAAGAAATAAGTTGGAATTTTTTTTTTTAAGGGGAAGGAAGGTGACTTAGAAAGTTCAGTGAGATCATGTGGGGAGAAGAAAGGAGTGATATAGGGAAGTTATTTAGTTAATTTACAGTGGAAAAAAATTAAAATATCACACTGAATTAAGATATTAAAATACAGAGTAATAAATAATATTAATAAGATATATTAGCATACTAATGATAAAAACATAAAAAATAAATAATAAAATAGAAACAAAATTGAGTATTAGAATACTAGCTTGAAAGGGAACTTGGGAAAGAGATAATTCAACCCTTCATTTGACACTAAAGAGACTGAAGCTCTGCTTTAACTGGAAGTCTTCCTCAGTCTCTTTTAATTCTAGTGCCTTCCTGCTATTAATTTTCTTATTTTTCCTGTATAGAGCTTGTTTTGTCTATATTTGTTTGGATGTTGTCTTTCCTAATGAGAGTAAGCTCTTTAAGGGACTGTCTTTTGAGTGTTTTTGTGTCCCTTCAACACTTAGAACAGTATCTGGTACATGGCAGGAATTTAATAAATGTTTATTGATTAATTGCCCAGAGAAGTGAAGCAACCAAGTTATTAAATGATAGAGACAGTATCCTTATGGCCTATCTTATTTATTTTGCATATTTTACTTGAAAGCACCTAAAATACAAAATACCACTATCTTTTACCTCCCCCTTTCCATATCTACCTGAGAAAAACAACTTATAAAAATCTATAATTATATGATATCTTTTTAGTCTGTTTCTTTCAGTAATGAATTTATGACACCACTCCAAACCAATCAGAATAGTGATAATAGATAGCATAATCTATTATCAGGGAAAGGGATTAGGCATTTTTATCGACCCTATATGTGCAAAGCATTGTGTTATGTGGTTTACAAATATTATCTTATTTTATCATCATAATAACCTTATCAGAAAGATGCTACCGTTTCCCATTTGATAGTTGAGCAAACTGAGGCAAATTGAGGTTGACTTGCCCAGGTCATAGCTAGCAAGTGTTTGAAGCTGGATTCAAATTCAGTTCTCTCTGATTCCAGGACTGACTCTCTATTTATTGAATCACATCTTGCCTATAGGTAGATGATAGGATAGATAGAAAGATGGATGAATGAATGGATGGATAGATAGTTGGTGGATGGATGGATAAACAGATTTGCATTTACAAAGCATTTTTATAGGTCACAAAAAAGGATATGAGGAAGTGTCAGAGGTATTAGCTATGCAGCTGACCCCTTAGCCTAAAATACTTTCCATCTACTCCTCATGTCTTGGAAATCTGGGCTCCAACCTAGACTCAATTTAAGTGCCATCTCTTTCAAAAGATCTTTCTTGAATCTCCCACTTGTTGTGTTTCTTCTTTCCAACATTGTGTTTATATTGTGTGTGTGTGTGTGTGTGTGTGTGTGTGTATACATATATATGTAAATATATGTTTGCCTATCAATGATCAAATTGTGTCCTCCCAGGAGAATGTAAGTTACTTGACAGCAAGGACTATCTCACTTTTATATCTGTTTTCTCTAGGCCTAGCACAGTGCTTGACACACGGCAGGGTCTTAATAAATGCTTAATGATTAACTGGAGGCTAGGCTCTAGTTCTAGTTCTGCTTCCAACTATCTAGGATCTTAAGCAAGTCTCAGGAATCTTTTAATACACTTTGTTTTCTCATTTGTAAAATAAGGTGGTCAGCCTAGATGACCTCTGAAGTTCATCCCCTTTACAATTTGCTATGACTTTACCAGACCACTCTCATTAAGGCATTAAGGCACATGTGTGGAATGGGTTTTTATCATTCACTGAGAATGGGTATGCATTTGGAACCAGAAGACTGGAGTTCACATCTTAGCTCTGTCTGATCTGAATTCTTTATTTATGAAATAATGAAGCTGTACTAGACTTCTAAGTTTTAAATTAACAATCCTTGATCCTCCATTTTACCTTCCTCCTTACCCCCCTCACCCTATTTAACCAATTTCCAAGTCTCCATAGTATTTCTTGCATCTGCCCTTCTCTAGACTCACATGACCCTACTTCAATCCCTTACTACCTCAAAGATACTAGAATGTTTTCTTAATCCTCTCTCTCTTACTTTTGTAGCCCATCTTCCACATAGCTGCCAAAGTAATCTTCCTAAGGTATAAACCTGACCAGGTTGTTTCCATGTTCAAGAATTACTGGCTTCCTATGGTACCTACTTCCCAAAAGAGTTGGTGAATTAGAGGCATAGTCTATAGCTATGACACAGAAGAAAGAAAAGTGAACCAGTACCTTTAGGAAGTCCTTGGTTTTGTCAGCACCATGTTGATCTAATTGTAACTTAACAGAAGCAAAAGGGAAAGAAGAATCCAGGAAAGCATTATTTTCCTGTATTTGAAACTTTCTAAAACATCTTAATTAGATGCACTCCAGATGGTTTTTTTTTACTTCATTATCTGATGAAGGAAACTATTTGGGCAGATTTTCTAGGTTTCAAGTGGCTGTTTGGAAGCAACTGTGTCTCTATTGAGAATTTTTTCCCCTCAAATTGGAACTTGGTGAAACAACTGAGCTGCCTAATAGAAAGAAAGGAAAGAAATAGGGGGGAAAAAAGTAAGCATTTAAACCCCTATTCCATGCCAGGCACTATGCTAAACACTTTACATATATTATCTCTCTTGATTCTCACAGCAATCCTGGAGGTAGGTTCAATAATATTGCTTTGTCCCTTGGCCTTAACAGGAAGCTCAAAGGTAAAGAAGTCACAGGATCATTAGAAGTTAGAATTTTTCTTGTGGTTTTCCCTCTCTCAGAGGGACAGTGTGCTTTCCCATGAAAACAGCCAATTCTCATTCCTGAATTCCCCTTATTCAAAATTCTTATTTTGGAAATTCTAGGAGGTCCTCAACGATGAAGCCTGGTTCTTTTGACTAGCATGTTTAAATGACTACCCAATATACACCTACCAAAAATCAAAAACTGGGCTGCAAGCAAAGTTCCCTTATGAGGCTTTTTGCCAGGGCTGAGTAAATGAAAGGAACGGAAAGTCAGTAAGGGCAGCCTCTGAAAGGTCCCAGTCAGCAACCTCTCTCTCTGAAACTATTTCTTTGCTTTGGAGTTTGGAGTGCTTGTCTCTATTTCAAGTTAGAAGTTTAACAAGCTGGAAAACAAAGACCCATTTCCAGACCAAAGCAGCATACGCTGCCCCTGCTCATTGCCCAGTGGCTCCCTGCCACCCACTAGTTTCTTCCATTACAGCCTTGGTTGTGTTGACAGAGGCATGCCCTTCCAGCTTCCAGCTGTAAAGGCCTTTACTGGGATTTGTAATGCCCCACATTTTGGCACCAAAGAGCAATTGATTTGGAGCCAGAGTCTGGGTTTGAATTCAGGTTCTGCCTTTAGTACCTATTATGACTTAAGGCAAGTGACTTTTCTCTCTCTGAACCTTCACTGTTGTCATTTATAAAATTAGGGGGTGGACTCGCTACATGTTAATTTGAGGATAAGCATAAGAAAGGAAATTTTAATGCAAAAAAAAGCAAAATCAATCTATAAATAAACATTTTTAAGTGTCTACTATGTATCAATTACTATGCTAAACACTGGGGATATAAAAAAAGCAAAATTAATCAATCAATAAACATTTTTTAAGTGTCTACTATGTATCAGTCACTATGCTAAACACTGAAGATACAAAAAAAAAGCAAAATCAATCCATCAATAAACATTTTTAAGTGTCTACTATGTATCAGTCACTATGCTAAACACTAGGGATACAAAAAAAGCAAAATCAATCAATTCAAGTGCCTACTATGTATCAGTCACTATGCCAAATACCGGGGATTACAAAAAGCACCAAGAGTCAAAATCAGCCACTAAGTTTTCTGGGCTCTGGAAACAGAGTAGAAAGCTCTTGGTGGTGAGATATATATCTAGGCTAGTAACACATCTATTAACTCTAAAAGTAATTTATTTGAATCTACTAGCCAAAGTCGTGATTCACCAGAACTAAAGAGAAATTTTTGAGAACTGTGTGACCTAGGGCAAGATGACTAAGTGGACAGCATTTTGGACTTGGAATCAAAACTGAGGGTCAGGTTAGGAGAACAGGTTTTCACTTTTGATTCTGACATTTTATAACTGTGTTATTATAAGTAATGAATTATAGGTAATTTCTTATCTGTAATATATTGATAACATTAACATTATCCAAGTAAATTTTGTTGTGAATAAAAGCACTTTAAAAATCTTAATGCCACATATAAATTTTAGTTATGTAATATAGTGTTGCAATAATGAACTCATTTTAAGCTTGGGGGTAATATAATGCCCCCCTTCAGTCTACATGGTTCCCTCTGGTAATGCTATGCTAATAATATTATTAACTAGCAGCTGTAGAAAACTTTAAGGTTTGCAAAGCACTTTGAAAAGTGTTTTAGGAGTTTGTATTAAATGAAGAGTTATGAATAACATCACAATTACTCTGAGCCCCTAGATAAGAAAATTCTAATATTTTGCCAGTGGTCTATTATCTTGCAACTACTTGGATACCCTTGTATTGTCTATTTTTTCTGGGTCAGTTCTTGATGTCCCTCACTCATTTCTCTCAGCTGCCATTCCTTCAAAATATCTCCTCAGTTCTAAACTATTTCCCCCTTTTATAAAGCTCCTGAATGTGTGATCAAGTCCCTCATTTAATTACAACAGATTTACTGTCATATTTGATTAAAGTGATATATATATATATACATATATATATATATATATATATGTAAATTTGAATTGGGTGGGGTGATTTGACTGATTTACTCAAATTACTCTCTGATACACCCTTATACTTATTTTGGTTATTATTATTTATTATTACCATGGAATGTTAAACCAGCTTGGATTTTGAAAGAACAAAAAAGGAAGAAAGGAAGGAAAGAAGGAAAGGAGAAAGAAAAAAAAGACCTGATCTGATTTTACTTGCAAGGACTTGAGCTCAACCACAGGCTCTCTTCTAGTAAAAAGTCATCTTATCTTCTAGTTTTTTCTCTGAGTTTGAGTAGTGATATGATATGGCTGTGGCTGTACTCTAGGCAGCTAAAATCACTTTAGCTTGAGGCTAATTCAGAGCAGAGACTGGGAGAGAAGATGGTAGAAGTTGACCTAGGAAAGCCATTTAGGATAAAGAGATTCTGGGGATAGAATTTGGGGTGGTTGCTGAGCTTGTCTGCCTTATATGGGAGAGCTCTTTTAGCTCTGTATAATCCAGAGGCTACAGCAATTAGCTGGCCTCTTGAGACAAATCTGGCAACAAGAAGAACCAACTTATTTTTGCTAAGCTGAACTCTGTCATCATACTTCATACCTATAACTTGCTTAGAGATGAATCTTCTGATACAGTAAGACTTTTAATAGGGGACTTGATGCATTCCAATGACACACATCATTGTCAAAAAGCTCATCAGTGGAGATAAGAATAATGGAGGATTTATTCTGTGATATAGCTGTCATATCCTCCTGGGTCACTCCCTGCCCTTCCTTCCAGGGAAGGTAGTCTGTAGCTCCTTGGTCTCCTCAACCCACACAACTTGTCACATTCAGGGGATGATTTGTGGCCCCAGCCCAGGTGCCTAGGTGATTGTGCAGTGGGCGTCCCCAGGCTTTGGGCTGTATCTGAGACAATGAAGAACACTACCCATTTCCTATGCATTAGGTCTCCATAGGTCCAGAGCAGTTTTTCCCAGTCTGCTCTGTGCCCAGACCAACTTTGCTCAAAGAGGCATTGCTACTGGAGGATTTGTTAGGCAATGTGTTATTCCTTGTACTCTAGATTGCTCATTATAACTGCACAGCATAAGGAAGCTATGTAGAACAGGGGGAGGGGTGTGGAATAGGAGGAAGGGGTTCCAAGATCAAAAGCTCAAGACTAGTCATTTGCATTGTGATAGTAGACAGGGTTAGAATCAAAGAAGAGCTTTCTTTCTGATCATGCCCCTGGCATTTCATACCAACCACCCCTTTCCTTTAAAAGCAGAGTTGGAGTTCCCCTGGATCATAACAAATACTCGAATTTTCTACTGTATCCCCATGCTTAATCTGATTTTTTCCCCAGTGTCCAGGTAAAAGTATACTTTGTATACTTCCTTATACTTATTTCCCTTAAATTTTCTCTTAAATTCTCTTAATTTTTTCTCTTAAATCACATCTATGTAATGTACTTGGTCTCTTCATCTCTCCATCACCTCAAATTCCCTAATA
>JAJPUD010000942.1:179597-211619 GCA_023553655.1 Myrmecobius fasciatus
CTTGGTCTCTTCATCTCTCCATCACCTCAAATTCCCTAATATAATATCTCCTTGAAGTCCTGAGTTCTTGAAGGAAGGAAGTTCTTTGGTAGGTCCTACTAAGTTTGGAATGCTTTGAATGATAGTCCAGTGATATCTCTTATCTGACCATAAATATAGATAAAGTTAGGGAGTTTTAGAAGGGTGGGCGAGAGATGAAGGAAGAGATCAAAAATAAAAGGAAGTTTACTAGTGCTAGAGTGGATATTCCAATAGATGAGAGCAATGAAGAAAAACAAGAATGGAGAATAAAATTGAGCTAGATAAGAATTGAAGTTTGGAGAGAAGTAGAAAGGAAAAAGATGATTTGCCTTGGCAGATTACAACTCTGAATCACTGGGATTAGGGTGGCAGAGATAAGTTTGTTAGCCAAGTGGTTAGAGGAAATAACTGTAGATTGGAGAATGGAATGGTAGGTTGGATGATAAAGGTGGTCAAATGATCACAGGGGACAGAAAGGGCAGCCACAGCACTGCTCTGTCCATAATCATAATTCCATTGAGAGGCAAAAGCTGGAAAAGGTAAGCTTAATGATAATGACTGACTAGAAGGTAAGCAGTTTGACAAGAAGATATCCTGGAAATGTGGATTGTTACTCAACAATCAATAAGCTGGTGTAAATTTTTCCTATGTAGAAATGCTTTGTCAAAATTAAATGTCAATGAAATATCATATATTACTTAGTAGTGATGGGCCAAAATATGGATTAATTTTGGAGTATAAAACTTGGAAGAAAAAAATAGAATACTGAACTATTCTGAAGAGAGCTAATATAAGCCCTTTCCCTCCCACTTAGCTTTCTTTTCAATATCTACAGAAAATACTGGGAAAAAGAGACTGGCTATGTGGAATACATTTTTTTTGGATCAAATTCTCATAACCAGTGGTCTTTAAAATGCTATTGGATGGAAATTCCCAAATTAAAATCCTCAAGGTAACTATCACAAAAGATTCTGAGCCCCATATTTGAAACTGAAGACTATTCACGAGAATTACATTGAATTAGATTTTAAAAATTTAAACATGTTCAGAACTCTCCTTTTCCTGTTCTCCCTCTTAATAAATCTTGCCCTCTCATCATTCTCAGTAGAAGAAAATATCCATTTTTTGAAAGCCGTCACTCCTTCTAAACCTATATTAACAAATGACCACGTACTATAATTTGATATTCTGTTTCCTCATCAAAAGCCTACATTTTACTTTCAGGGTCGCTCCTAAAACAGGTTTGCTATAACTGCAATTTCCACCTTTGGCACTACATAATGCCATAAAAACTTAAAGGAATTTAGGTGTGATTAGGCTATAAACCAGAAGTTTCAAACCAAAAAAATATCAAATGATACTTGTTCACAAAATTCTCATAATGACTAGGCTTAGTTAATTTTTTATATTTAGTTAAAATATTCCTCCCTTCCAATTTTAATAGGTGTTTTGAGGACAGATAGAAAACAAAACAAACAAACAAACAAACAAAAAACAAAATGAAGAATTGGACACATGATTCCTTCTAGCTCTAGATTTTTGGTCCTATAATTCCTGCCCCCCTAAGAATCCTTATATCCTTGAAATATATTCATATTAAAAAATAGAGAAAATTAGAAAATAAATTGTTACCATATGTAAAAATAACAGAAACATAACAGCCTACACACAAAGAGATTATTAGATAGAGAGCAGACACACAGGGAGTTCCCAGAAATCAATGAAGTCACAGATCAGACCAAATAAAAAAAGTAAACAGGTATGAGGATGAAGGGATGAGGTGTATTTGACTGAATGACAGAATGCGTGTTGTGTTCTGAACTCGACATTCCATTCCCTGCTCCCATCTCCATCGGCCTAATTGTATATTTACACAAGCCCTCCTCCTGGCTGCAATGCAATCTGTTGTCATCTTTGCCTTTTGGGTTCTTTATCTTTCCTCAAGGCTCACTCAGTCCAGATGCCACCTTTTTTAATCACCTCAGATCCTCCCTCCTCAAATTAGCTTATAGCATACTTGGATCTAGAAAGGATCTCCACTGTAGGATGTGAGGGAGGGGAATGTTTAATTTTTGTCTTTGTATGACCATTTATTTTGTTGTTTTGGTCATTTTTGAGTCATGCTTGACTTTTTGTGACCCAACTTGGGGTTTTCCTGGCATACATTCTGGAGTGGTTTGCCATTTCATTCTCTACCTCATTTTTACAGATGAGGAAACTGAGGTCCACAGAGGATTTGCTTAAGATCATACAGATGATAACAGGGCGAGGATTTGAACAAGAACTAGAATTTAAATCAAGATCTTTGAACAAAATATTCTATCTCCTGATTCAGGGCATCTTTTTTCTGTTTACCACATCTGACAGCTTGTTGGTGCAGTAGAGAGAACACCAAACCTAGAGTCAGGGAGACTCTTCTTCCTTAGTTCAAACCCAGTCTCAGATGCCTCCTAGTTGTGTGACCCTGAAAAAGTCACTTAACCCTGTTTACCTTGCTTTCCTCACTTATAAAATGAGCTAGGGAAGGAAATGGCAATCTACTCCAGTATCTCTGCCAAGAAAATTCCAAATAGGGACATGAAGAATAGGATACAACTGAAAATGACTCAACTATCACAATAGTCCCCATGTCTGGAATGCTCTCTATCTCCTAGATTACTTTAAATCCAAGCTAAATTCTTACCTTTAATCAGAAACTTCTGCTGATTCTCCTTAATTCTAATACTTTCCTAGTACCTCTGCTGATAATTTCCAATTTATCCTGTATATAATTGTTTTCATCTGTTCTACACTATTAGACTGTGTTTTGCCTTTCTCTGTGTCCTTAGTAGGTAGAAAGCACCTAGCACAAAGGAGGTGCTTAGTATTTATTGACTGACTCCAAATCCAGCTGTGCTACATAGTGGATTGAATGCTGGACTTGGAATCAAGAAGACCTGAGAAAAAATATGACCCCATATACCAACTTTGTTACCCTAGGCAAGTCACTTAGCTTGATCTGCCTTGGTTTCCCCTTCTGTAAAATGGGGGATACTCTTGGCACCTACCTCCCAGGGTTGTCATGAAGATAAATGAGATTATATTTCCCCATTATCTTGCCTACAAAGGCTTTCTGCTCCTGTCAAGTTGCCCACATATATCATATTCTTATGAGAATTGCTATCATATAGCTAATGATTGCTGAAAAGGAATCCTTCTTCTTTAGCCTTAATTCTCTGACTTTGGACAGACACTCCACCTCTCAAGGGAGTCAATTTGCCATTCTGCAAAATCAAAAAGTTGGACTACACAGGTGGTATCAAACTCAATTAGAAACAGGGGCCCCTGCATAAGGATCCCTGCAGAGTCATATTGACTTAGAAAACCACATATTAACATTACCTGTGTTAGGTAGTATTTAAAAAAATAACATTTACCCAACACATTTGAATTAGATGGGCCATCCTCAGGAGTGTTGTGGGCTGCATGGAACCTATTGCTATCTATCTGACACTTCTGATCCAAAAAATTTCTAAATTTTCTTCTATCTCTGAAATCCTACTCTCCTGTGTTTTATACCAAATCTTTAATGTAGCACAAAACTTAGTACAATACTAAAATAATAGAAAAGGGATCAGACAAGATCTCTTTCCTTGAGAAACTTATATTGTTAAAGATAGAAGACACAGACACAAAAAATGAATAATAAATCAATCCTGAATGAGCTCAAAGGAAGGCTGGCTCATAGCCTTTCTGATTCTGGTGATGGTCCATTCAGCAGGAAATGCCCACCTTTGTGGGTGGTTGAGCATGCAGGGTCTGCAGTGTCTCCTGATGCTATCTGCTATACTTGTTCAAAACAATAGTTGATTGTTACAAGTGAATTGGGTAATCATGGGCGTTCTGTGTTGATGCCTCACAAGAGAGTAGAGGTGACCCTTAAAGACTGTGCCAGCAGAGCACACACAGGCTCTGGCAGGTCTTACAGCTCTGCAAAATCCTCTAATGAGGAACCATCAATGACAGGTTATATATCTGTCATCTGAGGAACTGCCTAACTAAGTTTGGAGAGGATCAGCATCCACAAGCTGGATACCAAGGGATGAATGTCTTTGACCACAGTAACTCATAAAGCTGGTCTGTTCTGGAGAGGTTAGGACTTGTACTGGGGGTGAGGAGAGAATGAGAGGGAGAGAAGGAGAGGGAGAGAGAGAGAGAGGGAGAGAAGGAGAGGGAGAGAGAGAGAGAGGGAGAGAGAGAGAGAGACAGAGAGAGACAGAGACAGAGACAGAGAGAAAGAGAGAGACAGAGAGACAGAGACAGAGACAGAGAGACAGAGACCGAGAGAAAGAGAAAGGGGGGAAGGGGAACCCACCCTGATGAAGTCATAGCTCTTTGAATTATTCAAGTATGGAACTATCAACAAAATCTACTATCTGCCTTCCAAACTCCAGTGTCTTCTTATTGCTTCTTGGATCTAGTAGAAACTCCTCTTTTTGGCATTTAGAGTCCATCACAAATCTGGCCCTTACATAAGCTTCTTAAACTAATTATACATCATTTCCATCCATGCATTTTGCTGTCTAGACAAACTGATGTTGTTTTGAACTGCTTTACAATCTCTTTGTGACCTCTTTTGGGGTTTTCCTAGCAGAGATACTGGAGTATCTTCTCTAGCTCATTTTGCAAACACTCTTAAATAGCACTCCATTTCCTTTCTCTCTCATTCTTGGAATGCTCTTCATCCTCATTTCTACCTCTTCTTACTTTCAAGACTAAGCTTTTACACAAGGGCTTTTCTGATCTACCCAGTTGGTACAATCCCTACCTCTGAAATGACTCTGTGTGTGTGTGTGTGTGTGTGTGTGTGTGTGTGTGTATGTGAGATGTCCTGAAATATATTGAGGTTTTTTGTTTTTTTTTTCATTTAACATTGCAATAATTTTTTTCCCCTCCCACCTTATCCTCCACTGGGGAAAAAAAAAGAAAAAGAATATTTTTGTAACAAAAATGCAATGTCAAGCAAAACAAATCTTCGTATTATACACATGCAAATTATGTATATATATGTCTTATACATTATATACATATATATATATATATATATATATATATATCAAGTCTAGGCTATTATCTCTCTGTCAGGAGGTAGGTAACATAATTCACAATTGCTCATCTAGAAATATCCTAATGGAATGTAAGATCATCAAGAGCAGGAGTTCTCTTTTTTTTGTTTTTGTATCATCAGCTAGGTTGCTGGAATCAAGCAAGTGCTTAATAAATGTTTGTTAATTGATTATCTAATTAAGGAGCAGGGCAGGAGACCATGGTAGAACATATCACTTGGCTTTTACAAAAGAATAAATTAAAGGGGAATGCAGGCTTCCAAAGAGATAGAAGACAATTAAAGAAAGAACAGGGACCAATCAATCAATAAGCATTTATTCAACACTTGCTATATACCAGGCACTAGGCACACTCCTGAGTGATCAAGTTTCTTAGGCAGCTAGGGGAATTTTATTTGGGACTGGCCATTAGGGGTAAACACCAAAAGGGATCTGCTGCTCTGTTAGTCAGGAATGCCATAGCATGAACCAGGAATAGGAAATACAGGACAGGGGTGGGAGGTTTTTCATAGGAAATATACTGTTTCTCTGGGAGGCAAGAAGAGAGTACCATGACCTAAATCCAGAAGAGAAAGATCTTTAAACTACAGAGAGAATAGTGACTTTTTGAAGAGCCAGAAAAGACAGAGTGAGGCTGTGAATAGGCTTGAATAAAATGACTATTTAGAGCTACCTAGAACCACAGGAATTCAGCAAGACATCTAAACTAGCCTTCAGTCTTTATCCTAGGATGAGATAGAGTTGCACAGCAGGAAGAACTTGTAGCCAGAAAGACCCTGAAAAGAGGATGCGTTAAAAGAAGAGTGGAAAGGCAAGTAGGAGCCATATTTTTGAGGGCTTTAAAAACAAAATTTAAAAGTTTGTATTTCATCTCCTTGTTGTAGGCAAGATAGAACTACTGATGAGTCTTTCTGAACTTCTATTTCCTCACCTACAAAACTGGTATAACAATATTTTTACTTCTGTCCTTACAATGAGAAAAGCATTTCACAAACATTATCCATCATCTATACACATGTAACTGGTCATCAGTCCACCTTTGCCCATAGTGAAATGGGTTTTGTTGTCCTAGAGAAAACTGGTCTAAGAGTATGTTACAGATTATCCTGAGATTACAGCCATAAAGGAGAAATCAAAACAAGGTAGCAGTTTCTCAACTTTTCTTTCTATAATCTAAATCTTGTTTTTGTTTTGTTATTTATAAGGAGCTCCTGGTGAGGAACTTCCTACACCATTGAGCACTTTTCTCTTCAGTTTATAATTTTAGAGAAATTCCTAGATCACTGAATGACAGAATCTGAGTCCAAAGGGACCTCAGAAGCCATCAGGCTTCTGTATAAGAGCTTCCTCCCCTTCTTGAGAAGTGATCATGTGAAAAGGAAGCCTTTTGCTAGCGCCAACTCCTACTGACTCTGGAGTCTACTGTTAAATTTCCAGTGGGAGCAAATAATACAAATCAGGGCTCACTTAATTATTTTGTTGAATGTTTAGACTTAAAAAGCCCTACCTCTGATTGGATGGCTCCTCCCAGAACTTCATTTTAGGAGGACAAAGAGAATACAATCTGCACTTCTTCATTATGCCCACTCCAGCAATTTCCTCTCCCACATCACATTCAGCTCCCTTTTATATAGTTTCCTCTCTTATTAGAATGTAAGCTCCTTGAGGGCAGAAATTAGCTTTCTTTTTGCTCATAATTGTATTCCAAGCACTTCATACTATGCCTGACACATGAGAGCTTAATAAATGTTGAATGAATTATTGAATTTCCTGAATGAATGAGGTCAGGACAGGCTAGTTCCCTTTGTCTAACAGATCTCTGGGTATTCAACATTTGTGTTTCAGAAATTGTTAAAATAAAATATGTTGTCAGAGACATAGATTGTATTCTACCAACCATCCCTTTAATGGTTCCATTTGACTTAAAGCATTTATGGTCTAGTGTGAGCTTTCCAGTACCACATAGCAGGCAAATAGACAAATTACTTCACCTTCCAGCTATGTTAAGTATTTCTGACTTTTTTTTTCTTAAGGCAGAAGATAATAATTGTTATTTTTTTTAATGAAACACACACATACACACACATGGAAAGGACCCTTTCCAGGACTTGGACTTCCTTACTAGCTCAGCAGCCAGGTCCTGTATTGCAAAAATGAAGACAAATAAAAATAGTTTTCTAGATTATCCTACTTGGGATTTCTTCCATTTTTGGTCTCCAAGAAATGTCAGCAGCTACAATTGGATCAGAGTTACTTACCACCCAAAGTATGATCTGGTTCTGTGGAAATGAGCTGTCCATTGGATTAGATCTTCAAACCACTGGGAAAAATTTTTAAATGTGGGATGAAGTTCATCAAGCCCAAGTTACACTTACCATTCTTCTATATTAGATAGAGGTCACTTCCTTGGAGATGCTATTTTGGGTGAATTGATTTGTATAGTTCTGCAAGATTGATGTTAATTAAACAGATTGACAAAATTGAAAACAGATGTCACAGAAATTTTAAACAGATTTTAATGGTGTTGAGCCTGGTTTTTTGAACACATTTTCAGTTGCTATCATACTCTGTGAGTTGTTGGAAAGAGATTATTTATGTCATCAGCACAAAAGAGGCAACAGGAGAACAGCTTATGGTGATATACAGTTGAAGGTTCCTTGTACTTGCTATAGCAACCAGACCAGCTTAAAAAAAATAAGATTAAACTTCTGAACTCTTTTGAATGAACTTTTCCTTCTATCTTTCCACTCCATTGATCTGGGCTCTTTAAGCATTTTAAAGCACCCTGCCCTGGTAGTTTTACACTTAATAGTCTTGAAAGCACCTGTTTGTTAGGTTGACAGAGAAACCTAATACAACATCTCTAACTCAGAGAAATCATACTATTTTGTTATTGGCTGTGAAAACCAGAGGAGCTTTGTCTCTGACTACAATTAAATCTCATTTTGAATGGGACATCTGAATGTATATGAAAACTTATATCTTTTTTTCTTATTACCTATTTAATCCCTAATTATCACTGTCATTTAGCTTAAGTAAAAGTAGGTTTGTTTTATAGTGACTGTGTGGAAAAATATAGAAAAGGAAGAAGAGATTAGAAAAAAATTCATGGGCATCTTTAATGTCCTCTATATTCTTTTCTTTTTCTCATTTATTTATTTATTTTTAAAATTTTATTTTTTTTATTTGCAAAACATATGTATGGGTAATTCTTCAACATTAACCCTTACAAAGCTTTCTGTTACAAATTTTTCCCCCCTACTCCCCACCCCTCCCCTAGATGGCAGGATATCCACTACATGGTGATAATTATGATTATTATTTATGATAATTATGATAAAATACTTGACAAATTGAATATATGTATACATATGTCCTCCATATTCTTTTATTTACTTTCCGAATCTTCCCCAATGTTCACAGTCTATCTGATGAATACACCTTTAATACTGAGGCATTTCATTTTAGATATTGGTGGAAGCAGGAAAAAACAGCCAGGAAAATATTTTCTCTGGTCTTCTCAGTTGTATATGGGAATTCATGTGAATGTTCAAAGTTCTTATAGGCATAGTTAATAAATGATGTAATAGTTTTTTGACATTGCTCAGTATCTCTCATTTAACATCTCTATAAGCACTCTCCAGCTCAAGAAACTTCAGTGGCTTCCTATTATCTCTAAGATAAATACAAATTTCTCAGTTTGGCATTTACAATCTTTCAGGATCTGGACCAAGTCAATTTTTTCAGGGTTACTACCCATTCCTACCCTTCACAAACTCTACAGAGAAGTACCAAAATCACAGCCTGCTAACTATAAGCAACAGCAAAACTCTTCCAATATGACCTGAACCAGATTGAAATGTAATTGGGAAATGTTTAAACATTAAATAAAAATACAATGCAACATAAAAAATGTGAATTTGTGGTTTTTCTGGGTCAATATGCAGCCTATAGGGATCCATTTCTATTCCAGTTTAACACCATTGCTCTAAGGTTCAAAGATTGACCTACTCATTGTTCTTGGTATGAGACATTATATTCCCCACTTAAGTGCATTTGTATAGATTCTTCTGCTCAACATGGAATACTTTCCTCCATGACAGCCTCTTGGAATCCCTATTGTTGTTGTGGTTCAGTTGTTTTCAGTTGTGTGTGTGTGTGTGTGTGTGTGTGTGTGTGTGTGTATGTGTAAGCAAAAAGTACTTTGCCATTTCTTTTTAAAGCTAATTTTACAAATGAGGAAACTGAGGCAAAAAGAGGGTTAAGTAAGTTGTCTAAATTCACAAAGCTAGTACCAAGCTCAGATTTGAACTCAGGTCTTGAGCTCTATTCACTGAGGTTCCTAGACACCCTTTTGAAGCCCCTAACTTCTCTCAATGGTTATGTCAAGAGATCTTTCCTAAGACCTTTAGGTGGTAATTCTCTTTCCCCATGTATTTGTACATATTTTATATTTATTTATTGCTCTATGTATCTTTACTTATCTATCCATCTGTTTGTTCCCTTCTGTATCTCTCCTCTATATATTATATGCCCCAATTAAAATGCAAATTCCTTGAGGTCATTTCATTTTTATCTTCATATCTTCAGAGCTTAGCACAGTTCCTTGCATATATTGAATGCTTAATAAATGCTTGTCAAATTAATTAATAGCACTAGATTTTCCACAGCTTTAGAGGACCTGTAGGATAATACACTTTGTTATTTCCTCCATCCATGGTAAGGCCTGAACCACAAGTATAGGAGATTTAAAGAAAGTTGGCATTTCAGCTAAGATTGGTGTTTACCATCATTCTGACCCATGATGTCTCATTTTAGTGTGAAGTGGGGAACAGAGAAACTGAGCAGAAAGGCAAGAAATACATCAAGTAGGACTATTTGTCAAGTTTACAAAGGGAAAAACAATCTCAACCTTCAGTGATTTTTTAAAAAAAAGTGATGGGCGCAGAACAACTCTCCCCTAACATCCCTTTTAAAGAGAAGTGTCTAACGCGAAACTTCGGCCTGGTCGTTGTGGCAGAACTAGCATACCATGCCATGTAGATAGGGAATTTACTTCTTTTACTATTGTTTAAAAATTATCTGAGAAAGCTTTTTACTTTAAAGTTATCATTCAACAAGAGCAATTTTTATTTATTACCTACTACTAAGAGCACAGCTCTATACTGAGTGCCATGTAAAAAGAGATGCTAAGAAATGGAATGATAAAGTCAAATTTTAGAGACCACCAGATTTAGATTAATTTCCTAGCATGTGTGTGTGTGTGTGTGTGTGTGTGTGTGTGTGTGTGTGTGTGTGTGTGTGTGTGTTGATTGGAAAGAACAAAGATCACAGGCAGGGATCAGCTGGAAAACTAAAGAAGTACTTCAAAGATTGGAGTGTCTAGGACCCAGATCAAGATGTTATCAGTGGGAAAGGAAATATGGGGAAGACTGAATATTAAACTATCCAGTGATTTGGACTGTTTTCCTTCTATAAGCAACTTTTCTCCATTTCCTAAAGTGAGGGGACCTAGTTGGAGTATAACACTTTAAGAGACCCTCTCAGCCTTGAATTCTAAGGTTGAATCTCATTGGCAGCTTGACTAAATTATTATCTCCTTAGATCTCAATTTTCTCAGCTGCAAAATGAAGAAGCTGGGCTTACTGATCCCTTTTAGCTCTAGATCTACAATTCTATAATCTCTGCTCTATGAGAATCTTTCAGGAGCCAGAACTTACTTGAAGAAAAAGAATGGAAAATGATAATTGAATCCAAACCCTGACTTCCAAAAAGCTTTAGAAATAGTTTTTCCCCTCCTCCTTTCCTTTTTCCCAGACTATTGCTTGTCCACAAATCAAGGAAAGATGCAAAAATGAAACAATCCCGACCTGGTGGGATTGGATAAAGGTGGTGTGTGGTAAAGAAATGAAAGAGAATGGTCAGATTCTTTCTATGCTTGGAATTCACTGATGGTATTCCTCCCAACAGACTTGCACAGTACAGGAAATGAATTGTGAAACAGATGAGCCACACAGCTGTTGCCTTCTCTGGTCACAGCCCTATGGGTTTCTCACTCCCTCCTTCCCCTCCTTGTTCCATTTGATTGCTCTTATGATGTCTAAGCAGTTATGATATTTTTCTTACTGGAAGACAAAACTTCTACCTACCAACAAGAGGTCACATATTTCTGAATTTCTTTTCTTGTAAAGGTACTTGGTTTGTACTGAGACCTTATCTTAAGATTTTATGTCTCTATGATTTGAATCCATTTAAATATTTGAGGTTAGAGATTTAATATGCCTCCTTTTTCTCCCCTTTTATGAAAGGCAACAGCTAACATTTGGGTGGTGCTTTAAGATTTGAAAAACACTTTATACCATTATTTCATTTGATTCTCACAAAGGTTCCCAGTCAATGGACACAGATTTTGTTTCCAGCTATTTGCTAATATAAAAATATGCAGCTATGAATATTTGAGCATTTATGGGATTTTCTTATTATTGATCTCCTAGGAATAAATGCTCCACAGCAGTATTTCTGGGTCAATGGATATTAATAGTCTTCATGTAATTCTCTACTAATTAAACTACTCTGCTGGCCTTGTGCAAATTAATCTATTTTTCTAGGTTTCAATTTCCACATCTGTAAAATGGGCCAAGGGGTGGAATGACTGGCCTAAAGTTCCTTTCAGTTCTAGATCCATGATCCTCTGGATATGTATTTTCTTTTTTACAGAGAAAGAGTTGAAAGAGGCTACCCTGCTGATAAAGGTCAAAAATGGACTTCAAACCAAAATCATAGACGTGGCTCTCTTCAACAATGAGATGATTCAAACAAGTTCCAATTGTTCAGTGATTAAGAAAGCCCAGAGAGAGGACTGTGGGAACTGAATGTAGTTCACAGCATAGCATTTTTACTCTTTTTATTGTTGCTTGCTTGCATTTTCTTCTTCTTCTTCTTCTTCTTCTTTTTTTTTTACTGGTTTGATCTGATTTTTCTTGTGCAGCAGAATGATTATATAACTATGTATGCATACATTAGATTTAACATATATTTCTACTATGTTTAACATATATTGGACTACTTGCCATCTAGGGAAGGGCATGGAGGAAGGGAGGGAAAATTGGAACACAAGGTTTTGCAAGGGCTAATATTAAAGACTTGTCCACGCATATGTTTTGAAAAATAAAAAGCTTTCATAAAAAAAAAGATCATCTTAACTCTAGCATCTATTTCCTCATATCTCCCTACTTCTCCTAACCAACCCCTCTGGGACTCAAATGACTTCCTTTAGCCACCATTAGAATCATGTTCCAATTAACTGGACTAGCCAGGGCACAATGGTTGTATACACAGAAAGACTCCTAAAGTAGAGTAAAAATTTGTCAGACACTAACAATAAGACTCTCTGAATGAGTCACTTAGTCTCTTTTAGCTTCAGTTTGTTTATCTGTAAATGAGTATTATAACAGTACTTACCTCTGAGGGCTGCTGTGAGGATCAAATGGGATAATATTTGTAAAGTGTTTTGCATAGCTCCCAGCATATAGTAGGTAATCTATAAATATTAACTGCTATTATGTTTAGGGGTGGGAGACAAGATGGTGATGTCTTTTTGCAAAAACTTTTGTTTTTGAAGGAAATATCCTTGTTTTTTCATTTAGCATCTTTGATTCATGTTCCATGGAGTCTAAGTAAAATGAACACAGTGTACATAGAGAATTCTTTTCCACAAATTCCTCATTACTAACATAAACCAATAACTTTCTTAATAGGTCTTAATCTTAAGAAATATGCTTTCTCTAATCTCTCACTCTACAGATGTCTTCTTTATTTGGTATAAAAATACTTGCTTGACTATGATTTTATTTCAACATCTTTTTCTTTTAGATAAGACTGGACATAAATATACCAGACATAAATGTTCTATTGTGTCTGAAGAACCAAGCCTTTTGCTTTGGTTCTAACTTCTAGTTATGGGATTTTGAGAACTATTGGTATGCATACAGCTATTCCAGCTCAATTCGTTCAATAGGGCAGATTAGGTCTTGGCTCTTAAGAAGGAATAATGGGGCAAAAATATGCGTTCCATTTGCATTTACAGAAAACTCTTTGGCAATTAAGGGCAGCCAATTTGCATATCTCAATTGTGCTCTCCCAGGAACCAGATTTGTGGGCAAATTTGCTTCCCCATGAATCTTACAGCTGATTTGAAAGAATAAGACTGCAGAAATTTAAAAAAAGAAAAAAAAAAGAAAGGAGAAATCACTCTCAAACTTTACAGTATACTTTTACTCACAGGCATATCAAGTGCCTGGTTTCCTGTCTGTAAACATTTCTTATTAAAAATCAGTTTGTTACAGTTCTTCACATGGATTCCCATTCTTTCTTCCAGGCACACGATCATAAGACTCAGGATATTTTTAAGCTATTATTGTTAGCATAGAAATATGTGTTAAATTTTGAGGAATTTTCTGAAATGGAGTTTGATGCAAACATTAGAAGCATAGATTTTTAGATTCAGAAAGGACCTTAGGGGTAATATTTAGGTGAAATTGAAAGATCCCCAGATTGGGAGCCATGTGGCCAGGATTCACATCTGGGCTCTGAGGCCACACTGCCTTGAGAATATCACCACAACATCTCAGTTCTTTGGATCTCAATTTCTTCATCTTTAAAATGTGGAAAATTATTTTTCTAACATCTACCTCATTAGGCTACTGTGAAAAAATTGTTTTGAGTCACTAAACTTGAGATGGTGTTTACATTACTAGATATATATACCCCCAAGAAGGACCAAAGACAGAGGGAAAGGTTCCATAGATACAAAAATGTACTAGCATATTTTATAGTGGCAAAGAACTGCAAAAAGTGCAATATTTATATAGCATCACTTACAATAATTGTAAAAGACTAATAAAGCATGAAATACATATGTATGTATTTCATGCTTTATTAGTCTTTTACTATATAGATATATAGTATTTACTTATATAGATATCTCTCTCTCTCTCTCTCTCTATATATATATATATATAGAGAGAGAGAGAGAGGGTTTATTGCTAGAATTAGAATAAGTCCAAGCCTAAGTTGCAGAACTCCTGAGAGTTGGAAGTCCCTTATATAAACAGGAGTTACTATTATGTTCAAATCAAGGGAAAAGGAAATCTGAACACTTATACAGAGCCACAGGCTCTAGTATCTTTTCCTACCTATGTTTGTTTTTTCCTTTTTAACACTAGCATTGGTCAGTGGTCAATATGTTTGATGTGGGCATTTAATTTCTGCTGTCAAACTGCTGATTATCTCTATGGGAGCAGGATGTAAGACAGGCTCTCTCCACCTACTGTAGGTCAGAACATAGATAGTTTTTATTGCTAAAAAAGAAATCCAAGTCTGACACTCATATCCTTTTTAAAAATATATTTAATTCCACCAGTTGGAGCTAGTCTTTTTTTTTTTTTTTTAAAGGAAGTCATTAAAGATAATAAATCATTTAATTAAATATATTTTCACCTTAGCATTTAACATATTCTTTGGTTAGGATTCAGAAAAACATATTCAAAAATTCAAATTCAAAAATTAGTTATACTAATGATAATTCTGCTAGATGGAATATGATCTATATCATTGAAGTGCATGTCTACATCAATGAAATCACAGATTAGTCTGAGTAATGAGAAGAAGTTGTAGATAATTAGGATTTTTATCTTTGGAAGCAAAAATTACTGGAGTGACTACTTTAAGTGTAGAAATTACTAATCATAGGAAAAAAATCACGAGACTATCAGCTGGGTTGATTGGGAGAAAGGTGAGACCATCAACAGAAATAAAGAAGGTAGGGGAGAATTTCAGATTTGGGGAAGAACTAATGAGCTGTTGAGTTTATAATGCTAGAGGGATGTCCAAGCAGAAAGATTAAACAGGCAGTTGGAAGTATGAGGGGATTGGAATAGAGACATACCTTTGAAAACCATCTACAATTCTATGTAGAGGAAACTGAAGAATAAGAATGACTCAACCCAACAAGGGAAAGTATTTAGATAAGAGAAGAGGGTCAAAGACTAGTGGATTTAGGGCTAGAAGGGAGGGCAAGGGGCCATGCCAGATCCATTTTGCAGATGAGAAAAATGAGGCACAGAGAGATTAAATGACTTGCCAAGGGTTAGACACTTGAGGCAGGATTTGAACCCAGAAATTTCAGACTCTAAATTCAGTGCCCTATCTTCTCTACCATGTTCTTCTTTACATTAAAGCTCTTTCTTCATAGACTTTAGTAAGTCTTATCTTGACTATATTTCTTTTAAAATTTCTTCATACTTGGCACTTACTGGTTATATCTATCAAATCAAAAAATACTTGATAGTAATTGGAAGGAGAGGAGGAAGAAAAAGTGGGACTTTTAAGGAGAAATCATTCTCAAACTTCTCAGAATTTTGACAGAAGGTCTTTTGAAATTTCTTAGCAATTTCTTTATAATCAAGCAGAACTATCTATCACTTAAGACAGTCAAGGTTGGAAGCATGTTCTGGATATTTTTTATTTTACACAATTCTTAATGACAAGATGAGACACATCCAGCTTCCAATGAACTGAAAAAAAATCTCCAAAATCATCTCTCATCTAGGTTGTAAAAACACCCTACATGACTACACTGGCATGTCAAAGCAGAAAACATGACAAGAAAGCATTAATTTTTAGCTTTTCAGTCATTTATTACATGTATCACAAATTCATCTTGTACCAACAATAGTGGACATTTATAGTTCACAAAACAGTTTCATACATTATCTCATTTGATTCTCACAATAATCAGGTGAGGTGAGTAGTGTAATTATTATAACTCCTTTTTATAAGTGAAGAAACCAAGGCAGAGGATGACTAGATTAGTATAGCAGAAAGAACAGTGAAGTAGGAATCAGGGGAAATGTAGGTTTTAGTTCTGGCTCTACCACTAACTAGATATGGAATTAACAAACAAATCACTTAACCTATTTAGATCTCATTATACTTGTTTATAATTTGATGGAACTGAACTAGATATTTTCTAAGGTTAAAATCATTTTTAGCAATTTGTGAGCTCTATAATTTGGTCTTCCCAAGACTGTCTGTGTTCTCTCTTTCCTTTCTAGTTTTAACAGTGAGCTGGTATCACAACTTTCCACACTTATAATACCTTAGATCCTAGCTTCTTAAATTGTGGCTCACAATCCCATGTGAGATCTCGTAACTCAATGTGGGGTTGGTGAAATTATGATTTATTATCAGTAAATGTTTGATTTCTATACCTATTTTATATATGTATATGCCTGGTCAGGTAAAAATTTCTCTGGCAAAAAAGGGGATCAAGAAAAAGTTTAAGAAGCTCTACCTTAGCTCAGTTACATGACCACACTATTATCCCTTTGTAACTCACATCCTTTGCTCCATAATCATTATTTCCCCTTTCTAACATTAAGTAATCATTTATAAAAGCTTTTAAAAGAAGCCAGTTTTATGAAACTGATTTCAAAGTACTGAGAATGAAAGAAAGGAAAAGAAATCCAGGAGCCGTGACTTCTGGAGAAAGAATACAACAGAGGAACAAGATATTGGTATTCTCACCACTTAGTACAATGCTAGGCAGACTATAAGAGTTTTACTAAATGCTTGCTGATTGATAGAAGAAGGAACCCCTGGAATTTGTTGGGTAGGTTTGGGAGGCAAAGGGATATGGGAAATTATATAGTCAGAACTTTACTTAATATGCAAAAAGACTGAGAAAGAACAGGCAAGACAGGCAAGAGGAAGAGATCAGTGTTACAAAAACCCAGAGTTGAAAGCAGGGGTGTGCTGGAGCCAGCTCCAATCTAAGACGTGAGTGTTAAATTATCAGTGTGAGCATTTATACCTCAAAAATGAGCAAACACAGAGGCAGCCAGATGGCATAGAAATGGCAGAGTATGGAGCCTGCAGTCAGGAGAGTACAAGTTCAAATCTGGCCTCAGAAACTTACCAGCTGTGTGATTTTGGCAAGTCACTTAACCCCTATTGCTTCCAAAGAGGGGAAAAAAGAGGGCTTGAATATCGTTTGGTTGATCATCTAGATTTAAGAAAGTGGTGGAGAAGGTGCAGCTTAAACTTTTTTTTTATTAAAGCTTTTTATTTACAAAACATATGCATGGGTAATTTTTCAACATTGACCTTTGCAAAGCCTTCTGTTCCAAATTATTCCCTCCTTCCCTCCACCCCCTTCCCTAAATGGCAAGTAGTTCAAAAATGTTAAATATGTTAAAACATATGAATACATATTTATACAGTTATCTTGCTGCACAAAAAAAAATCTGATCAAGAAGGAAAAAAAACTGAGGAAGAAAATAAAATGGAAGCAAACAACAACAGAGAAAGTGAAAATGCTATATTGTGGTCCATACTCAGTTCCCATTTTCCTCTCTCTGGGTATAGATGACTCTCTTCTTCACTGAACAATTGGAATTGGTTTGAATCATCTTATTGTTGAAGAGAGCCATGTCCATCAGAATTGATCATTGTGTAGTCTTGTTGTTGCTGTGTATAATGATCTCCTGGTTCTACTCATTTCACTTAGCATCAGTTCATGTAAGTCTCTCCAGGTCTCTCTGAAATCATCCTGTAGCTTAAATTTAATAGCATGCTGATCCTATTTTTCAGAGAGCCAGCTGTTAAATATTTACCAGTGCACTTTTGGATGGAAGGACCTTAGAGGTAGTCAATGAATCAATACACTTTGATTATTAAAAGTCAGACCCTGTTAATTATGGTAATAATAATGATAATAACATCTGTATTTATACCTATATTTGTACTTAGTTATCTGTTATCTGTAGGTTAACTGTATCACTGATTTCCCTTACAATGGGATTTTCTAAATGTTCTTTGAAAACAAAATCTCATATTCCGGGATGAGATTAAAATATGTTTAAGAGGCAGCAGTGGGGAAAAATCTTGTATTTATAATCATAAAACCTACCTCCATAATTTACTCAATTCATAAATTGTATGAATTTAGTCAAGTGACCTTACTTTTCTGAGCTTTAATTTCCCTATCTGGAACAAGGGAATAATAGTACCTATCTTGCAGGGTTGTTGTAGAGATCAAATGAGATAATAATTGCAAAGTGTTTAGCACAGTGATTGATATATAAATGTCAGATATCATTATCATTATTATTAATACAAGACCTGTCACATAGCTTAATCAAAGCATGCTGCTTGATGGACCATTGCTGAGATCCCTTCTATCCAGGGGCATATTAGTAAATGTTTAACAATTGGTCCTCTGAAAAGCATGCCCAACACACTATTAAGTTTAACTTGCATTATTTATAGTTTCCCCATCACTTAAGTCTTTGTTGCTGTTCAGTTATTTTTAATTGTATCTGACTGTTCATAACCCCATTTGGTATTTTCTTGGCAAAGATACTAAAATGGTTTGCCATTTCCTTCTCCAGTTCATTTTGTAAATAAGGAACTAAAGTAAACAGGATTAAGTGACTTGTCCAGAATCATTCAGAGTCCGAGACCAGATTTAACTCAAGAAGATGAGTCTTTCAGATTTCAGACCTGGTACTCTATTGCTTATACTATTTAATTGACCTACTTAAGTCTAGACAATCAAGAAAATCATATTCAATCCTTGATTTATAGTGTTTGCTTATCTGCTATATATCTATCTATATTTGACAATCTGTTTAGCAAAGTTAGAATATAAATAGCCAAATGATTATCTCTTCCCTCCCCCCGAATTACTCCCCTTCCCAACTTCCAGAACAGTGTCAGAGATTCTGATATCTATCATCCAAATGGAGAGAGGTTGATGCTTCTTCCTTTACTTTTAAAGTAGTTTCATGGCTGCTTAAGAAATCTAAGTGCTCAATAGGATGACAAGCTATTTCAGCCTAGATCCTTTAGGGTTTACCATAAAGGAAATCTAAACCTCTGGATTTCTCTGCCATAAGCTTTCCTAAAGCCTCTGAAATTTTTAGGGGGAGTCAATGAAGAATGGAATGGGTCTCTTTCTTCCTCATAGTCAACCTCAAGCTAGATTCCTACTTTGGTCCAGGGCTAAAAATGAATAGGGTACTGCATATTTGTGTGCCTATGTTCATGCCAGCTTATGTATCCTAAACCATAATGACTCATACCAGAAGATCTGGAGGAAAATCTATTAAATGCAATGCCAGGCCACCATATTAAAGCAGAGCAATAGACTGTAAAATATAACACTTGGTAGATGGTATTCTCTCATCTCTTGTTCTATCATACTAGCATATAGAATATAAAGGTATGTGTGGTATGTTTGTATGTATGGCACAGTGGAAAGGACTTCAAATTAAAAGATTTACATTGTATTTCAGCTTTTATCTGCATGATATTGGTCATGGGAGATTGTATGGATGGAAATCCTGGTTCAAATCCCTCTTCTGAAACTATCTCTCTGACCTTGGACAAATATCCTAAATTCTAAGGGCCTTGGTTTCCTTTTCTTTAGAATGAGGGTGATTAGATGACTTCTTTAGTTCCATTTTGATTTTGGAACCTAGCCACTAATTGAGAACAAGAATATTAACAAAAAAGGCATGCCAAATGGATATTTCTTGCTTTTTGTTTCTAGTTTTGAATTCTATTTCCACTATCTATTGGAATCTTTT
Source organism: Myrmecobius fasciatus (assembly GCA_023553655.1). Lineage (NCBI taxonomy): Eukaryota > Metazoa > Chordata > Mammalia > Dasyuromorphia > Myrmecobiidae > Myrmecobius > Myrmecobius fasciatus. Next base: position 199,375 of record JAJPUD010000942.1, read on the forward strand.
GGACTTAAAGATATAGTAATGTCTAAACACAGCTTTTAGTCTTTGGTTAAAATGCAAAGTAACATGACAAATCCTGTTCTTCTGACCCAATAAGCTGGTAGTAGAACTAGTACCCTCAGATTGAATCTTTTTTTTTTTAAGTGATAAGTCTTCTAGGGCCCATCAATTGCATTTAGAAATGTCTTTTGGTCAATTCTGGGTTAATAAAAACAGCTTTAAGTATGTCTCTCTAGAGTGGCATCTGTTCAGCATCAGGAAACTAAAGAAATTGTAGTAGTGACAGGCAGCCAAATGTAATTTTGCTCTTTAGAAGTGGAATAATCACAATAGACTGAAATAAAACTTGTTTGTACTCTAAGTAGCCCCCCCCCCCCAATCATTCCCTCCCTCTTCAAGATGTCCTGGGCTTTAGGTCCTTTGTGAGTCAAAATCCTCTCCAAACCATAGGTCACAAGCCCCCATCAATGACTTTGCTTTTACTACTCAGTCAGAAGACATACTTAGTCCTAAGTAAAGACATCCTATGTAATGGCAGTAATTTAAACCCTGTCCTTTCTCTACACCTAGAAAATTAGATCATATTCTATTAGATGATTAATCCTGGTCTTTATTTGCTAAGTTGCTAGTTGATAAGATGAAAAAAATACACTTGGATGTTTCATTTTGAAAATTAATGATGCCAGCTGAAGAGCTAAGATAAAGCACATGAAAGTGATAGACTGGAAAAGCTGTCCCCAGGAGATGGAACTTAACAGTTGCAGCTGAATTGTCCCAACAAGAAATAACATTTTAGGAACAAGGCAACAGAACTTTAGGAAAGAAAAGGTGGTGTTTTTTTCCCCTTAAAACCACACAATGTACTATACTCTCAGACCACCTTTTACAGTTTTTGTTTTGCTTGCTATGAACATTATCACACATAATGCTACATCTATTGAACCAGATGGCATATGAAATATTTCAACCAACAGAAAAAATAATGAACAGAAAAAATATTTGTGGTCTTTCCAGAAATCTTTCACAACCTTCACATTTGATGGCAATTACTAAGAGAGCAGCAAGTTTGAAATTTTAGCTGAGGCATATAATTACCCACATTTGACCTATTTATAAGCTCCCAAGAGAGTCAAGAACTAGATCTCTATACCTCCTTGAGCCTAGTTCCTGACATATTTGATGAAGTCATAATATTGTGAGAGCATGTTTGCCTTTGCATGGTTAGACAAGCTTCCTATCTGGAGGAATAAACAGCTGGGATATCTCAAAAATATTAAGAGGGAAAGCCACCTACTGCTGAAACATGCTTCATTAGAGTCACAAAAAAGAAATATGCTTAAAGAATACTACTATGCAATACAGTTGAAGAGAAACAGCAGAAGTGAACAGTATCCAAATGTAAGCATATATTACAGAGAGTGGGAGTATATATGCATAAACCAAACATAAATGACTGGGATTGCCCTATAGTTAATTGAAGTCTACAACAGATTTAATTACATTTCAAATTAAAAATTTCCACCCAGAGCAGCACAGTTCAGTGCAAAGAGGAGAGGAATTTAGTCAGAAGACTTCAAATTGGTTCTTGGATCTACAATTTGTATGATCTTGTCTTTTATCCTTTATTAAGTCTCAGTTTCCTCATTTATACAATATAGTTGAAGAAAAACAGCAGAAGTGAACAGTATCCAAATGTAAGCATATATTACAGAAAGAGAGGGGGAGTGTGTATACATAAACCAAACATAAATGAGTGAGATTGACCTATAGTTAATTGAAGTCTACAACAGATTTAATTACATTTTAAATTAAAATTTTCCATCTAGAGCAGCACACTTCAATGCAAAGAACAGAGGAATTTAGTCAGAGGACTTCAGATTGATTCTTGGATCTACAATTTGTATGATCTTGTATAAGTCTTTTATCCTTTATTGGGCCTCAATTTCCTCATCTATAAAATGAGAGGATTAGACTTGATGACTCCCAAGACCTCTGCCAGGTCAAAAACTATGATCTTTCATGAACACTATGCCCCTGTTGTCTCACTGGTGAATCTTGTCCATCATAAGGTCAAGTGATGTGAATCAATCCTAGATGCTTTGGCCAAGTGTGTGCTTCTGCAATTAATTTCTGTCTCCTTTAAAAAGAGGAAGCAATTTCTGCTACAGGCTCAACTCTTCATATAATTTATGAAGCCACCTTGCTTCATGAAAAGAAATACATTTTATCCACATAATTCAACACGTGCACCATTCTAAAAGTTAAGTAAAATTCTTGATCCCTTGCCACATATGGAATAGGTTTTCTTAAAAGCTGCATAGAATCCAGTCTGATCCATAAGGCTTGTGTATCACACCTTTACCAAAGTAAGGAAACATTCATTCTTAGATTTTTTTCTTGAGAAACTGCTTTTCAAATATGTAATAGGAACCAACTAAAATAAACTTCCCTGTTACTAATGTTCTCACCATCAGGTGATATATTAGTTTGAATGAAAAACTTGCAAACGTGAAGGAAAGAAAAACAAATCAATGGTAAAAAAATCTGGCAACTTAAGCTATTTGAGCCAGAAGCAGACAGGAATAAATGCCCTAGTAGTAAAAGTCATAGACACCCAGAGAAATTCAATAAACGTGAATTAGGAGCTCATTAATTGAGAAAAATAGCTTCAGAATATTCTCTTATAAAGGAGAGACCTGTTCAACAAACTTTACCTGGAAGGATCATTTATCTGTAAGAGGAGAGTGAGGTGAAATGGCTAAAGCATAATTGAATTAAAGAGTGGATTACCTCTTTGTAAAAAGAAACTTATACTGCCCCAAAAAGAGTTTAGTCAGCATCCAACTCCTGATTACCTCAAACATTGGCCAGTGATCAAATAGCCCACATAAAGAACCTTTAGGATTAAGTCCTCATTAACCATACAATGCTGGGACTCTCATCAATCATCAACTCAGTTCTCCTTCTTTCTATTGTTCATAGATATCCCCTTCTATCCAGCCAGGTGAGATCCCACTCTATTGTGCACAAACTCCCATAAACCTTAAATTTGAGCTTTCCATTGATTTTTCTCTACTTTATTAAAATCTGACTTCCTCCAAACATGTTATGTCCCTTTAAACTCTCTCCAAGAAAAAAAACCCTCCAGATCATGTCCTTCCCCCCCCCCCCAAGTCCCCATTCCCTGGCCCAGAAATAAAATCCTGATACTTTGTTAACTTTGGTGATTTATCTGTATCTTCACTTCCAACTTGTCTCTCAGAAGTCCCAGTTACAGATTTCTAACACCTTTGGTCGTATGATGGCATTTCAAATAGAACACATCCTAGTGGAATACATAGAACACATTCCCTCCAGAATGTTCTTCCTCTTGATTTTCCTATTTCTATGCTCCTTGTTCAGCCAAGACCTAAAGTTGGAGTCACCTTTACTTCTTCCTCCCCTTCATGCCCCACATCCAACCAGATTTCTTTGGACTGAATACAATCTAATATAAAATATTTTCCCCCAAATTTCATTGATCTCCTCAATCTCTTTCTAATCCATCTGCTCCTTTCTACGTTAAACAACATTATTGTAGTTCATATTAACTCTTTTTTGGCCCATTGTTATAACTCACTTTCTCCAGGTTCTTCTCCTTTTAATCAATTCTACTGGTCTTTGTCAGAGTCATCTTACTAAAGAATTTCTCTCATTATGTAACATTATTTCCCCCCTATGTAATTAAATTCAAATTTCTTGTTCTTATTATTAAATATTCATGTTTTGGTACTTTCCAACATTATTTTCCACAATCCCCCACACAACCTACGTTATACACTATAGATCAGCCAAACTTGATTTCTTGCTTCTGTGAACATGATTGTTCTTTCCCAATCTTCTTTGCTGGACTGCTATTTATATTTATATTACATATTAATTTATTATAGTTATAATACATATGTATATATATATATATATTTATAATTTTACTTTCTAAGGTTTTGTCTTACCCAAAGGCTCTGTCTTGAGCTCTCGTCTCTTTCTCTAATCTTTCCCTTGGTGATATCATTCACTTCCATGGGATCAACTATCTTTACTTTCATGATTCCCAATTCTATCTAACTCTAATTTCTCTCCTGAACTCAACACCCTGCCAGGAAACTGATCACTTCCATTTGAATTGTCTTAAGAAAATTCTGAAGATCACTTGGCAGGATAAGGTACCAGATACTGAGGTCCTTTCTTCAAATAAACTGCCAGACATTCAAACTCTATTGCAGAGTCCAATTCCACTGGGCTGGTCAAGTTGTTTGAATGCCAAATGCATACTTGCCAAAAGGACTATTTTATGGAGAACTCACACAGGGAAGAGCTCATGTGATAGAAGGACACTCAAAGTTTCTCTTAATAACTTTAGAATTGATTGTATAACATGGGAGACACTAGCATAGGGTTATCCAGTATAGCATGTCCTCATTAGGGAAGGTGATGTGTTACATGAGCAAAGAGGAATTGAAGTAGTTCAAAAGAAATGCTGGATGTGCAAAGTTAGAGGATCTACCCTGAACATTCATATGGATTACTGTGTACAACTTGTGGCAAAGCATTCTTAGCTCATATTGGTCTGATCAACCACAGCCAGACATACTATAACTTGACTCTAACATAGTGCTGTCATTTTGGCCCTCTTTGAAAACAAAGGACAATTAACCTGAGCTCTACACTTAAATAGTGAATTGCTTTCTAAACACCTCTGCTTGGATGTCTTGCTGGCTTTTTAAACTCAATATGTTCCAATTACAATCCATTATTTTTTCCCTTAACTATTCCTCTCCTTCATTCTTGTTTTTGTTTAGGAAACCATCATCTTTCCACTCATTCATGTCTATAACCTCTGATCATCCTTGACTTTTCCCCCTTTCTTTTATCCAAACCATATTGATTCTACCTCCATAGCATCTTTCATATCTTTTTACTCACATGGCTAATACCCGGGCCATTATAATTACTTCCTATTTAGTTTTTCTGGCTTTATTCTCTTCTCTTCCAATCTAGGCTTCATTCTCCTGGGTGTAAACTTTCAGTCTCTTCTAGAACAAAATACAAAGTCTTCAGCCCTATTATGAAGTCCCTCCATGTTCTTGTTCCAACTTATCTTTGAAGCCTTAGTTCATGACTTCCCTTCACAATACATAACTACTAGTTTTTAACTCAATACAACATTCTATTTCTTGCCTCCATGCATTTCATATTTTAATGTGTTCATCATGTATTTAAAAAAATCACCATAGTTTCTCTCTTTCACCATCCCATATAAAAATAGTATTTTTGAAGACTAAAAAAGAGAAAGAGGGGAAAAATCATTTTAAGTGATCCTTTAACTGAGATTGAAGAAGTCTGAGAATGTGAGCACTATATTTCTGGAAGTATCTTTTCATATCTTTTTCTTTCATGTCATATAATTATCTAGATACATTTTGTAGCCCTGTCTCTCAGAGGAATAGAAGCTCCTTGAGGGAAGGCATTGCTTTATTTTTGTTTTGATATCACTAGGACCTTGGCACAAAATGGGTACCCATTAAAACATTAGTTGACTTTAGTCAAATTCTCTGCTTTTTACTTTTTTGGTGTACTATATCTGGATTGCCTCAATCCAATTAGAAACTTGTTGAAATTCTACCAATCTCTCCAGACTTAGCTCAAGTGTCATCTCATCTCCATTCTCCCAAAATAGATGAAATCTTTTCCTTCTCATAAGAACCTCTTCTGTGCTCCACAAATGGCATTTTGTTTATACCTCAATTATGGAACATTCTTCTAGAAATTATATGTACTTTTCTTCTCTACTTGATTTTGATCCATGAACATAAGCTTCTTGAGGACAGGAGCAATTTTTGGACATTTTTCATCTTTGCAGAGTCTAGCAAATGGCATTGAACATAGTAGGAATTCAGTAAAGATCTCTTGAATAAATGAATTCAATGAAGCAGGAAAAATGATGGTGTGGTTAAACTTTTGTATCTCAGTGTTATAAACCATTCAAATAAGGATCTAAAGGTCACAGTGGAAGCAGATCCACTTTGCCAACAAGAAACTATTAAAAGTCAGACTGAAGGGAATGACAAGTTATTCCAGTACTAGAGAAATTCCTTTTTTGGAATAGTTCTGAACACAGAATAGATCTGGAAGAAAATACAGACACACACACACACACACACACACACACTTCAAGGAACTGGGTCCTAAACAATTTAATAAGCCTGGCTAAGAAAATTCAAATGTAATTAATGTGGTTATTGGCCCCAAATTATCAGATCATGAATCAATTTGACTTTAAACATGAAGAAGTATACTGGGCTAAATTAAGCTTCAAAGCAAATTCACACTAGTCTATCTTCTGATCCAGTATTATTCTCCTATCATCAATCCCAAACCATAACTTCTCACCACTAATGTTTCAGATTAACAACTCATCACAACATGACAATGTTGGTTCTTGAAGGCAGTTAGTTCTACTCCCCATGATTCCCTGGCCTAAGAGGAGGAGTTGACATCCTTCCTGATTCCCCCTTGGTGGTTAGTGTGGTACCAGAGATTCAAGTATCATTTCCATGCTGATGACTCACAAATCTATTTATCTATCATCCATCCATCCATCTCACTGCCCTAAACCTTTTTATTCTCTAAGCCCTAGTCCTAAATTTCCAATTACCTATAGAACATCCCTAATGCCTAGAGACAAAAGGACTGAAACAATAAGGATTACAAAGAATCAGCAGGATTTGGTGATTTGTCTGGAGAACAGAGACTAAGACATGGCTTAGTGTAGGAGATACAGAGCTGATCTTGGAATTAAGAAATCCTGGATTCAAGTCTTGTCTCTGATACTAGCTGTGCACTTTTGGCCAGTCACTTAACCTCTAAATTCTTAATAAAGGTAGGAAATTATTATATTTTAAAAAAGAAACTGTTTTGACATTGAAAGACTTGTTAACTGGAGATCTGATAGATTTCCAGATAGAAAGGTGATAAACTTAGTACGCAGTAAGAAGAGTCAATCGATTTATCAATACACACATATACATACATGTACATATGCACATACATATATATGCATATATTTAGATATTGATAAGGCAGGATTTTATTTTGCTTTATTTGTTATCCTTGACTTTTGCATGTTTGTAATGGATTTTGTTTTTCTTGCTTTCTCAATGAAAGTAAAATAAAATTGGATTCATTAATTTAAAAAAAGCTGTTTTTATTCATTTTTCTTTGTTAGGCAGAAATAGATTTTTTTGGTTGGTTACTATGTCTATCACTTATATAATAGGCATTTCAAGTTACATTTCTACTTGTAAGATAGGCCTGCCTAAATGACTATTTGCTTACCATCTAAATAAAAGACTCAAATAATTTCTCATAGAAATGGTAATTAAAACATTATATTCACCAATAAATGAACAAAACACTATTACCTTTATACCTAAGAATATATTCCTTTGCCTGAGCCAATATTTACATGAAAAAGTTATGATGAAGAATACATCAAAATGTTATTCTGTAAGTAAAAAGTTTCATGCTTTAGGAAGGACCTTGATTGGACTTTGGCTTTCAAGGAAAGGTTGTTTTCAAAGGGATCCAATACCAATACCTTAAATATAAAGTTGCTATCACATAATATTTATAAAGTGTCTCTATCCATATAGCCAAATTCTCCTCAAATAAGAACTTTGATTCCAAAATTCCTCTGTTGTTATCTTCTAGTCTCTGGTTTCAAAAGATTCACTGTTTGAATTTTTGTGTATGTGCATATCTTAAAAATTTTTGATTAGTGTGTTTTGTTTTTACACCACAAACATTTACAGATTGCCCTATTCCAGGAACAGTGTGTTGTACCAAGTAGCAAAACTAGCAGTACATGTAACACTCCACAATTATAACATCCTTCTATCTGTTCAAAAAAAATTAACTAATGGAAATTTATTTTTCTCCTTCCTATCATCTACCTACTAAAAAAGTGAAAAGAAAAACAAATTCCTAGTAGCAAATATACATAATTAAGCCAGGCAAGTTTCCTGATTGGCTGTATATGAACATAATATATATTTTCTTCTGCACCCTAAATCTATCACTTCTCTGTGAGGAGGTAGATAGTATATTTTATCCTTGATATTTTGAAATCACAGAGTCATTGTATTGATTATAGTTTTTAGAGCTTCCAAAGTTGTTTGTCTTTATAATAGTTATGATTCCATACATTGGTATTCTAGTTCTGCTCATTTCATTCAACAATTTCTTTTGGCTGAGGCAATTGGGGTTAAGTGACCTGCCCAGGGTCACACAGCTAGGAAATGTTTAAGTGTTTAAAGGCCAGATTTGAACTCAGGTCCTCCTGACTTCAGGGCTGGTGCTTTATCTACTTTGCCACCTAGCTGCCCCCATTCAACATTAAAAAAATCATCAAAAGTTTTTAATTTTATAATATTGATTTTAAAGAATACATTATTCTTCTGGTTCTGTTCATTTCATTCTGTATCAGTTCATCTAAATGTTTCCATGTCTCTTTAAAATAAACAATTTCTTTGTTTCTTATCATACCATCATTATCATCCTAAGGTCTATTTGGCTTCCAAAGATTCCTTGTGTGTATGTATATTATTTTATAACCACATATATTTTTTCAGAGAAGATACTAGAATTTTTGTTTCCATTTTTAATGAAATTTACCAATCACTAATAAACACAAATTCACTAATAATTTCTTTATGGCTCTTAATTTATGATCCTATAACCCAGAAAAACAATAAAAATATTATACATGAAATAGTGAAACTATTATTTACCATTTTAAATAAAAGTGTGTATTGATTTCAACAAAATAGTAACAAAATTATCTTGTCTGTTTCTTTGTACTTTCCTTTTTTTTTTACCCCCCTGGACTTGTTTCTTTTAAATACCATTAAATCTATTTTCAATACCATTTTCCCCTGACCTATAAATGTCCCCAGTGCCACTGCTGTTAATTACTTCATACATTAGCTAAAACTAAAGTTGTCTCATACCGAAAATCATTTAACCAAGACAGTCTTTAATAGGAGATAGTTAAAAGTAGAATGATTCTTCCCTTTGTAATTAAACATCTCTGTGGTGCAACAGAAAAAGCACCAAACTTGGCTACTAGAGAGTGGGTTCACATCCCATCTTGGTTACTTTATTGCCATTATGAGCTTTGGGGAAGATGCTTTTTCTGCATGGTGTAACACAAAAAAAGCACTCAACTCAGTGCAATTACAGAGTGGGTTCTCATCCCATCTTTGTTACTTATTGCCTCTACGAACCTTTGGGGAAGTTGTTTTTTCTCTATGGGTCTCAATTTTCTCATCTGTAAATGAAATTGGGTAGATAATTTTTAAGGTTCCTTCCAGCTTTAACTGCTAACAGTTGACTCTTCAAGAGAAGTATGGGGCATTAAAGACAAACAACTGAAAAGTTTGTGATGTATGATATATATATATATATATACATATACACATACACACATACATATACACACATGTGCATGTATGTATATATACATATACATACATACATAAATATATATGTGTGTATATGTGTGTGTATACACACACACACATATAACAAGGACAACAATTAACTTCTCGTTTAGTTTGGTTTTTGTGCTTGGTTGGATTTATTTGTATGGGAAGATCCAGAAGATCCAGGGAGGGGGGCACTGAGGGAAGGCATGGTGCCTTCCCTATGGAGTTTGTTGGACTGAAGTCCTAAGAAATGCTTTGAGTAGGAATACCAATTGACAATTAAGACCTGACTGCAATTAAAGAAGACTTTCTGACTCCAAGTCAGATAGAGATTTGGGATGGAAGCATTATCTTGATAGCAGGGAGAAATAAATTGAAAAGACAGCCTAAATTTTTATGGGCTCTAATTAGTTAGCAGTCCCTGGATCTGAAAGAGATCCTTTTTCTTGGGTGTGTAAGGGTACTGCTTTCTAAAGTTGCTGACTTAGTATATGAACTTTAAGCTAAAAGAAATATAGGAAATCCCACTTATTCTCTTCTGGGCAAGAGGTAGCATGTAAGCTAAAGACTTCAGCTGAGGCCAAGTAGAGGGCATGAGAAAGAGGCAAGGAATCACAGAAACTTAAAATGATGTCTCGAAGGGAGTGACAGAGATACCATACCAAGTAGGGTGTAGGGTCAGCAGAGAACAGTGCCCTAGGGGAAACAGGCCAAATGAAAGCAACATGATTAAATACAAGCCATCTCCAATCCAATTCAAAGATGTGAGTTGTACCTATACATGTATAAACTGACAACATATGTATGTCTTACCACATAAAACTGATATGAGTCAACCTTTCTCATTTATGGTGCGAGTATTTGAGTCAGAATACTCCCAGGTTTGTGGAACAATGTTTTATTGCTAGTTTTATTACTATTTTATTTGTTAAATGCCTTTGTTCTGAACTAATTCTGTCCTCTGACTATCTAGTAAAAGGAAATACACTGGTGGGGGCTTGTGCACTATGATTTTTGCTTCCTTTTTTTTTTTTTTTTTTTTGAGTGTACCAGACTCACAGAGTATCTTGAATGTTTGATGGCTTTTCTGGGGTTCCATGTATAAGGAAGAGTTCTCAGTTGCTATATTCACAATGATGAATGTTCTACATTTTAAAAAATATTAAAAGATATGTAATTTTTTGTTACACATTTAAAGACTAAAGAGGCAGAATGTTTTCTGTTTCAAAAATGTCCTTATGATCATCATAGAATCTTCTTCAAGGAAACTGATGAACAGAAAGTTGCTATCTTTCCCCTAGTGGATTCAAATATCTTTATCCTATTTTGTCTATTCTTTTATTTTAAAAGAAAATCACTAGGTCCTACCAAACAGACCTCAGGAAAACATTAGGACTTGGGGTTCAAATGTTAAAACCATGGAGGCACTGACAAGATCTTGAACTCTGAGCAAGGAAGTGTGGGAGAAGGAGGATGGAAGAAAAAAGTCCTTTTACTAAGTACTAACACTTTCAAATTATATGCTCCCAGATACAGAGAATAAGCTCTAGATGGGATTTTGAGGAACCATCCAACATAAACAGGATAGGGAGGGAATAACACAGAAGTTTTCAGCCCTTCATCAGAAATGCTGGCAATGGATGGGGGTGTTAACATGTCCAGTACACACACACCTTGAACTGATAGTTTGATTGTATCAGTGCCAATTGACAATGTGAGGATATCCAGGAAATTTGGACCATCTGAAGAAAAAAAAAAACTGTCTCATTTTTCCCATGCTGATAAAGGGAAATGGAAGAGAAATGAGGGAAGTATTTGAAAGGGTCCCCAAACTGAAAAACTTACATCAGCTTTTCCAAAGTATACACATTCTCAGGGGCTATAGGCTAATTACCAGTGTCCATTCAGTTTCTGAAGGAAAGGATGTGAGTAATGAAGGTATTACAAAGTGGGAAGTTCAGAGTTAGGGGCTGGGGCCAAGCAAGAGGTTCAGGAAGATTGAACATGAAAGAGCTAGGGTTACTTCTAGGATATAGGTTAGTCAGAGCTGAAGGGTACTCTTAACAGAGAGCTTAGAAAATGACAGCTCTCATCTACCTTTTTTTGTTGGCTCCCCATTGATTGTACTCAGATTTGAGTCAAACATTGTGTTGAATTCTGGATTTCAAATTAGAGGATCTGTGTTCAAATCTATTTTTGCTATTTACTATTTATGTAAATTTGGGCAAGATATATCACTTTTCTGGGCCTCAGTATCTCCATCTGTAAAATTAGAGGCTTGAACTAGATGGCTTCTAATGTCCGTGTCAGCTCTAAAGTTTATGATCTTATGCATACTCACTAGTTTGGTGACTTTGGACAAGTCACTTAAACTCTATAAGACTCAATTTCCTTAACAGTAAAATGGGAATAATAGTATCAATCTTGCAGAGGCTGTGTGAAGATAATATTTGTAAAGTATTTAGCTCAGTGCGTGGCACATGTATAATACATGTTTGTTTTCTCCTCTTTCCCTCCTTTCCTGCCTCTCTTCCTTTCTACCTTCATTTTTTCCTTCTCTCCTTTTGTACTTTCCTTTTCTCCCTTCCTACCTTCCTTCCTTCTTTCTCTCTCTCCTTCCCTTGTGCCTTCCTTCCCTTGCTCCTTCCCTTGCTCCTTCCTTCCTTCCTTCTTTTTTCTTCCTTCCTTTCTTTCTTTCTTTCTTTCTTTCTTTCTTTCTTTCTT
>JAJPUD010000942.1:211719-228302 GCA_023553655.1 Myrmecobius fasciatus
TTTCTTTCTTTCTTTCTTTCTTTCTTTCTTTCTTTCTTTCTTTCTTCCTTCCTTCCTTCCTTCCTTCCTTCCTTCCTTCCTTCCTTCCTTCCTTTTTCTTCCTTCCCTCCATTTTCAGTACTGTAGATGAAGGATATTTCAAGTGTGGCAAGTAAAATATAGTTTTGGTAAATTATTGGCAAATAATATCTCTTCTTCAAAACATATACACATACACACTTATAACCAGATTGTGTGACCCTATTAGTAATAGTGGTTTTGGGTGTTTAAAAAGAGAAAAGGAAGAATTGGAAGAATAGTGTGACCCTGTACTTCAAAGGGAATATTTGTGGAGCCAATTTCAATTCATTCAAATCATCCGATAGCATCTTCTTCCATTTTACTTTTCTTTTTCATTTCATAGCATAGTAAAAACAGACATACAGGGTGGCCTATACTTCTAAGCGAGATAGTACTGAGTCAGAAAGTCTGGATTCATCTTCTGCCTCAGATTTTGACTATGAGCAAATCACATCCTGTCTCTAAATCCCAGTTTCCTCATGTGTAAAATGGGGAAAATAAAATTTGAAATATCTAGATCCTAGAGTTGTTGTGAGGTTCAAGGAAAGAATTTATGGAAGATGCTTTGCAGACCTTAGAGCCTATATAAATGAGTTATTCAATTCCATTCAGCAAATTATTAAGTGCCTCCTATATGCCTGGTACTCTATGAAGAGCATAGGATACAAAGACAAAAGCCCAAACAGTATCTCTCATTAAGGAACTTATTTTCTACATAATTTAAATTTCTCCTTTATTATTAGGACTTACTTATTTTTCTGAGGTAGTATGATTTCCTTCAATCAACTGGTTATTAAATTAAATGCAGATCCCAGCCCTCTTTTTACTGTGATTTTTAAAAATTCACCTTAAGATTTCATGGATTGATCAGAGAGCTGTCTAAAGCACTGAGAGGTTAAGTCACTTGCTCAGGGTCACACAGCTAATATATGTCAGATAAAGATGGGAGTTTGAATGAGGCCTCTCTTCCAGACTTCAGGACAGTTCTATTTCCACTATTCTACAGTGCCTTTCCTAATTCTAACAGCTACTTATTACTGTATAGAAGCTAATATTCTATTAAGAATCAGAAAGAAACAAATTTATTTCCTGGTCACAAGTTTTCTTGCATTAACAGAGATAGAGCTTGAAGCTATAGGTAAAGCCTTTTTGGCATAGTAGGCCATGTTAGGAAAGGCAGGAAATACAGCAGGCCCTGGCCCATCCTTGGAATAAGGAGGCCCCGTGTTCACCTTCTGTCTCTCATAAAGACACCCAGTCATTTGACCTCATAAGGTCCCAAGAAAATTTCTAAGTCTCCAAGTTACTGAAGAGTTACCATCTGCACTCCCATATCAAGAGTCTCCCACATGGATGAAATCATCAATCTGTCTCCATTTAAAGCTTGAATTTCACTTTTAAAATCTTGTCACCAGCCTCCTTTTCTCTTCCCTTTCCTTCCCCCCCAAAGAGTCTGTTCCCTTAATGTCAAAAGTTGTATATTTATATGGTGGAATTCTTTCTTTGTCTGGTTTTTAAAGTGCAAACACAAATGGGAATAAACGAGTCCCTCTAACACATTAGTGTAAATGAGTTTATCAGAAGATTCCTTGCTGACAATCTGAGTGAAAACACCCTGCAGAGGGAATTGAAGAAGGACACTGAAAAGGAAAGTGGGGGAGGTACATAACAGAGACTTTGCCTCCCTTGAAGGACCAGTCCTTCCTTCTGAAGTTCAGGATGAAGGGAAACATTTTTCTCCTTGAGTTGGGAAGACAGGAAATGAAAAGAAGGGAAAGTAGAAGAGGGATTATGCTCATACTTCTCTTAGCTGTTGATTTAAACGTGTGGACATGTGTGCATTTCAGGACAAGTCTCACAGACTCCAGGGCATGCCCTATGTAGACTTTTTTCCCTTTTATGGTGTTGTATACGTTATTGGCAGTCAAGAGATGAATAAGCATTTTTAAATCTGCAATCAGTCATGCTCCTGGGAGTACAAGGACTTAACTCTACACTGCTCTTTCTCTTCCTTTTTATCCCATTTCTGTATTGTCTACCACCTACTCACCCAAGAAAAGAAGAAATGAAACAAATAAAAAAAACTCCAACCTTTCCATTTTGTAATTTGCTAAAGGCATATGGTTATCTGGTGATTTAGTCTACTTTAGAATTACTATCATGATTCCAGTTAGCCTTAACTGTCGTGTGTGTGTGTGTGTGTGTGTGTGTGTGTGTGTGTGAAAGAGATGCAATTTACTCTTTCATCTCCAGATGTCACAATCTGTCTTCTTCAATATACTAGGTTTTTTTTTTCCACATTGCAAACTCCTTGAAAAATAAGACCTCTATCTTGTGCATACTTCATTTTGCTACATTATTTGATTTCCTTTTACTGTAGTAATCCTGGAGTTCCTGTTTACATTTCTGCTCTCCAAAGCTATCATTCAGTGGAAGGAAAAAGTCAAGTGGATTTTCTTGCTTGCTGCTATATTAATCCCCTTATTACTTATTATTTTATATCTATCATTTGTATACAGACACTTTTATTCTTTCAGTAAGTCTCACGAATATACGCATTCCATCCTCTGAAGTAGATTCCAATCCATCCATTAGGATGCCTAATTCTTGTTCATGTTCTTACATAGATCCTCACAGAGGACTCATTCAATATCTAGAGGTCATTTCTAGGACTTTTTATATTTTGAGGGTAGCAATAGAATGATAGAGTTGTCTATCTATTATCCATTATCTCTACATGACTGATACACCTCATTTTCCAATCATCCATTTCCTCATAGTTTAGGCCATCACTAGAAATATATTAGAGCCTATTTGTACCCACAATGCCTCTCTCCATTGTCCTTTGGTTCAACCTCAATTCCTTAATTCGGTGGAGTTGAGACTATCCCAAGATTTGCAATAAAAGAGCACTTTTTTTTTGTTGTTGAAAAGATGGATCTTTGCACCAGGGAGTAGCTTGAGATCATTAAAAGTTCTGTGAAATTTCCCTAAATACAATCCTCTTGTTAAATTCTGGGACTAATTCACTGTCCATCTGTAATGCCTGACCTCCAAATATAGAAGATTAGTTAGTATATTATCAGTTACAGCTGATTTTTAGATTATGATCTGAAAAAAGTCACATTTAGGCAAAAGAGAGGCAAATTGTAACAGAAGATGTATAGAGTTGGACTATTGACAGAGGCTTTCATAAATAAAGCTGATATTATATGTATAAAATCTTGAGTGTTAACTTTGTCCTTTTGCAGGTGGTCAGTATTTCAGAAATCCCAGGTTAAGGTCACTAGCTAGCATTTGTGTAATGGTTAAAATTTCATCACTTTAACTTACACCTAAAGGGATGAGGTCAAGTGAAAAGACACCAAGTGATTAAATAGCTGAAACTGACTTTTTTCCTGACAGTTTGCTAGGAAACTCATCATCATAGACTCATTTAACATGTATGATACACACAGCTGCATGTCTGCAATTTTGGCCAATCCATTGTCTCCACATAAATGTTAGTTGAGAATGAGTCAAGAAGATGATTTAAGAAGAAGATTTAAGAATATATGATTCTTCCCGCTTCTTTATTTTCTCTTTATTTCTTAATTTCTTTACAGCTTTACTAATGTTTTAAAAAGACATTTATTAAGTATCTATTATGTGCCAGGAATTGAATTGAGTGCTTTTTCAAAAATTATTTCATAGCTCAGAGAGAGCTGTTAGGCAAGGCTGGAGTTTGAGACTCAACCTTCATTTATGCAGGCTATATGACTCAATTTCTCCATTCCACTAGCAGCTAAGATTCTAAGTTGCAAAAAATATGTTGAACTCTATACTGGGATCTTCTTATAATCAGAAGACCATAGATCTACTTTTAAAAATTTGCTTTAAGAAAAAATAGAAAAAAATCTTTAATGAGCTTTTTTTTTTTTTTTAAAGAGGAATGACTATTTTCAGGAGTATATAAGCTGAATTCTAGTTTTCTTGGTCAATTACTTCAATTCTTCCTGTATTTTTTAGGAAAAAAAAGTTTTTTAACTCCATGTATCTCATTCTTCATTGCTACTTTCTATTAGTGTGATTGTCAGAGGTGAAGATGACTAAGATGGCAGTGTCCTGTAAGGTGAGGTACTGATCTTACTGAGAAAAAGAGAAAACAGTAAGAGCATTATTAAGAAAAGAAAGTTTAGATCAAACCTTTCTTTCACATTTCAGAACAAAGCAAGAGTTCTGAAACAGTAAAAATTCACTTCTGTGATTTTTCCCTCATGCATCCTTCAAATAGGATTTTTTTTATTATGTAAACAGTTGAATTAGCAATTAATCACTGACAGTTATTACTGACCATACAAATGTTGATATGTCTATTTTGTAACTATATTTAGAAATATTTCTCTTACCAAAAGACAAATTTTTTTAAAATCTGGAATCTTTCTCAAGGATATTACTATCTCTGATAAAATGTCAAAGATATTAGACCAAAAATTATCATAGCTAAAAATACCCTATAATTCTTTTGAGTAATATTTAAAAAATGAAAATGAAGTAGTGATAGATGTTAATTCTATGAATGAATGAGAATGTGCAATGAAATATAGAAACATTGAAGCACATTTCATATGAGCCATTTCTCTGTTGCCTGGGCTTTATGTAGTTAATGGCACCATTTGGAAATTCAATTTGGCCCCTAATGATGAAATTTTTCTGTTTCTGAATTTTCATATAAAAATCATTAATAGCTACTTTGGAAATTGAAGTCTTATTTTTCTATACCTGAGTGCATGTTTAAAATCTAGGTCATAAGCAACTCATGATATCATTACAGAAACTTGTGTCTAAGCCACTCATCCTCCTCTCTTAATAACCACAAAATTGTTTTGTCTGCTTTTCATAGACATAGCAAATAAAATAAAATAAAATAAAACACTCAGAAGAAAGAAATCACATCCACATGAACATCCTTACAATCAGAACTCAAAGCCAAGGCATTTTTGAACTTTGGAGATAAGAGGGACAGTTAATGCCTGTTAACAACTTCCAATGTTTGTGCTCCTGTGATTTATACTCAATTTAAAACAACCACTAAGGAAGACATATTTCACTTAATCGAAAGCACAGGCAAGGTTGACTCATTAAAATGCATTAGCCCTTCTCTTTATGCCAGGTCAGAACTTCACTCAGAAAATAATGTAAAATATATATTTGAAACATAATTATGAAAGAAGTTTCATTCTGGGGTCAGCTCTACTGTATGCAAAGTCTCTTACTGTGGTAAAGTGGAAAGTGTATCAGTACTGGAGTTAGAAATCTGTGATCAATTCCTTCCTCTGACACTTGTATGAATTAAGCAAATCATTTTATCCACCTGGGCCTAGTGACTTTATTGGTAAAATTCGGGGGCTGGACTAGCTCTCCTTTGATGTCCTTCCCAGCTCTAGGTCATGGATTAATGAAAAATCAGTCTATTTTTAAGTTCATCCTCCCATAGAAATAATATTCCCTTAGTTTCTTTATCTAAGATTATTTTGAATGTTCAACACTGAAAAGTGTTTATAGGAATATACAAAATCATCCATAGTTCGTTCTCCAATTTTGACTAACACACTCAAATCCTGGCAAGCTTCTACTTATAACACAATGCTCAACAGCTCTTTAAATTTCCATTGAAGGTAAATATGCATTAATAAGAGGATGGATAACTTTTGGAAACAGCATGCCTTTGAATTGGCCCACAACTTATTTTAATTTAAAATGAATTTTATTAATAACCTTTTGTTTTCATATTATAGTCATTTCTGGATAGATCCCATCCCAATTTGAACCCTCTTTTGTAAAAGAAAAACAATTGAGCAAAAACAAGTAATTGCAGTAATCTCTCTTTTTTTGGACAATATATATATATATATATACACATATATATATATATATAATTGTCTGACTAGCAGCTCCCAATTTCTCTACTGAGAAGAAATTGTTATATTTCCATATTTTTTTCCTCTGGGACCATTGTTGGTTTTTCAATTACTTCAGCCTCCTTTCATTGATCTTTTCCTTTAGATTGTTGTCATCACTGTGTATGCTTCTCTTCTGGATCCATACATTTTATTTTGTAACTGTGTACCTATATATTAATAAAAGGACTATTGGTTTGCATACAGTTTGACCAGTTTGCTGCATCACTCTCTCATGGTATACCTTGATGACTTAACCTCTTTTTAAGAAATGATGAGTACCGAGTCAAGTGATAGGCTGGAGGGTGAATTATCAAGGCTAAAAATGAAAACCAAAACAAAACAGAAATAAAACCAAGCAAAAAAGTCTAACTTCCCAAATTTCATGGGGTGAAGGTCTAGGAGCTTTCAATAGATTACATACACATACTGAAGGAATCTTATTCTTTCCACTGACCTACATCAGATTAACAATTTGAGGTTGCTATGCTATGATGGAAGATTTACTGTGACCTTGTTCCTTCATTTATTCCTCCTTTTCTCTGGCCCTAGAATGGCTTCATTTGTAACAGCTTTCAGTTGAGTAGTGCCAATGGAAACAGCTCATACAAAGTTTATCATCCTAAAAAAACAACGGAAATTAAAAGCAAAGGTGGCATTTGGGGAAAGACTTATTTTAAAGAATTCCTAAGCCAGAGCCATTCACTTGTGAAGAAGCTAAATATACTATTTGTAAAATGTCAAGCACAGTGCCTAATATATAGTATATGCTGAAAAAATGCTTGCTTGTTCTCTTCCTTTATTCATCAGGAAAAATATTAACAGAATTGGACCTGTGGCTGCTGTAAGGTTGTTGGCACCCTGGAGGTATAGTGGAAAGGGCACTGACTCTGGAGTCAGAGGACCTAGGATCAATCCTCTGACACTGACTACCCATGTGACCCTGGGGAAGTCACTTAACTGAGACTGAGACTCAGTTTTTCCATTTGAAAAATGAATGAGAGAGTTGAACCCTTCAGATCACTTACATTTTTAAATTTATGATGTGTGACCAAAGTGAGTATTTATCTCCCTAAAACATAGCATTTCTTGAAAGGCTAGATGGTAGATAAAAGTGGATAGAGAACATATGACAGTAATGGGAGAAAGCCTAGTTCAAAAAGATGTACAGCCTGAGGAAGCCTAGGCAAACAACATAAGATATTCAAACATAGAAAAACCAGCCCAAATGTTTACAGACTATTTGTGCCCAAACTGTGGTAGAGCATTTCAAGCTCATCTTGGTCTGATCAGCCAGTTGAACACACTGTAACTTGACCCTAACATAGTTTTGCCATTTTGGTCTTCTTTGAGAACAAAAGATAATAATTAACCAACCAGTGTCTCCAGGAAACACTCTAAAACTCTAAGTTGCAGAAAAGGTACTGAATTGTTTGGGTTGAGGAAATTCTTTAAACAGACCTGCCTGCAAAGATGAAGTCACATATCCCATCCAAAAAAGATAAGAGAAGATATATTGTTAAGATATATAACATGTTCTGAACCCTTTTAATATATCATGCCTTGGGCTACTGTAAGGTTTGCCAGGACCTTGGCCAACCTCTATATTCCTGTCCAAGATCTAGGGCCAGCTAAATTTCTAAGTTCTCCTTTCATTCTTCAACTGATATTCATATTCAGGACATAAATTTTTAATTTCAATGATTAAATTCCCCTCTGCCCCTTATTCTCTGGTAGAATATTTAGGTCTTCTCCTGATTGTTTAATTTCAGAGGATTTATAATTCTAAAAACATGAGAAATCATTTTTTGCTCCATGGATCACACTTTTTTCCTACAAGGAAACAAAACCAGGCTCTACCTATAGCCTATCTTGCACCCTAGCACACATAGCTAACAGTGCAGAGGGAATGATCATCATACCTTCTGGCCTTTTCAGGCAAAATGACAGAGCAATGCCCTACAGTTTATGCATCCCATCATTTTGTTTGAATTGTCCCAGACCTTTTACCCCTTGGCAGATGGGGGAAAGCTTTGGAAAGATTCACTGGCTCAAGGACCAGGGAAGGAATTGTTCTGGCCAACTGGTTCATTCACCAGATAATTGCTTCCAAGTAGTTTTAGTTTCAACCAGGTAGAGAATTTAGAAATGAGGAAGATTTTTATAAAACCATGCAGAAAACACTCACAGTTTTGGTTTGGCGAGCAGCGGAGGTGGCTCCTTTGTGGGCGAAAGCAGGGCAGCAGGCTTTGGGGCAGATTTATTACTGTTCGCTTTGCCATTAATCAGTCCATTTACTCCGTGGCTCATATGGATGCCATTGGTTTCCCTCCTGGCAGAGTTGAGTTGCAGTTGAAGGCCTCCCGTGCCTGGTCCAAGCTCAGGGTGGGTCACTGACTGGCTCTCTGGAGGTTTCTCTGGAGTTGTCTCAAAGGAACTGATCTCTAGAGGTGGAGGGGGAGGAGGATCATGTTGGAAATCATCACTGTTGGACTGTCTTATGGAGTCATGGTCACAGTTTTCCATGTTGGCTAAGAGAAGGAGGGAGGGAAGAAAAAAAGAAGAAACGGAAAAAAAATAAGACATTACAACTTTAATGAGTTATTTTCACACTATACAAGATCTTTTACAAATACCGTATGCTGTTAATCCATCAAAGGGCAAGTGACTACAATGCTCCTGCATGATGTCTGGACAATGCCAGCTGGATATTTCTGCCAAAGAACTTTGCTAACTTCTACATTTGCTTCAAATGGCAATTTGAACTGGATTAAAGATTATGTCTTTGTATGGGAAACTGGCTACTGCTTATTTAGCAGCAATAAAAGCTGCAGATTTCTCTCAAAGATTGAAAACAGAATTTGATCTGTGTTGAATACACTAATAAATCAACTAATAAACATTTATTAAGTACCTATTATATACTAGGCACTATGTTAAGTGCTGGGAATAGATAAAAAGGCAGAAGATAGTCCCTGCCCTCAAAGAGCTTTCAATCTAGTGGTGGAGACAACAAACAAATCATTCAAATAAACTATATTTTAGAAAATAAGAAATAATCAAGAGAGGGAAGACACTAGAGTTAAAAGGGGTTATAAAAGGCTTCTCATAAAAGATAGCATTTTAATTGGGATAGAAAGAAAACCAGAGAAACCAGTAAGCAGAGTAGAGGGGGAGAGCATTCTAGATATTCTGGATATTCTCTGTCATTCTCAGCCAGAGAAAAGCCCTAGAGCATAGAAGAAAATGTCTTGTTCAAAGAATAGTCATTGGATAGAAGAGGACTTAGTGAGGAGTAAAATGTGAGAAAATTGAAAAAGGGAGGGTGAGAAAGGGCTAGGCAAACAAAGGATTTTTTATTTGATCCCGGAGGCAGTAGGGAGCCACTGGAATTTATTGAGCAGGGTAGGTGACATGGTCAAACCTAGACTTTAGGAAAACCATTTTAGTGGCTGAATGGAGTTGAATTTGAGTTGGAGAGAGACTTGAGGCTGGCAGGTAGGTGGTGAAGCAGACAGGATGCTGGACCTGAAGTCAAGAAGACCTGAATTCAAATCCTGCCACAGATATTTACTGGTTGTGTGATCCTGAGCAAGTCACTTAACTTGTTTGCCTCAGTTTGCTTATCTGTAAGATGGGATAATAATAGCAAAATGTTAGGAAGCAAGCAAGGCTCACCAACAGGCTATTGCAATAGGATAGATTTGAAGATCTGCACTATAGTGGTAGCAGTGTCAGAGGAGATAAGGGGTCATTAAAAGATAAGATTGACAGGTCTGCTACCACTGCTTTGTATTCCCTCCACCTACCTCCACACATCTGATTTAGCAAACTCAATGTTCCTTACTGGCATGAGTTCCTCAAGAACTCCTAGAAGAGTACTGGGGGGAGGGGGAAGAGATATGTATTCTTGCCATTCTATAAATGGAGAAGATGAAAAATTCAGTTAAAGGACCTGCTTGAGATCTCAAATCTCAAAGCAAACCTAGTCCATGTAATTGCAATATCTATGTTTGGGCATGGTGTTCTACAGAAGTTGATTGATAGTGATGGTATATAGATTAGATCAAGTCCAGGGAGCTCACAATAATTCTGTATTCCATTATATTCATAGGTCCCTAAGGCAGGGATTCTGAGACTCTGCCCAAGGGTGCCAACATCTGTGGAGGTGATGGGGGAATGTAATTCCTTTCCTTGATGCTCTTCCAGCTTGTCTCTCCCTTACTTCATGGTTAGCTGCTGACTCCCAGCCTTACAGTGTGATTGCCCCACCTCTTCTGCCAGACTCTGGGACCTCTCAAGGGTCTGGTCATTGTCACACCTCTGTCCCATAACCATTAGTGTGCTCTTTAACTCTCATTGTCTTGGGATATCCTCCAGGCACTGAAGTTCCTAGATATGGATTTAATCACCCTCATTTCTCTGACCCCTGGATTTTGGATTAGTGATCCAGGTACCATTGCTGGGATAAATCTATATTGTGCCCAGCATGTTGGTGGAAGAACCTTACATTTAGGCTTCCTTGTCAACTCCAGTCCTTACATCAGACTTTCCTCCTTCATTAAAGAATGACTCACATTCACACCAGCTCTTCTCAAGTTGAGTTAGACCTTGTTTTTCTGCTCTTAACTGGGAGAATTCATGGGAGTATACAATCACCATTCTCCTATCTCTTTACTCCCTTTAATCTTGCCTCTGCTGCCACCTAGCACCAAGTTCCTCCTCTCCAGGAATCAGTCTTAAAAGAATGTCCGGAGCCACTCCAATTCATCAGACAACAAATTCTGATTGATGATCTACTATGTCATAGTGTAAAGCACTATGCTAGGCAGCCACTATGAGAGAGACTGAGAAGTATGGAAAAGGTTTTCAGAAAGGTAAGAACTGAAAAAGGAAATGTAATGAATACTCAGGTTGAAATAAAATTTTGAGGAGATAATTGTTTGTTTTCACATTAAGTGACTTTATATATCAACATTTCCCATGTCTGCTCCTACCCAAAGAGAAATTACCTATAAGAAAAGATTTTTTTTTAATGGTGGTGGAGGGGGAGTGGCGAGACAAACACAGCAAAATTAGCCAACAGACTGAAAAAATCTGACATGTGTTCCACATTCATAAGCCTCTCACATCTGGAAAGACAAAGAGAATGGTACTTTCTCAGATCTCTTTTTTTGGGGCCAACTTCAGCCATTCAAATTGTTTTTTTGACATCCGTCTTTTTTGGGAGGTAATTGGGGTTAAGTGACTCGCCCAGAATCACACAGCTAGTATGCAAATGCATGAGGCCAAATTTGAACTCAGGTTCTTCTGGGATTCCAGAGCCAGTGCTCTGTCCACTGCATCACTTAGCTGCCCCTACATCTATTTTTTTTTTTTAACAGGAGCAATAGAACATGCTACTCTCTTCATAGAATAGTGGTTTCTAGTTGCTGAAGAAACTTAATAATAGATTTAAAAAATCATTTCACTCTTCCCATATTAGCTCCCTTCTTATGCTTCCCTTTCTGGATACTTCACTAATGATCAATTACACATATGTCTGGATCTTCTGTGTGGCTGCTTCACCATGCTCTGCTGTTTCAGTTTCAGCTGTTAAATATTAGAAACATCTGATCCATTAGCTTCTGAGTTTCTAAGATAATTTCCTATGATACTGTAATTCTGGACTTCATTTCTATAGCATTTTAAAGGTTTGCAAAGCATGTTCTTCAGAACTAACCATAAGACAAGTAGATGAGAATTATCCCCATTTTGCAGGAAGGGAAACAAGAAAAACTGGAAATCTCTGGATTCCAAGACCAATGGAATAATACTATACAGAGTTTGCGTGTGTGTGTGTGTGTGTGTGTGTGTGTATGCATTTGCTTATATCACATGGCTTTAAAACTTTTCTCCTATTTTCATGCCTCCTCATCAAAAATGGCTTTTGTTTCCATTTACAAAATTACCTATTAGGAGAAGGGAGCAAGACTTCAGCAGAGATAATATAAGACCATCAGCCAGGATGCTTAGAGAACTATTTCCTGAAGTAGAGTAGTTGTTTTCTGAAGTAATTAATTAGTTAGAACTTGGCATGTTGCCACAGGCAGTGATCTGACATTTTAAGGCAGAAACTCTGCATTTCCCCATCAGTCATGTACCTGAGTTGACAACTAGCTCTGCTGTGCTGGAAACAGATCCGTATTCGTTTCTTGCAGAGCATGTGAAGATTCCTGCATCCTCAGGAAACGTTTCTGCAATGACCAGGGTACAAATCTCCTCTGGAAAAGAATAAAGATTAAGTCAGTCCACAGAAGGGACATGAAGGCTCTCTGCTAAGAAACTGGGAAAGACCCCACCCTAAATTGTAAAAAAAAATAGACAAATCAGAAAATGATAATTAGTTATAGAAAGGATCTTTTAGCTTAAAAAGTTTCTAGTCAAGTTCTTAAGGAATAATTTCTTCTCTTGCTTTCACTTAAATATTCAAACAAATAATCAACAAACATTAATTAAGCACTTACTATATGCTAAACATTGTGCCAGGCACTGGGGTTACAAATAAAAAGAATAAATGAAGCTAATATTCTAATGAGGGGAGATGGTTAAATACATATATAAGTATGTTTACAACATCTTTAACTATCTAGCAGAAAAATCAGCAGGACCTTTTCTCCTCCACTAAGCTACTTTTTATTATTAGGCATCTCCTTTTCTTCCTCCTCTGTACAAAGAGGACAAGATGCTGCCCTTGCCAAATATAACCTTTTATCCTTTGTCTCATCCCATTCCTTGATTTATCAATCATCTCCATTCTCTTTGGACTCTTAAATTTCTCCCTCACTGGCTTCTTCCTTACTGTCTACAAATATCTTAAGTCCCCTCCCCCCTGCTAATAACACCATTTTCCATTAACTTTGCCTCTGCCTCAAGCTAACATCTCTTTTTCTTCTTTCCTTTTCCCTTTAAACTTCTAGGAATGTTTTAAATTCACTGTCTTTACTTCTTTACCACCAGTTAAACTCATCAGCCTCTAGCAATCAATCTTCTATTCCTCCAACTCTTTAGAAACAGCTCTTTCCAAGGTTACTACTGACCTGATCTAATCTCCAAATTTAATAGTCTATTCTCAGTCCTCATCTTCCTTGGCCTTGCAGCCACTTGACACCACTGACTATAATTATTTCTTAATTTTTTCCTCCCTTGGCTTCCAGCTCTTTTTCTCCCTTCGTGGTCACCATGTTATCTTTTCCTTCAATGATTTCTCTTCCTTTGTGAAGTTTCTATTCTTGGAATTCATCTCTTTTCTCTGTTTTCTTCTTTATTAATTTTAATCACTTCCCTAGCTATAGTGATGAATTCCATGCAGATAATATTAGCAGTTATCTCCAGTCCTAACCTCTTTTACCAACTCCAAATACACTAATCCATCTGTTATTCTTTAGCAGGATATTCCATTGCAACTTCAAACTGGGCCCAAACTGACCATTTCCCTATAGTTGCTCCTTTTGACTTCACTAATTTTTTTTTTGGTTAATAGTACCATCGTTTGCTCAATAAGCAGTATTCAAAGGTCAGCAATATTTTTTGGACTCATTTCCTTCAACTTTCACATTTAATTAATTTGTTGTTGTCATTCAGCTGTTTTAGTCGCACCCAACCCTGTGACCCCATTTGGAGTTTTCTTGGCAAAGACCCTGGAGTAGTTTGTCAATTCCTTCTCCAGCTCATTTTACAGACAAGGAAACAGGCAAATAGGGTTGAATGACTTGCCCAGAGTCACATAGCTAGTTAAGTGTCTGAAGTCAGACTTGTTGAATTTGGGAAGTTGAGTTTGTCTGACTTCAGGCTCAGCACTCTCTCCACTGTGTCATCCAAGTACCAAAACTCCCCATGGTTAGTTCTTCAGGTCTTCAGTAAGGAGACCAGATATTCAAATTGTGTAAGTATACACTTATTTTCTCCTTCTTTTGTAGTCATTTTGTATGATTTTGAACTTTCAGAAATCAGGGATTATTTTTGTTAGTCCAATTTTGGCAGTATCCCGTGGAACTAGACACATAATGATAATCAAATGATGAAGGGGACCAGAGTGTATAGGTGAGTTGAGGAGGAAAGACAAATTTCTACACTATGGATTAGGAACTTAAATATTATTTACTATATTTCATATTTTTTATAACTAAATGAATAAATTAAACATTGCTTCTCATGTTATATTTATATATCTACTCCATTAGGTCAGGAGTCAGTAAAGAAATCAGTTGCATGAAAGTTTATAGCTTTTGATGAAAGACTACTTGGATAATGTTGATTTTAACCTGTCAGAGGGAAAGAATTTCCATGCTTGTATCACATGAAAACTCAGATGAAAAGGAATTTATTTCACCAGGAACTGTAACTAGTCAACACCAGAGATAAGATTGGCTTGAGTTTTCCTACATTAAGAGTACTTGCAGCTCTTTCTGGATATAATGGTAGTATGTCATGTCAGAGAAAGGCCTTTGTCAAGGTAAAGAAAGATCAAGAATAAACTGTAGACAGAAAGGCTAGAAAAAGAGGGTTCTGAAGTGAGCCATATATGCTGAGAAAGCCATAAGTTTTGCTCATCATTCAGTGACATTATCAATGCAACCATTTTCAAAAATCTTCAGAGAAAAGTATATATTTTGGAAATATCTGTTGAATTGGATTCTACCAGTCAACGTGCTCCCATCTTCTCTGTCTTAAAAGGATCACAGCTTAATCAAATTCTCTTCTGAGCTATTGTTAACCCTTTCCTCTTTACTGGTAAATTCTAGGAAGACTAATTTCTATTACCTCTACTTTCTCAAGACATGTGCACTCTACAATGTTATCTCCTCTTTTATTCTACTGAAATTGCTCATTCCAAGATTACTGATTGTCCCCTTCCCCCTTAAACTGCCAAATCTAGTTAGTTTCCTCATCTATAAAAAATGGAAATAAGAGGCATCTACCTTCCATGGCTATTGTGAGCATTAGATGAAATAATAATTAAAAAGTTCTTAGTACAGTGCTTGGCTTTTGCTAAGCACAATATAAATGTTAGCTATCATCATCATTATTATTACTATTACTATTATTGTTATAATTTTTAGTTCTCATACCTCTTGAGCTATTTGATATAATTGACACTATTTATCATCCTCTCCTTTACATTTCAGAGATCCAGAGAGTCTAGATTCTCCAAATTTGATGATATATATGTGAAAATTAGCCAATCATATAAAGCAAATTATGATCTTTAAAAAAGTATTAGAAATAATTTCTGTGGAATTAATAATTTTTATTAATAATGCTAACATATTATTAATAAAATGGGTCAGTGACATTCTTGAATGCCAAAGATAATTCATGGTGGTGGGCTCACAGTTTATATACCCTTGGAAAAGTGAATGCTCCTGAGGGTGGCAATCAATTCTGATTGGTTAACAATTAATGAGAGAGTATGGATATTACAATGAGAAGTGGACTTATTCTAAGGAGAGACTAGGGAATGCAACTTTGATCATATTATAGGAAAATCTAGTCAAAGGCTCTATATCCCATACCCAAACCTGAACTGAACACAATGGGCTGAGAGTTTCATCTTAAATTAAATTCCTTGTAAGGTTAAGTGTAATAGAAATATCTAGATTGAGGAGAATGTTAATCTTATTTGGTATTATTAATCTTGTCCCTTAAAGACTGAGCCAAATCATTGGTTATTCATAATCATTTCTCTCATTGGCAATCAACCAACAAGTGTTCACCAAATGCCTATGAATTCTAGACACCATACTATTGCTAAGGGTACAAAAACAAAGGGTTCAAAAGCAGTCTTTGTTCTCAAGGAACTCACACTACAGTATACAGAAAAAAGACATATCAGGTCTATGAATATAATATCATCCCTCCTCCATTTGCTGCCATTATAACCCTTCTTCTCATACAGATTAACTTTGTTGAACTACTTGCTACATAGTTGAATGTTATGGTATTTGTTTATTAACTCAATTCAATAACATTTACCCCCAAATCTACTATGTACCAGACTGTGTGAAATTCTGGGGATACAAAATGTGACTAGACAGTCTCTGTCCTCAAGAAGCCTACAATCTACTGAAAGAGACAACATGCAAACAAATATATACAAAACAGATCATATATAGATAAGTAGGAAATAATCAATAGTAGGAAGGCACTAGAATTAAAATGTGTTGGGAAAGATTTCCTGTAGGAAGTGAAATCTTAGTTAAGTAAGATATAAAGGAAGCCAAGGAGGTCTATGGTCAGAATGGAAGAAGGAGAATATTCCATGGGGGATAGCCAGAAAGAATATTTGGATTCAACAGATGGAATATCTTGTCCGTGAACTAACCAAAAAGCTAGTGTCACTAGATCAAAAAGTACATATTGGGGAGTAAGGTATAAGAAAACTAGAAAGATAGAAAGAGGCTAGGAAATGAAGGACTTTGAATGCCAGAGTATTTTGTATTTGATCTTGGATGTAATAGGAAGCCACTAGGGTTCATTTCATATTCTCTCATACTCACTCTCTCTCTCTCTCTCTCTCTCTCTCTCTCTCTCTCTCTCTCTCTC
>JAJPUD010000942.1:235124-246043 GCA_023553655.1 Myrmecobius fasciatus
CAGACATGACTGAAAAATCACCAAAGGGCTTAATTATTTGGGCTGAAAAACTGACTCCCATAAAAGCAGTCATTTTAATAGCTATGGAAAGTACTTTTATTAATATAAATAGTGTCCACCACATCTCACAATTTTGAGGTATAGTTATAAATGGGAAACTTGTTTATTTTTTCTTTTTAGCATTTTCTGCTTCTTTTCAATTATCTACTAGATATTTAATCCCAGAAGTGTCTTTGGGAAGGTAGTTCTGAAATGCTTTTTCAAGATTAGCACATAAATTAACACTCTATGGAATGAAAACAAAAATCACTTTATTGACTGACTCTTTTGAAACTCTGAGGAATATGAATACCATATAACTTGCTGGGTCTCTTAGCTAATATGAAGAATTTTTATCAATGTCTTCATTTTTTTTCTTTCTTTTTTTTTGTGGTCTGCTATGCAAATATCAAGAGAGTTAGCATATTAAATAAAGGGGAAACTAGATGGCCTAGTGGATAGAGCATGAAATTAGGAAGGCCTGAGTTAAAATTTGGCCTCAGACACTAGATTTATGATCTTAGACAAGTTTATCAACCATTCTACCTTAGTTTTCTTATCTATAAAATGGCGATTTTAATGGCATCTATCTTCCATAGCTGTCATAATCAAATGAGATAATAATTAAAAAGTGCTTTGCATAATGTTTGGCACATAACAGGCACTATATAAATGTTAGTTATTATTAATAATAATATTGTTTAAAAAGGGATGGTCTTGGAGTCAGGAAGTCCTGGGCTTATGTTCTACTTCTCATCCATAATGGCTATATTATTGAAAGTTATGTTGACTCAGTCCTGCTTGTTTTTCCCCAATTCTGCTTGCCAATCAGTGTTAGGGAAAGTGACACCAAGTTTGCAGCTTTTTGAATTACTGGTTCTGTCTCCTGGAAATTTCAATTATCTTGCTACCTTGGGAAAGGTCTGAGATACAAGACCCCAATCCCTTTTGTTGACATGAACCTATCAGAACTGCCTTTGCAATTATTAATAAAAGACAACCCCATCTTGAAGGTATTGCTGATCTTCACTGATTAGCGCATCAATGTACTTGACACATTTATAATAAGCTGTTTTATTTCTCTTTTTTCTGAGTTTGCCTTGTTAATCAGAGTGAAAGCTCAAATGAAGACTTTTCCTTTCAACAATATAATCATGGGCAAGTCATTTATCCTCCCAATGTCTCAAGCAATTATCTTGCATGAGGAGTCACCAAAAAATTCCATATCTACATCAGTAAAGGGAATTTCCACAAAAGAAGTTACCCCACATGGTTAAAACCACAGGTATACCCTATTTCCTCAAATAACTATGAGATGTTTTAGCATTCTCCTCAAAACTATGAATGAAAGATTTCTCTTTTTAACTCATGATTTCATAGTGAAAGTCTAGGGATTTCATTAACAAACACAGTGATTGACTAGTTCAGGGGTGCATTGTTATTAAATTAAGGCAAGACTAGAATCCAGGTTTTCCTTACTGCACTAGTACTGTTAACCCACTCTATCCTATTGCCTCTATTCTTTCAAGCCTTGTTATCTCTTGGAATTAGAACTTTCTCTTTCCCAACACAGTATCAGGAAAACAGAATCCTGGGTTCAGTGCAACAGGATAAACTTCAGTATTGTGAATGTGGCACAAAAGGAGAAGTTAAAATTCTATTTTTAGACGAAAAATAAAATCAGATAAATGTTATAGAATGAAGGAGACCTGGCTTAGCAGCAGAACAAGTGAGAAAGATGAAGGCTTTATACTACACCACAATAATCACCTATGTGAATGATATAGATGCTAAAAAGGGAATGTGATCTTAAAGTACGTTTAGTATGGGGATATTGGAAGTCAGTTGCCTGATTTGGAAAATTGTGTTCAGTTCTAAATATAATATTTTAATAAGACTTACAAAAATGAATGTTGAAAATCATCTTTATATGTAATTGGAAAAATAAAACACTACTGAAGGGAAAAAAAGCTAATGTAGCCCAAGAAAACTTGCTCTTCCCTCCCTCCCCAACTCTAATAGTATTTGTTACTCATGTCACTCAGCTTAGCACTTCATTTTATTGGTTGTGTGATTCTATTTTTAACATTATCTAGTAAAAGAGGCATCTGGAGATAGCAGCAAAAAGTTATAAGGTAAGAAGATCCAATTAGATAAACAAATATGTTTTGTGGAAAACAACTCAAAGGAGAAGAGGGGGAAAATGGGAATTGTCTAAAGAGATTTATCTGGATGGATAAAGAACTCATGAAACAAGTTTGTTTTAAAAAGTAAATGTACTAAAAAGGAAAAAAAAACATTTTAAGAACAATGAAAAGCTACAATATATTCAGAAAAGGGCTGCTATCATAGCAAGAAGACCTAAAATTTTGTCAAAGGAGGAAAAGTTGGAGGAAAGATGCATACAAAAATAATAACATTTATATGATATATATTATATAATACTTTCAGATTTGCAAAATGCTGTACAAATATCATCTTTTTAGCCTTACAATAATCCTTGGTAAATAACTATCCACTATGCTATTTAGCTTCCTTTGCAAATAGAATGTCCCAAAAGTCATTATGTAGTTTTAAATTTTAATAACTACTTAAATAATAGCTTTAATAACATAATCATATAAAGACTTTTGAGACACCCTGTTTTGTTTTGTTTTTATCAGAAATATCAACTAGAACAGTATTTTTTTAACTAGGGGTGCACATACAGATTCCAGAAGGGTCTATGAACTTGTGTAACAAAAATCCCTAAATCTTCATTTTCACCATCTCTGACTTAAATTTAGTATTTTCTTCAATTGTGACATTAAAGAAAACCCCACTATTATTCTGAGAGGAAGTCTATAGATTTTGCCAGACTTCCAAAGAGATACTTATGCAACAAGAGTTAAGAGCCCCTGATTTAGACTTTCTAGCTCAAAATCTATGCTCTTTCCTTTAGAACTTTTAAGGGATAGTTTAAACATATTCTTTACAAATGAAGACTAACTTTTAAAAAAAAGTTCATTTCAGTGATTCTTCTATAGATAGGTCCATTGAATAAATCTTTATAAAAACAAAAAACAAATCAAAACCAAAACTGTCTACTTAAAACAATACTAATAGCTTTCCTTTCTTTAGCAATTTAAGGTTTACAAAGTACTTCCCTTACGATCAACCTGTAGAACCTATGATCCTTTGATATCTTGAGGTCTCTAACACCTTGGTGGGAATCATGATGGGTAAATAGAGATTACTTTGAGAAGGCAAAAATAAATTTTGCTAAGGCAGGTTGCACATAATAAGAACTTTCTAACTCCAAGTCCAATGCATTATCTTGTATGGCACATGAATTAAAAGACTATATGTGAAGCACTTTATGCTTATAAGTGTTATTATATCTAGGACTTTTGATGATTCATTATTATTTTATGTTCCTTCCCACATTTGTCTTGTTTCTTTCCATCTGGTTCCTTTCCACTCCAATTCCTCTCCAAAATCTAACTTTTTTTTTTTTTTTTGCTGAGGCAGTGACTTGCCCAGGGTCACACAGCTAGGAAGTGTTAATGTGTCTGAGATCAGATTTGAACTCAGATCCTCCTGACTTCAAGGCTGGGCTGTATCCACTGTACACCTAGCTGCTTCCTATCTATACTTCTAAGTCAAATTATAATTAGAGAGTCTGGGTTATGAGTTAGAAATTTCAATTTCTAGTCTTGGCCCTACCCCCTTATTATTAGATACTGTACCAATCATTTATCTTCTTAGAATCCCCTTTTATGTGTAAAATGGACTAATTGGTTTCTAAGGGTCTTTCTGCCTCTAACATCTGATAGTTCTTCATTCTCCAGGAGATCCTATCCAACTTATCTAGAATAGCTTTGATCCCCATCTCTCTTGATCAATCTCAGCACTTATGTTATATATCAAATATTTTGGGTACTTCATATTACATTCGTTACTTTCTATCTTTGTTATATAGGATCATTGATTTAGAGTTCAAAGATCATCAAATCCAATCTCACATCTGACAGTTTAAAAAACTGAGGGTCAAGAGGCTAAATAATATGTCTAAAGTCACATAGCCTGTAAGTGGCAAAGTTGGGATTTTCTAGCCTCA
This sequence comes from Myrmecobius fasciatus, assembly GCA_023553655.1. Taxonomy (NCBI): domain Eukaryota; kingdom Metazoa; phylum Chordata; class Mammalia; order Dasyuromorphia; family Myrmecobiidae; genus Myrmecobius; species Myrmecobius fasciatus. The sequence goes on from JAJPUD010000942.1 coordinate 239,263, forward strand.
GATACTTACTACCTTTGTGGCCATAGGCAAGTCACTTGACCCTATTTGTCTCAATTTCTTCAATCAGAGAAGGAAATTGCAAATCATTCTAGTATCTCTGCCAAGAGAACTCCAAAATGGGGTCATGAAGAGTCAGACACAACTGAAATGATTAAACAACTTCCATTCAATAGTTATTTTTGATAATTACATTCCCTTTCCATCCCATTTTTTAAACCTGGGATTCAGTCTCTGCTTTGAGTTGCTAATCTATACAATCATTTCAATAATAATAGCAGGTCACATTTTAATGTGCTTTTGACATTTCGAAAGGAAGGACATTAACATCTTTTTTATTTTATGCTTTTGGTTGATAGAGTAGGGGAAAGAAACAGTTGATTATGTATTAGAAGATATCTTCATTTATATAGTAAGTTGGGGGTATTTATTAAATATAAATGCATATTAATACCTGGGTTATTCTGAAGATCATATGCAACATTTTACATGTCATATGTGTATTAACATCCTTTTGTTTAAAATTTTCCTTCTCATGGATTTTCTTTTTACAATTCAATTTCAATTTTATCTTGTGTGTATATGTGGCAATTGGGGTTAAGTGACTTGCCCAGGATCACACAGCTATTGAGTGCTAAGTATCTGAGGCTGAATTTGAATCTAACTCCTGAGTAAATATCTTTTTCAATGTATGACATTGTCCTAAGAACCCAAGATATTACACTAGGCTGCATCAGGGTGCCCAGTGATCTTTCCCTTTTCACAATACAAACTCAGTGCAATGACATTTGCTTGCTCAGTACAATCTGCCCATCGTAGTTTGATTATTTTATGCTTTGCAGTTGCAAACCTAGAGTCTACTCAGCAAAGTCCAAAGCAAGCTGAGCTAGTCTCTAGAGAGCTGCCCTGGAAGCAGGAGACATTATGCTTGCTTATGTATGATTCCCTGGCCAGCAAGGAAAAGTTATTTTTGACATTTTTCTTCTTTCATGCTCTTAGACAATGGCGATGTAGTAACTCAATACAGTTTGTGGCTGTATCCAGACAGCTGAGTAATAGCCAAGGCATCAACAGCTGGCAAGTGAGACACTTGCCTTCTTCCTCCCCCTGAGTAGACTATTCTTTGAAGGATTCAATCAGTATGAAGTCAGAATGTCAAGGCAGCAGTGCAGAGCAGGTAATCTGACAAACGGATGTTGGACTAAAATAAGCTGACTAGCTATTAATTCACAAAACAGTTGGAAAGATTTGTGATGCAAGCTGACTTCCGTCTAGACAGAGAAGGGAGTGTAAAACCCATCAGACAGATACAATATAGCAATGACAAGAAAAACCTGTTTCAACATCATATCAAAGCTTCATGAGCTCAGGGGGAGAAACTTGGTTGTTGCTTTCCTTCACCCACATTTGTTCTATAGAAGCTGCATCATGGTACAGGTGAATTCCAGTCAAGAGATAATTAGAATATCTAGAATTTTATAATATTAATGAATATTATTAATGAATTAAAGTGGAGGGTTGGAGGGAGGGAAATAGGGAGATAGGAGTTAGAGAGGAAGGGAGAGGGAGAGGAAGAGGGAAAGGAAGAAAAGGGGAGCGAGAGAGGACAGAGACAGAGGCAGAGACACAGAGAGACAGAGAAAGGGAGAAAGAGAAAAAATGTAAAGAAAAGGAGAAACAATATATTCCTAATGGTGAATCTTTTATGTAATTCTTGAAATGGACTACATTTTAATTTTTTGGAAACAACATTGAGCCAGGCCTTCCTAAATAATCACCTGCCATTCTGCTCTGTTTTTCTTTTCTCCATGCAGCTAGGATATAAATTACAAGGAATCCTATTTTTAGAAATATATTAATTGGTTAAATTTAGACAATATATTCCCTAAAACATGAATACCTCACTGGGTATATTTATCAGATGATTTAAATAAAGGAAACATATTAATATCTTTTTTATTTTGTGTTTTTGGTTGACAGGATAGGAGAAGGAAACATTTGATTATGTATTAAAAGATATCTTCAGTTGTACAGTTTGCTGGGGTATTAAATATAAATGAATATTAATATATGGGTTATTCTGAAGATTATATGCAACATTTTATATAGGTCAAAATGTGTATCAATATTCCTTTGTTTAAATTGTTTTTTCTTCTCATAGATTTTCTTTTTACATGGTATCTCCACCATTAGAATATAAATTCTTTAAGTTGGGCAAGGACTATTTCATTTTTGTCTTTGTATCTCCAATGCCCTAGAATACAGTTGACAATAAATGTTTGCTAATTGATTAATATGGCATGCTTATAATTAAATATAATATTGTACTTCCTAATTTTAAAAAGCACCTTTAAAAACATTAATTCACCATAAAACAGGAAGCACATTTGGAAAAGAATGCTAAGAAATTACATGTGGGTAATAGCCAAAGTCAGAGTGAGGAACTTTGTACCTAAGTTCCTATTGATTCTAAATTACATTACTGTGCATAAAATGCTCCAAATAGTTCTTGTACCAAATATTGCTCACATGGCTTAAATGGAGAATTGCTTAAAGACATAATTCTCTCTGAAATGTTTTTACACCAATAGAATAAAAACGTTAAGTAAGAAAGAATGGGGCATGGGGAAGGAGATATAGAATTAAATAATTCAATCCAAGTCAGCAGACATTTATTTTGCACCTACTTAAATAAAAGTTTGGGGCAGTTTTACTTTATCGACTGGAAATTCAAAGGCAGATATGACATGAATCTTGATAAGGTCCATAAAAGAGTTTAAAATGAGAGAAAGAAATATAAATCACTGGGACATAGGGAAGAAAGGGACAGGTTTAAGGGAAAAGCCCAGATAAAGAAAAATTACAGCCATAAAAGGTCATTTCCAGTTGAGGCAGGAATAGGGGTAAGAAAGGTAGGCAATAATTATGTGGAAGAGATGGCAGGAGAGTTGGGCCTTTCAGGAAAAGTGGATTGGGGTGGGGGAGAGAAATCTTCTAGATATGAAAGCATAAACAAAGGTTCTAAGACAGAAGACAATTGCATGAGGATGATGGATGAAGAATAATCCAGTTTGGTTGGAGTATATAATCTGGGAAACAGAATGGGGGAAGATAAGTATGGAGAATTAGACTCTCCAAATTTGGGGGAGTCTTAAAATACTAGAATAAGCAATTCATCCCCTTTTTTCATTAGACAATGGGAACCAAGTGAAAATCTTGGAGTAGAGGAATCATGTGATCATTTGTACACTAAGAAGATTTTTCTATCAATGAAATGAAAGATAGAATGAAGGAAAAGAGAGATTATTCATGGTAATTGCAAAAATCAAGGGCTTGGGTGACTGTAGTGGAAAAGAAGAACAAAATGCAAGAGAGACATGTGAGAAAATACTTTATAAATTACTCAAAAGCTATTGCTTGGAAACCCTTCATGATGTCTTTTCCCACATGATTATGTTATTTAATGCTGAAAACAGTTCCTTAGATGGAAGCAGTTTCTGAAAGGCAGGTTATTGATACAGTCTGTGTTGTTTGGGGCTGACACACATCAAGAGAGTCACGTTCAAAACTCCATGCCAGAAACTTCAGGAAGCCTTTGCTGAATGAATATCCAAGGCAGTGAACACGAGCAAGTATCACTTTTGGTGTGAAGCTCTTTCTGTGATCATCATCTACAAATTGCCATACATTCTCTAACATTCCTGACAAAGGACTGCTTGAAAACCTTTTGTCAAACTGTCCCCTCCCCACTACTTCTACTCCTCTCTCTTTTGGGATAGTTCTAATACATAGGAAGTTTTTCCTTTTCTAGACCCAAAATTTGGTTCCCTTCCATGTCTCCCTCAATGTTTCTAGTTCTAAGGTATCTTGAGTCAAGTATAATAAATCGAATCCACTTGACAGTCTTTCAAAAACTTAGAAACATTTACTATGTCCCTTTTAATTCTTCTCTTTTTCAGACTAAATATTTTCAATTCTTTTAGCTGCTCCTCATATGATATGCTTCTGAATCCACCCATTATCTTGGTTGCCCTCCTTTGCACAATCTTTAGCTTAAAATGTGACACCCAGGCCCATACACAACACTCCAGATGTAGCCTGACTTTGGCATCAGAACCATAACTTTCTTCATTCTGGATGCCATACTTTTGCTGATGCAACCTAGGAATGCATTAGCTTTTTTGACTGCCAAGTTTTCAGTCTTATTCCTGACTCACATTGAACTTCCAGTCCACTAAAATTGCCATTTCTTTTTGACATGAATTTTCATCTAGTCATGTTTTTCCCAACTTATACATCTACATTCATTTTTTGAATCTATGTATACAATCATATTTATCCACATTAACATCATTTCATTGGATACAGTCCATCATTCTAAGCTGTCAATATTTTTTGCAGTTCAATTCTGTAATATGATATATTACATCTACTGCTCTATTTGGCACCAGCTACAAGTCTGAAAAACCTATGCCATTTATATCTTAATCCAAGTCACTGATTAAAATGTTGAAAAGAAAGGTATTAATCACATTCGAATTTCAGCTGCTTTCAAGTGGAGATTGTTTGGTCATATGTATTTGTATTACCAAGGCATACCACGGTGCTTGGAACACAGTAGGCACTTAATAAAGACTTATTGATTAGAAAGACACTGCATTATGTCACTCCAATGAAACCTCACAAATCCCTATGATTCTTTGGGTCTAATTGTTCAATCAGTTCCAGATTTATGCAAATGTATTATTATATAACCAGTATCATTCCTTATGGTCAGGGCATTTTGCTCTTCTCTCCTAAATCTGCTATTTCTTACCTAGGTTTCAAATTGTTTTAAATGTCAAAACAATAACGTATTGAAATCAAGGTATGAATTTTAAATGAGTAATTTGAGTTTGCCAATTGATGGTTGCTTTACAATTTTTGAGCCAAGTTGACACATCATCAACAAGTGTTCCCAGAATACCTACAAAGCAGAGATGGCTACAGAGGATAATAATTTTATAAAAAAGTAAACAAATGGCTCTGTTAAGAATCTAAAAAAAATATCAAGAATTTGCTTAATTAGTTCCAGTAGCAGTTCTTTCAGGCAAACATTTTTAGGCTTTTTTTTTTAATACATAGACAACCAAAGGACATAAAATCCTAGCTAATTCTCTCTCCCTCCCCTTCCCCATTAAAGTAATCCCCTTGGGAGCAATGGGGATATTTGGCTTCTACTCTGGAATTTATCAAACTTTAAGAGTTCATTTAAAAGCCATTACAAACTATATAAAAGATGCCTATATGACTTCACTTCTTGTAGGATTTCCATATTAGATCATGGATCATGGAATAGATTGTGCCCCCGTGGTTAGTTCCGTATAAGAGAAAACAGTGTTTTGCAATGCCACAATTTAAAGCTCTGTATATTTATATAATTTCTTCAAGTAGCAGCAATATTTGATGTGGTAACTGACACAAAGTGGGAAGATATGCTCTAATTGGGTTTTAGGACAAGAAAATGGATCAATTCAGCTTTTTCCTAAGGATCTTACTTAGCATGCATTAAAGTTTACCTTTTGATCAGCAGTCATCGGTTAAAAAAAACCCAAACAAACAATGGTAAGAAATTAGCCTTTCAGGCATCTACTCTAACAATGCATCTTAGATGCCCTCATCTATAATAAATCTTGAAGTCTGAGGAAGAGAACAAAGTGAAGAGACAGCTATGGAAAAGCAACAGTTTTTCCTCTTCACACACACACACACACACACACACACACACACACACACACACACACCATACTCACAAATTGGTGAATTGGTGACTTTGCTGGGTAGGGGGTAAAGTTAGGAAAGTGAAGATGGAAGACAACAAGGCAAAAATGAAGTGTATTTGGGAACTACATGCTCTTGGAAACTTTAGGGAAAATCTTCCCACTCTTTTTTGAGACGTTATTATCCCTAGGGGATAATTATGTGATCTGTTGGGGGTTAACCATCAGATGCCTAAGCTTCTGAACTAAATGCTGTGGGACAGATATCCTAGCTCTCTAATGAGTCCAATGACCTAAAGGTTCAAAGAGAATCCTGGGGCAAGAAGGGTTTTTCATAATTGTGGAATGGTAACAGTTTATGGAAATATGTACTGAGAACACATAGGCTGGGTATGACAGCTCTGCTTACATTGGAGAAACATAACTGGGATGGGAGACTAGTACTTAGTGGTTTGGGTTTATGTAACTGTGTAATAGAATTTTTGCACAGGAATTTTAGGAGGATTATTTTTTTTTGTCATTAGCTTATTAGCCTTTTGAATAGAAAATTATTATTATTTTAATTTTTTAATACTGGACTCCTCCACCTTGTTCAAAGGAGACAAATTAAACACAACTAAAGCCTAATAACACAGTTGATGTAAAATACAGTATACAAATCCCATGATAACCAGATCATCTTTAAGGGGTTTCACATTACTCATGTGCAGCAAAAACATTGTTCTCCTTATGTCTTCAGTACAGATACAAAGAACTATTGAATGTGGAAAGACAGTTTAAGAAAATTGATTCTTACCAGGTTCAGCTGTGGATCGAGGTTCTATTTGCCACATCCCGGAAAAAGTAAGAGAAGAAAAACTATTAGAATATGTTACATTTATATAAAGCAACTCCATTTTTTCATGACCTTGTCACTGCTCAAAATATTTCATTTTTCCCTCCTCCCTCCCTCCCTCCCTCCCTCCCTCCCTCCCTCCCTCCTTCCTTCCTTCCTTCCTTCCTTCCTTCCTTCCTTCCTTCCTTCC
>JAJPUD010000942.1:246053-315196 GCA_023553655.1 Myrmecobius fasciatus
TCCTTCCTTCCTTCCTTCCTTCCTTCCTTCCTTCCTTCCTTCCTTCCCTCCCTCCTTCCATTATTTCCTCCTTCCATCATTTCCTCCTTCCTTCTCTTTTCCCTCCCTCCTTCCTTCCCTCCTTTCATCATTTCCTCCTTCCTTTCTTTTTTTCCCTCCATCTCACCTATCTATCTTTCTGTCTGTCTATCTATCTATGTAACTATCATCTGGAAATCTCAGAGAAGGAGATATAGATCAGCAATTGTTTTGCAACTAATATATCTTGAGAAGCCATTTTTGTGAGTCATGGACCCTTAGGTAGTCTAGGGAAGCCTATAGTTTTCTTCTTAGAATAATGTTTTTAAATGCATAAGATAAAATACATAAAATTACCAAAGACACTAGTTACATCAAAATAGCTATCAAAATATTTACCCTTCCAAGTTCATAAACCTGTTCAAATCTAACCACAGAAGTCTTGGGGTCCATAGATCTTCATGTTAAGAATTCACATCCTAAGAGATGCTTGAGAGCATGAAGAGATTGCTAGATTCATAGTCAGAGGCAAATCTTGAACCCAGGTCTTCATGACTCTGAGACCAGTTTTCTAATCATGATTCTATGCTGTCTTTCTTCCTACACAAATGTGCTTATACACAATGCACACTCTCACATATGTACATGAATGGATACAATGCACACATGCACACACAATGCACATACATGTACACATATGTAGCAAATAGTTCCTGGCACATAGTATATGCTTCATAAATGTTGATTGATTCACATACATGTGTATGAGTCTTGCCCCTGACTTTTACTAGCTATGGGCCCTGCACAAATCACTTAACCTTTCATGTATCTCAAGCAATTCCCTTTCACTTACTTTTTTGTAAGATTCGGAAGTCTGGAGAGTCCTGAATTTCAGTGCCTTCCCGAAACCATGTGACTTGCAATGGAGGTGCTCCTCTGACCCGGCACTCCAGGACAACCACTTGTCCCTCTGAGGCTGTTATGTTTTGTAATTCCTATAAATTTTAAGCAAATGTTCCCAATCAAACTTTTGTCCTTTCCCCCCTCAATTAAATAGAAGAAAAGGAGCAATTATAACACTTACAGGAAAATGAAAAAAAAAATTAGGTCACAAAATAATAACTGGTGAGTGAAGTGGAAATTAAACCAGCAGATTATCAGGTTTTTCTCATTACTAATTTAATTACATTGGTAAACTGCTTTTACTAATGGTTTTTGAATACTATAAAGCATAAAAAAGTTGTATTTGTTCTGGCTTTATAATTTTCACTGCATCTCACAAAACACACTTATTAATTCAATCCTTATCTTTCCAATTATTCCTCTCCTATCCTATTGCTTCTCAAGTCACTTGGCAACTAGAATACAAATCTCTTTTTAGAATGAATGCATTCAGAATTCAGTACAGATTTCCATAAAAACAAAATATGAAGTTTTCACAATGGAGAAGTTGGTTTAGCTTTTAACAAGCACAATTCTTTTTCTTTTTTCCTCTTTCATTCCTCCCTTTCTCCTCAGTATGCACTCCTCACCTTTTACTTCTAGGTTTCTTGAGGCAGAGGGTGATATAGCATAGTTCTGTTTTCCAGGTTTTAGTAAGGTAATAGTGCACTGAATTGTAGGATGACCATAAAGAAGGTTCAGAAAACCTTACATAGATAAGAAAGGAAGTTAGTTCTGAAGTTATAATAGAAGAGCTAGATCTTTTACATATGATACCAAAAATCCAAAGGTACAAAAAATTATACTCTTTCCCTTTACTTATCTGTCTCTATAACTTAAAGAAAAGCTGAAACTCTTAATCCATTCATTGGAGTCTACTTAAACTCTTGGAAATGTAAAGGGTTTTAGTTTCATTACTTAAGGTAGATGACAAGAGATTGTAGCTGATAAAGGTCGCTGAAATATGAGGGATCACTAAAAGATAAGCGATAATTTTTGGGGAAGGAGACTGTATCCACACCAAGTGGAAGACTTTGTATTAAGAGTTGCACTCATTTTCATACTGGAGAAAGGAACCATTTGACAGATGGCTTCTCTAGTTCTATAAGCCCTCCAGGAATAAGAATCTTTGAATAGTGTGTTCTGGAAAACTGGGAAAAAAGATGTATATGTGGTAGTTGGGAAAGACCAATGTAATCTTTGGAAATGTGGATCCATTTGTGAGACTTCTAAGTAAAAGAATGCATTCTTATTCACCATTTCTGGTAATTCACAGAGGTTCATTTGTATAAAGTTTCCATGATCTCTATCAGAGTTTTGCAACCTCTGGAATAGTTACGGAAGACTCAGATTTGTCAGTGATCAAACTATAACAACATTGTCATTTCAGACTTTCAATATATATTCTTCCTTAAGACTTATAAAAATTGATAGCATAGACTTTGCCCAGAAATATTTATAGAAAAGGGAAAAGACACAGCCAATGATAGCCATTCAGGAATCAAGCTTGTGAGAGCTGCACTATTTTGTCACAGAAAGATATCATCTGGATTGTTTTCTCTCTTTTCTGACGATTATACAGTATAGGGTCAATTCAGAAATATCAGCTCTGAAGTTTCAACTTGTTTTTTTTTAGAAGCTGACCATGGACTCACTGTTAAGTTGACTGATTACATCTGCTGTCTTTCTGCTTCTCATCTCTTATCTTCCTACTTATGCTAACACATTCTGTGTACTCTTATTAAGAACCTCCTGGTTTCATTCAAATTTATGTTTGAGGGACAAGGTCTCTAGAAGGCTGGCTTCAAGGGATCATTTCAGGACAAATATTGCTTATGAGGCTTGGATTTTCAGCATCAGTTTGTTAAATGGGAGGCATCATCATGTGGTAGAGAGAATACTGCTGTCACTGCAATCCTAGCTTCTGGTTCATATCCCCATTCTTCTAATTGCTATCTTTTGTTCCTTATCATTTCTCATCTGTGAGATGAGAGAGTTGAATGAGATGAACTTTACAAACCTAAATCATTTGTAGATTTCATGTAAGAGATAAACATTTTTAACTTTTAAGTCTTTTGAGGCACTACGTAATCCTTTGAGTTAATTTAAAGAAGATATTCATTTTGCTTAGATGTTTTATTAAAGAGGAACAGTTTCCATAAGTCATGGATGCATTCATGCCAGATTCCAAGGCTTTGAGGCAGTCAAAACATTGGTTAACAACTGGACTCCTCAATAAGGGAAATGATTTTTCTTTCTGGCACGAGTCAGAGCCAAATACATGAGGCTAGTTGGTAAACCTTGTAGCCCAGGAAAAATTTAGTGCAGGACCAAGGGCCAATCTTACCAGACTGATTCTGGAAAGAATAACAGCCCTTTGGCAGACCAAGAGACCACAGAACTGACTCAGAATCAACTGGCATGCACAATTTATTGATTGATCAGAAGTAATTATTCTCTTCTTTGGGAATTGCTAAATCCTAAAGAATGATTATGTTCTGCCTTCTTAATATTGTTGAAAGATTAGGAGTCAGTTTCTTTAACCAATAACCAATTCTCCAAATTCCTTTTGCACTTATAGTTAGGGCCAAATAATTTGCCACACAATTCTTTGGGTAGTGTCTTAGGGAAAATAGCATTTGAAGCTAGATTGATTTGAATCTTCTCTTCCAGTTCCAAATCCTTTGGTCTCCCATTCATTGTTCTTCATATATATATTTTCTCCATATGTTTTATTTTCCCCAAATTATGTGGGATATACTTCCTAATATTCTCATAGTACTTGACAGAGGTTCTGTATACATAGTAGGTACTCAATAAATACTGGTTGATTTGGTTACAAAAGAGTCATTAGCACATATATGAAGCAATGTCCTACTAAGATACTATAGAGCTTTTTATTTTGCTTCTAAAAGGCACTGCTATCCTGTATGCAACTCGCTCCAGGGACAAAAACAAACATATAGAATAAGCATAGCAGATTTCAAACCTTTGTAAAAATGGGTGGAGTGTAGGCAGAATTAGCTCCATCTAGTCGGCAGAGATATGAAGTGGGACTTTGGACCTGAAAATTCAAAATCATATTAATCATGATGTTAAATACAAACATGGTTGAGGATGATGAGGTTGAGGGAGAGGAAGAGCAATGCTTTCATCAGGTAATCTAATCCTCTAAAAGAAATCCCTGCTATAGTCCCTGCTCCTGAGCTGCTCCAAGAGTCTAGGCCTAGTACCTTTTCTCTACTGTATGTCTGTAGCATTCCAATAATTAAGATAATATTTATAGCAAAATATTTCTCCTTGGGGGAATTGTGTTTTTAAAGGCTATTTCTAAAAGGATTCAGTGTCTGGGACCCTGCAAGAATTTTATTTTCACAGTTCTCAAATATATGACATTCTATGTGCATATATATCTTCAAGCAGGGTCTGAAGCTAGTTAATAAAAATAATTAAGTTCATTGTATTAGCATTAGAAAGGAGAGTTAATTTATATTTAATGATCTGAAATGTAATATTCACTGTAATTGTTGGCAAGTGTTAAAGTCAGGAAATGGAAAAAATGATTTTGTTGTGATTATTGTTCAAGAGAAGGAGGTGTCACAAATCCTATTGAATGGCAATCCTGCAAGGAAAAATGGTATGGTTTCTGAATTTGTTGAAATGAGCAGAAATTAGCATATACTTTGCATTAGCTTTTCTTAGAATTTAGATTTGGAATCATCTGTGATTTTATGTACTCCTAAACTTGATGTACTAATTTACTTAAGTTGATATGCATGGTATGCATGCCAAGAAATCAGACAGGTGAAGCTGACAGAATTCAGGAAAGTTGTGAGAGGCAAGACATTGGAAGGAAGAAAGTTTTGATGTAGGAGTCAAGGACAGCCCTGGGCTGGACTTCTGCCTCAGACCCTGCAGAAGGTGTCTCAAAAGTCTTAGTACAGCTCCAAGTTATTGAAACTTCCAACTACACTAAGCTTTTTGAGAAGGGAGGAAGGAATGAAGGAGGAGAGGCAGGGCTGAAAAGAGGGAGAAGAATTAAAAAGGGAGGAGGGAAAGAAGAGAAGAAATTAGGAAAAGAAGGAACAAAAAGGGAGGGAGGAAGAAAAGAAGTGATGAAGAGAGGGAGGAAAGAAGAGAGGAAATTAGGTAACGAGGGAAAATGAAGGGAGGAAAGAAGGAAGAAAAAAGGGATGAAGACAGGAAGGAAAGAAGAAAGGAAGGGACAAATGGAGGGAGGGAAAGAGGGATGAAAAATTATGCAAGGAAGGTAGCAATAATTAGGGATGACTTTACAACTTAAATGGAATGAAGAGAGGCCCTCTGTAAGAAAAGGCAGATCACTTTTTAAATATACATTTTCACATTTATCATGCTGTACAAGAAAAATTATGCCAAAAAGGAAAAAAAAAGAGAAAGAAAACAAAAGCAAGCAAACAACATCAAAAAGGTGAAAATACTATATTGTGATCCACATTCAGTTCCTACAATCCTCTCTCTGGATGTATATGGCTCTCCTCATCACAAGTCTATTGGAGCTGGCCTGAATTATCTTATTATTGAAAAGAGCCAAGTCCATCAGAATTGATCATCACATAATCTTGTTGCTGTGTACAATATTCTCTTAATTCTACTCATTTCACTTAACATCAGTTCATGTAAGTTTCTTCAGGTCTTTCTGAAATCATTCTGCTGATCATTTTTTTAAAGAACGATAATATTACATTGCATTCATACCATAGCTTATTTAGCATACCCCAATTGATGGACATCCACCCAGTTTCCAGTTCCTTGCCACCTCAAAAAGGGCTGCCACAAACAGTTTTACACATGTGGGTCATTTTCCTTTTTTATGATTTTTTTTTTGGAATACAGACCATAGAGATACTGCTGGATCAAAGGATATGCATAGTTTGAGAGCCATTTGGACATCCCAAATTGCTCTCCAGAATGGTTAGATTAATTTACAAACCAACAACATATTAGTATCCCAGTTTTCCTACATCCTCTCCATCATTTATCATTACCTTTTTCTGTCATTTTAGCCAATCTGAGAGATGTGTAGTGGTACCTTTAGAGTTGTCTTAATTTGCATTTCTCTGATCAATAGTGATTTAGAGCACTTTTTCATATGATTAGAAAAGGTTTTTATTTCTTCATCTGAAAATTGTCTATTCATATCCTTTGAACATTTATCAACTGGAGAATGACTAATATTTTTATAATTATATATTTTAGAAATGAGGTCTTTATTAGAACCCTTAAATGTGAATTTCTCTCCATTTTTCTACTTCCCTTCTAATCTTTTCTGCATTGGTTTTATTTGTATAAAACTTTTAAAATGTAATATAATCAAAATTATCCATTTTGCATTTCATAATGTACTCTAATTCTTTGGCCCATAAATCCCTTCTCTCTCCACAGATCTAAGAGGTAAATTATCCTTCGTTCTTGTAATTTTCTTATTGTATCACTCTTTGTGTCTAAATCATGAACTTATTTCAACCTTATCTTGGTACAGGGTGTTAGCTGTTGGTCAGTGCCTAATTTCTGCCATATTATTTTCCAATTTTCTAATCGAGGGAGTAGAGAGAGAATCTAGGGATTCTTTGAAGAAAGGATGGTGGAAAGGGCAAGGAGGATAAGCAGTGAAAATGAGGGTGATGGGGTAGCAGTGGAGAAGAGTGGTGGTGGGATGGAGGAATATCCAATAGTGCATGAAGTTGTGCTGGAGAGAAAGAAACTCTTATCTAGGTATGGTCAGGAAGACAAGTCTCCAGGAAAGAAGGATCTGGATTAGGGAATAATGTAATATGGCAAGGGAATAATGTCATGATATATGAAGTAGGCTCATGGAAGATGAAAGTAACATATGAGAACAGTGATCTTTAAAAAATACAAAGCCAGATGATTGCCCTGGAAAGAAAATATATTTCCCTGGAACATTGTACACAGTAATAGCAACATTATGTGATGATCAACTATGACAATTTAGCTCTTCTCAGCAAAATAGTGATCCAAAACAATTCTTATAGACTTGAGACTGAAAATGTCATCTGCATCCAGAGAGAGAACTATGGAGACAATGTGGATTGAAGCATATTATTTTCAATTTTGTTTTTGTTTTTTTTTTCTTGTGATTTTTCCTTTATGTTCTGAATTTTCTTTTACAATATGACTGATATGGAAACATGTTTAAAAATTATTGTAGATGCATGATTAATATTAGATTAGTTGCCATCTTAGGGAGGGGAGAGGGAAGGGAGAGAAGGAAAAATATTCAGAACTCAAAATCTTACAAAAAATTAATGTTGAAAACTATCTTTACATGTAATTGGAAAAAATAAAATATTATAAAATATTAAAAAATAAAAAAATTATCATTCTGGATATTAGAATCTTGACTCAAAATCCTGATGGCTTCATCTTAGTTACATCTCTGGTAAAAATGTACAAGTTTATGCAAGAAGAAATTGTTGAATGCTAATTTTACTTATTTTACTACTTGTATAACTCCTTGTGGAAGACAGGAAAAATGGTCATGGGTACTTATACTTTTGAAGTTCCTTTTTGCAGGATTCAACTAAATGCTTTATGTGACTTGTGAAATTGTTTAGGAATGGATTCCAGTTTTTCCAAGTATCTGCTAGTTGGGAAGAGTTGGTTAACAATTTGATGGGTAACATGTTTAGGTATTAAATAGACTGAAAGCAAGGAACATTATTTTCCTTTTGCTTATTGTTGCTCTTTATTGTGCTAGTTATTTCACCTTTAAGATATATTTGTTTTGCATCAGTCTTATTTCCATTTAGACAGTAAGCAGTTTAAGAGGACAGGCCTAGATTTGTAAATATATCAATAGTTATTAAATCCCACTATATTTAAAACAGAACATTGGAATGATCATTATGCTATAATAAGGGACTAGGTATAACTATATATATATTTTAACAAAATAATAAGTTCTATTGCTGGTGGGCTGTGGTTACAGAGTAGACATACCTGCTGAACAGGAACAGAGATGGGCTGAATCACAGCTGTAGTCACTCCAGTCTTGGGGGAAGATGATCCTATTGTTAAGGAAACGGAGGTTGTTTTCTTTTGGGCTCTGAAAAAACGGGAAAGCAAATTGTCAGTCATACATTTGGCAAGGATTTTCTAACATCTTTATTGGTGTTTTAATAGGATGAGCTTAAATGTCAATTTATACATAGAAAATGAATTGTGTCTCAGCAATGGGAGTCTGCCAATCAAATTTTAATAAAATATAATGAACTTTAAGTAAAACATCATTCTTGGTACAAAGTTTGAATGGATTACTATAGGCTTTTAATACAAGAGACATGGCAGAGAGACATAGGACATAGACAACTCATTCTCATTCTCCAAAGAAGACTTATTTGATTTACAAATCCTTTAGGATAAGAAAACACCTGGCAGAATTCCAATCTCCATCAGCTAGCAAATGTTTGGAATCATTAGAGTATGGGTCTCAAAGTTTTAGTTTGTGCCTCTAAATCTTCCAACAGCTGTTCATTGTTACAACTGCTAATTTTGGAAGATGACAGTATTTTGGAATCCTTATCTTTTTTTCCTCATAAAAGAATAACTCATATTTTATAGGACTTTAAAGTTTATAAAACACTTTATATAAGTTATTTTACTTGATCCTCACAAGTACCCGGTGAGGTAAGCATTTCAGGTATATTATTCTAATCTGACAGATGAAGAAACTGAAACTCAGAGAAGTTAAATGACTTGCCAAATGTCCCACTGATAGGAAGTATGTGAGGTAGGGTTTGAAGACTAATCTTCCTGGTTTCAGGTCCAGCACTTTAATATCATGTTGTCCCTTTTTATTAAAGCTAAGAAATGGATACATTAGTTGCTTCTTCAAGGTTTTATTTGAACAAACTCTGGAAAATACAATTATTTTTAAGCAAACTTCTCTCCCCACTCCCCTGGAAAAGAAAAAGACATCTAGAGTCTATGAAAGCAATCAATATCTATTTATGTTATACCATTTTTGAAATGGTTTTAATGGATAATATACTTGACAGACTCCTCTAAAAGTAAACTATTATCTCTTATTTGCTTAAAAACACATTTCAGATCTAATGATTATTTTTCTATCTACAATATATCTATCAATCAAGATACATTAATCAAAGAACAAAAAGTCAAGAATATTAAGGGAATCAATGAAAAAATACATGAAAAAAGGTAATATAGCAGTAGCAGATTTCATACTGTATTATAAAATAGTTATCATCAAAACAATCTGGTACTGGCTAAGAAATAGAATCATGGATCAGTGGAATAGATTAGTATAGGAAACACATTGGAAAATGACAAATAATACGTTTGTTAAATGCAAAGCTTTTGAGGCAAGAAATCACTATCTTATAAAAATAACTTGGAAAACTGGAAAGGACTTTTGGAGGAACTAGGTATAGACACATTTCACACCATATATCAAAATAAAGTCAAAATGGGCACATGATTTGGACATTAAGGGGGATACCATATGCAAATTAGGGAAAAATAGAATAATTTACCTGTTAAATCTATAATGAAGAGAAGAATTTATGACCAAACAAGAGTCAGAGAACATCACAGGATATAAAATGGTTAATTTTGATTACATTAAATTTAGCAAGTTTTTGCATAAACAAGACCAATGCAGCCAAGATTAGAAGAAAACCAGAAAAGCGGAAAAAAATTTTTATACTGTTTCTCAACTAAAAGCCTCATTGTATAGAGAATTGAATCAAATTTATTAGAATTTAAGTCATTCCCCAATTCATAAATGGTCTGGGGAAATGGACAGGCAATTTTTAGAAGAAGAAATCAAAGCTATCTGTAATCATATAAAAAAGTACTTTAAAACACTATTGATTAGAGAAATGCAAATGATAACTCTGAGGTGCTGGCTAACATTTATCAGATTGGCTAATATGACAGAAACAGAAAACTATAAGGGGATATTTAAAAAGTGGAACATTAATGCACTTGGTTCAGTTGTGAACTGCACCATCCAATCATCCTGGAGGGCAATTTGGAACTATGCCCAAAGGGCTATAAAACTGAGCATACCCTTTGACCTAGAAATACCACTACTAGGTTTGTATTCCAGAGAGCTCAAAGAAAAGGGGAAATGATCAATTTGCATAAAAATATTTATAGCAGTTCTTTTATGGTGGCTAAGAATTAGAAGCTGTGGAACTCCCCATCAATTGGGGAAATCAATGGGAGAATTGAAAAAGTTGTGATATATGATTGTGATGGAATATTATTGTGCTATAAGAAATGATGAACAGGATGCTCTCAGCAAAACCTGGAAAGACTACAAAGTTAAGTGAACGGAACCAGGAGAGCATTGTATACATAACAGCAATATTGTATAATTATCAATTGTGAGTGAATTAGCTATTCTCAGCAATATGATGATTCAAGATAATTCCAAAGGACTTATGATGAAAAATATCTTTCTTTATTTTTCTCATTTTTTGTCTATAATTTCTTTTGCAACATGGCTAATATGGAAATATGTTTGGCATGACTACACTTGTAGAATCTATATTTAATTGCTTTCTGCCTCAAGGAAAGAAAAAGGGAAGGAGAGAGAAATTGTAACTCAAACATTTTAAAAATAAAGTTACAAATTTTTACGTGTGATTTGAAAAAAAAATCTAAAAATTTTCACATAAAAGAAGCATTCATTAAGTGACATGTATATATATACATATGCATATCTATGTAAATATTTGTAAAGTAAAAAAAGAACTAAAATACAGTTGTTGAAGGGTAGAGGACAATGTAAACAGGAAGGATTAAAAGATTTTTAAAGCAGAGTTTTAAAGGACACAAGAACTTCTAAACAGTAGATTCTATCCCATTTCCTCCAATAGATTTGCCCTTCTCTGTCATCTCCACTCTATCATTTATTTTTAATCTCTCTCTGTCCATTGGTTGACATTTTTAATTCTAGAGATTAATTGCATATTATTAATGGAATTAATAATGATCAGGGTGGAGAGGCTATAGTGCAGAAGAAGTACTTACTGTGGCATATCTTCAGCTTTTGATTTGAAAGCTAAACTTTCACTATCAGAGTCTGATGAACTAGCTCCTAAAAGAAAAATAAAAAAGTGCATCTTAACAACAATAAACAATAATAATATTTATACAGTGTTTTAAGGTTCAGAAAGGAATTTACAAGGATCTTCTTTGAACTTCACAACAACTCTGAGAGAGAATTATTATTATTATCGCCATTAATACAGATGAAAAAACTGAGGTTGAAAAAAATATTAAATAACTTGCCTAAGCTAAGTCACTCACATTCACACAGCTAAGTGTCTGGGGCTAAAGTCAAATTCAGGTCTTTCTGATGATAAAGTCCAGCACTTTATCCACTGTAGTATCTAGCTGCCTCTAAATCTTTTTTTTTTATTAAAGCTTTTTATTTGTATAACATATGTATGGGTAGTTCCCCCACATTGATCTTTACAAAGCTTTCCATTACAAATTTTACCCCCAGTCCCCTCCCCTCCCCTAGATGGCAGGAAGTCCACTACATGCTAATAATGTTGAAATGCTTGAGAAGTTATGCAAGAAAAATCCTATCTATAAGAAAAAAAAAGAATCAGAGAAAGGCAACACAATGCAAACAAATGGCAATAGAGATCATGAAAATGTTATGTTGTGGTCCATATTTCATTTCCCTCTCTCTGGGTGTATATGGTTTTCTTCAGTGAACAATTGGAACTGGTTTGAGACAATTCTTTGTTGCAGAGAGCCATGTCCATCAGAATTGATCATCATGTAATACTGTTGTTGCTGTGTATGATCATCTCCTGGTTCTGCTCGTTTCACTCAGCATCAGTTCATGCAAGTCTCTCCAGGCCTCTCTGAAATCGTCCTGCTGGTCGTTTCTTACAGAGCAATAATATTCCATAACATTCATATACCATAATTTATTCAGCCACTTTCCAATTGATGGGCATCCCTTCAGTTTCCAGTTTCTAGCCACCACAAAAAAGGCCGCCACAAACATTCTTGCACATGTGGGGCCCTTTCCCTCCTCTAAGATCTCTTTGGGATATAGGCCCAGTAGAAACACTGCTGGGTCAAAGGGTATGCACAGTTTGACAACTTTTTGGGCATAGTTCCAAGTTGCTCTCCAGAATGGTTGGATCCGTTCACAGTTCCACCAACAATGTATCAGTGTCCCAGTTTTCCCACATCCCCTCCAACATTCGTCGTTATCTTTTCCTGTCATTTTAGCCAATCTGACAGGTGTGTAGTGGTATCTCAGAGTTGTCTTAATTTGCATTTCTCTGATCAATAGTGATTTGGAGCAACTTTTCATATGACTAGAGATGGTTTTAATTTCATCATCTGAAAATTGTCTGTTCATATCCCTTGACCACTTATCTATTGAAGAGTGGCTTGAATTCTTATATATATGAGACAATTCTCTATAAATTTTAGAAATGAGGCATTTATCAGAACCATTAAATGTAAAGATGATTTCCCAATTTGATGCTTCCCTCCTAATCTTGTCTGCATTTGTTTTGTTTGTACTGAAACTTTTTAACTTAAAATAATCAAAATTATCCATCTGGTGTTTAATTAGGAGTTCCAGGTCTTCTTTGGACATAAATTTATTCCATCTCCACAGGTCTGAGAGATAAACTATATTACGTTCCTCTAACTTGCTTACAAAGTCCCTCTTTATATCTAGATCATGAACCCATTTAGATCTTATCTTGGTATGTGGTGTTAGGTATGGGTCAAGCCCTAATTTCTTCCACACTAGTTTCCAATTTTCCCAGCAGTTTTTGCCAAATAGTGAGTATTTATCCCAAAAGCTGGGGTCTTTGGGTTTATCGAATACTAAATTGTTAAGGTTATTGCCTAGATTGTCCTGATATCCTATCCTGTGCCACTGATCGACTGCTCTATTTCTTAGCCAGTACCAAACGGTTTTGATGACCGCTGCTTTATAATATAGTTTTAGATCTGATACAGCAAGGCCACCTTCATCTGCCTTTTTTTTCATTAATCCCCTTGAAATCCTTGACCTTTTGTTCTTCCAAATGAACTTTGCTACTATTTTTTCTAGATCTGTAAAATAATTTCTTGGGAGTTTGATTGGTATGGCACTAAATAAGTAGATTAGTTTGGGTAGTATTGTCATTTTTATTATGTTTGCTCTGCCTACCCATGAGCACTTAATATTTTTCCAATTGATTAGGTCTGATTTTATTTGTGTGGAAAGTGTTTTGTAATTTAGTTCCTATAGTTTCTGACTTATCCTTGGCAGATAGATTCCCAAATATTTTATCCTATCATCTGCTATTTGGAATGGAATTTCTTTTTGTATCTCCTGCTGCTGAACTTTGTTGGTAATATATAAGAATGCTGATGATTTATGTGGATTAATTTTGAATCCTGCAACTTTGCTAAAGTTGTGAATTGTTTCTAGTAGTTTTTTAGTTGAGTCTCTAGGGTTCTCTAAGTATACCATCATGTCATCTGCAAAGAGTGATAATTTGGTTTCTTCATTACCTACTCTGATTCCTTTTATCTCTTTTTCTTCTCTTATTGCTAAAACTAACATTTCTAATACAATATTAAATAGTAATGGTGACAGTGGGCAGCCTTGTTTCACTCCTGATCTTATGGGGAATGGTTTTAGTTTGTCTCCATTACATATGATGCTTGCTGATGGTTTTAAATAGATGCTGCTGATCATTTTAAGGAAAAGCTGCCTCTAAATCTTAACAGCTTTTCTATTTGTCTCAGGAATATAAGCTATCTTGATGCTTGAATCTTAAATTTAAAGTCGATTTGCTTATACAGTAAACGAGATGATGTTTCAAACTGTAATGAGTTGAAGAGTGCTTTTAGAAAAAAAAATTCACATATAGAACTGATTTGGCCAGCTTGGAAATGATGAAGAGCAAGGGTTTAGATGTATAATTCTTTCTAAATAATTTGGTTTTTTTCACTCTAAATACTCATAGTCACATATAGAGCTTTAAAGTTTGCTGAGTCTTTTAAATACCTTCCTTACTTTATTTGAGGTCAAAGGTATGCTAAGTAAGTGTTTAATAACTGGCTCCCCTTCCCCTACTCCCATCCATGACACACTTTTAAATTTAATTTACATTATTAATATCTTGTCTAGATGACTAAAAAGAACCCACAATAAATTAAGCTCTGATTTGTAGCATTTGCTAATTTCTGAGTAAATGCTCCCAATGCAAATTTAACAATTGATTCTCAAGAGTCTATATGAACTGATTCCAGAAAACTTGTATATTTTAAATGAAAATTTACTTTCTTAAATTAAATATCAAATTTCCTAGAAATCTGTCAATTAAGCTTGTTAAAACTGGTCTTTCAAAAATATTTATTAAATAATTTCTCTATGGAAAACACTGTTGAGGAAGCTATAAAGTCTAATTAAGACACTGCAATGTTCTGGAAAGGATTACAGTTTAATTGGAGGAGAGGACACTTACTGAAATGACAGATTACAAAATATATACTTGATCCTTTCTCTTTCTACAGGTAAGAAAACTGAGGCTTGTAGACCTTTAGAGACTTTTAATTAGCCGGTGAGTGTCAGAGAGCTCTAAATCCAGTTACTTTTGTCTCTCTATACTGAACCACGGTGATTCTTTGTCATCTTAATTACTGTCCAGAAATGCTCAAATGACAATTTATGAGAGGTAAAAGTTATTTTAAATTTTCCTCTTCCTATGAAAGTAGTATTGCTCAGGGTCCATACCATAGATTGCTCATTTCCAAGGGCCAATTAGCTGACTTCTAGATAAGTTAAAATAAGGCAACAGCTTAATCATGGAACATGAGAGTTTTCTAGTGCTGGACTGTCACAATTAGATGCAATTATACCATATAATTAAGTTTACTTCATGAGTAGAATCAGGAGAACATTGTGCATGGTAACAGCATTATTGTATGATGACCAACTATGAATGACTTAGATATTCTCAGGTTTACAAAGATTGAAGACAATTCCAAAAGACTCATGATGGAAAATACTATCCACACCTAAGAGAAAGAATTGATGGAGTCTGCAGATCAAAAAGCATACTGTTTCTCACTTTTTTCTTGTTTTTTTCCCCTTTTGGTCTATTTCTGATTTCACAACATGACAATATGGAAATGTTTCATAATTGCACATATATATATATATATATATATATTGCCTGTATCAAATTGCTTACTGCCTTAGGGAGGGGGCAGATAAGGGAGAGGAGGAGAAAATTTGGAACTCATAAAAATAATGAATAGTAAAAATTGTCTTTATAATGTAATTGGGAAAATATTATCAAACAGTTCTATTTCACTGTCTTTTTATAAAAACCAAAGGCAAGTTTTAGGCCATCTCATATCTGAACATCAGTGAACTTTGTTCCAAGAGATAAATGGACAAATAGATTTCACTGATAACAAAGCAATAATTGCATTTAATGAGTTCTTCTAGGGCAGTAAGTAATATATAACTGATGCTCCTTAAATCATTCCTTATTTTGGTGACTGATATTAAAGAGCATATTGATCCTTAAAAAATAAGCTTTGTTTTTTTGTTCAGCATTGTTTTCTTCCTGAGCTTGATTCTTACTTTTTAACTTAAAATTTTCAGGTTTGGGTTTCTGATATCACTGAAAATGGTTCAATTCAATCCCCTAAAATATTGACTTATTATCATGCATATATATAGTAGCATCAATCACTTTTCCTATGTTTTTAGTCAATCAATAGGCATTTATTAAGCAACTACTTAGTTCCAGAAACTATGTTGGGTAATGGAGATATGAGTCCAAAGTAGAATAGTCCTTTTTTTCTCACTCATATAGGATTATTTTGTGGAAAATACACTACCAGTTAGAGAGGATTGAGAAGGAAAGAATGGGACATAACCCATCTAAGACCCATTAATGGATCCTGAGTCCAGATGTACTTCTGCATTAATAAAGAAGGAACTTAACACTCTAAAAAAGATCAAGCGGTGAATGTGTTTGAGCTAAGCTATGAAGGAATCTGATGATTCTAGGAGGTAGAAGTGAGAAAGGAGTACATTTCAGGCATGTGGCACAGTCAGTGTTTAGAGATGAGAAATATAGCACTGTGAATGAGCAACAAAAAGGACAGTTTGGCTGGAGCATCATACATATGAAGAGAACCCATGTATAATAAAACTAATAAGGTGGGTTGGGTCAAGTTGAAAATGACAAACAGAGGAATTTATATTTTCTTCAGAAGCAATAAGGAGTCCTAGTGCTTACTGAATAGGGGAGTGACATGGTCAGATGTGTTCTTCTGGAAAATCACTTGGACAGTTTTGTGGAAGATGGATTTCGAATAGAAAGAGATGAGGTAGGGAAATCAATTACAAGCCTATGAGAGATGTAGCTCAATGTTCTGCCCTCAATTCCTTTCCTTTGTTCTTGCTCTTAGAAATATCATTCACTGAATGAGAATGACTGGAGTGGTGGCCCTGTCAATAAAGGGAAAGGGGCAGAGATATTGTGGAGGTTAAATGAATAGAATTAATAAGATCAATAGAGGGAAAGGGGCAGAGATAATGTAGAGGTTAAATTAATAAGCAATAACTAGCATTCATAGAGCACTTTAATGTTATGAAACACTTCACAAAATAATAACACATTTGATCCTCACAATAAGTTTAGGAGGTAGGAAGCATTACCACCCCCATTTTACAGATGAGGAAATGGAGGCACAGAAAGAAACTTGCCCAGGGTCACACAGGAAACATCTGTGACGAGATTTGATCTCTAGGCAAGTAACAACTCTTACTCTCAGTTTCTACATGTGAGAAATGGGGATAATAATGGCAGCTACCTCACAGGGATGTTGTATGAATCAGATAAGACATGTAAGATGCTTAATGTGTTTTATAAAAGCTAGTTATTTAATGTCAATACAGACCTTGGCTTCAACTTTTATGAGGCTGTACTTGAGTCTGTTTCTAAGGAAAATAATAAACACGAGATACTCTCTCTGCTTGTGCAGGGGTGTATAGATAATCTTGGAGCCAAAACTCCTGTTAATTTATCTAATACCCAGAATTTTGGTGATACTGCACACTGCAGATGCACCACAATCAATATGAGGAGATATATAGGATTCCCATAACTAAGGAAGAGGGAGATTAACAGTCCAGGTTAACAACCATCAAAACCAGTCCTCATCACACTGTGAAACCTTGGACACTACCGGTGACCTTCCTGCAGTTTTCAAGGTACTGCATTACCCCAATTTAATGCCTATCTTGGAACCAAGGTAAGTTTCTTGCCCTCTAAATGGAGGAATTTCCCAAGATTCTATCCTTAGTTTTCTTGGCTTCACTTTATTTCCTCCTCCCTACATGCCTGCTTGTAGCACTGCCCTGAGATAATGCTATTCTTTTTTATAAATCTTCACTGGATTCCCAAAGTTCACTGAATAAAAACTTAAGTCCTCAGTTTGACATTCAAAGCTTCCCACTATCTTTCCCCAAATTAACTTTTCTAGACATTCCCCACTAACCTGAGACTCAGAGGTAGAAAGATTTGAATTAAAAATCTTCCTCAGATACTTATTAGCTGTGATATTATGCATAAGAATTACTTAGTCCTTCTCAGCCTCATTTTGCTCAAATGTAAAGAGATTAGTGCCTACCTGTGAGGGTTATTGTGAGAGTCAAAACAAATAAAAATTGTAAAGCACTTTGCAGAACTTAAAGTGCTAAATGTTATCAATGATGATGTATCTTCATCATCATCATTATTATTTGTTGTTTCAGTGGATCCAACTCTCCATGATCCCATTTGGAGTTCTTGGCAAGGGTAGTAGAGTGGTGTGCCATTTCCAGCTCAATTTCAAGATAAGGAAACTAAAGGCAACAGGGTTAAATGACCTATCCAGGGTCACACAGCTAGTAAATATCTGAGGCCACATTTGAATTCAGGTCCTCCTGACTCCAGGGCTAGCATTCTATCCACAGCACTATCTTGCTGCCATTGTTGTTTTCTTATTATTATTGTATAATTAGCTTGTGACCCTGAACAAGCTATTTAAAATTTTTCAGGTTCAGTTTCCTAATTTGTAAAATTGGGATCATAATAGCATCTGTCTCCTGGGATTATTGTGAGGATCAAATGAAATATTTGTAAAGTACTTTATAAAATTTAAAGTGCTATATAAATATATTAGTTTATATTAGTAAACATACCCTATAATTCCAGCAAATTATTCCTTATATACATCTTATATTTCTCCCCTCTTCCTGACTTTATGTATATTCTTCTTTTGACCAGGGATATCCCCATTTTAGCTTTTTGAAATTCAATGCATTCTTTAGGGCCTATTTTCAATTCCCAATACTTCCAATTCCTGAAGTCTTCTTTAATGACCCCACTGGGAGGCAATCTCTCCCTTATCTAAATTCTGACAGCCTTTGGTACAATTCCTAAGATGTTCATCACATACTGCCCCATATTTGTCTTCACTTACATACATCCTTGAGAGAAAGGACCATGTCTTAGTTATCTTTGTGTCACTCAAAGCACAGCATTAATGGAGTTTGGTATTCATTTGATTTGGAAATAGTGGGAAATAAGACCAGAAGGATAAACTGAAGTTAAGTTACAGAGGAAGTGGAAAACCAGGATACAGAATTTGACCTGTAAGCATCTGCAGAGCTATTAAAGATTTCTGAATAGAGGAGTGACATTATAAATGTAGTGTTTTGGAAAGATTTATCTGATGATGATGTATAGAATCAATTGATGGGTGTGAGGAAGAAGCAGAAAAAACCCCTAGGTCTGTATTATGTACAGGCACAAGGTAATAAGGACAATAGTAATGAAAATAAAAGAAGTTGGATATCGAAAGGACAGAGAGGACGGGATTACTAATGGCACGGGAAATAGAGATGAGGAGGGAGAAAATGAAAACTCAGATTTCTAGATTGTGTAATCGGGAAAAGTGTTGGTTTCTTTAATAGCAACAAGGGAATCAGGAATAGGAATTAGAGAAGATAATGTCTTATTTTGGACATGTTGAGTGTGCAGAGATAATGGGTCATACAAGTAGAAATGAACAAAGGGTGTTGGGACTTCAGAGAAAGGTTGAACCTAGAGATATAGATTTATAAATCATTCACATAAACAGAATAGTAGTAGCTATGGGAGTAGGTGTTATTATCAAAGGAATGAATGTTATTATCAAAAGAAAAGCAGAAGGCTTCAGGGAAGGTCTGTGGGAGTTGTAGGAAAGAAAAAGATGGAAGCAAAAGGAGCTGAGAAGGAACAGTCAGAAAGGTTGAGAGGAAAAAACCAAGGAAAAGAGGGAGTGTGTCTATATGAATGTAATTGAATATTATTGTTCAGTAAGGAATGATTAGGAAGGGAAATTCAGAAGAATGAGGAAAGATTTGTATGAACTGAAATAAACAGAACAAAGAGAACAATGTTCACAATGATTGCAATCAATCCCCAAGCATTAATCAAGCACTTAATGAGTGCCAGGAGTTGTACTAAGTGCTAGAGATCCAAGTATAAAGAACAAAACAAATCTTACTCTCAAGGAATTGACATTCTCAAGTAAGGGACAGGTAGTTAAAAAGACTTTGAACTCTGAATTATTGAAGGTTGAAGAGAAGAGATGAGGAAATTTAACTCATCTCTGATGCAGCAGGGGTGGGAATACTAAGTGTCCCAAATATTCCCAAATTCATTGCCTGGCTGGGATATGTTTAGTTAATTACTTTTCTGTGTCACAAGAGAAGGTTCAAACTGAATGGAAAACACCACCTTTCTGATAAAGATAAAAGGTATCAATAAAATGTATTTTTTTTTAAAAAAGGATTGAGAAAATGGCAAACAGTAATGAATGTTGTAAGGATCGGGGAGGATGAAGGCTTGGATCAGATCACTTCTTGGAACAAACCTAGTCTGATAAATTATCTGATCTTTGATCTTTGGTTGTTAGGAAGTCATTGGAGATTACTGAGAGCCTTTATGAGGGTGGTTAGGCTGAAGCCCAGTGAATATTGTGGTAGCTATGGCACTTGTCCAATCAACACTATCTCTTGCTGTTGACATGGGCACACAAATAGATTAGTCTGACCTGACTTCAAATATTTAAAACATACACTTGTAGGGTAGCACTGGAGAAAAGGTTTCATTTTATCTGTATTTTAAGAACTATTTCTGCTTCTTTTTCTTTCTTTCTATTTCTTTCTATCAGCAAAAGCTGATACATAGAAACAGGCAGTGCTTGGTAATTTTTTTTGGAAGGGAAAGAAAGTAGAATAAACAAGGCTTCTCTGGGTTTGCCCATCCCCAGTCAAAACTCAATGTCACCTTTCATCTCAGGTGACAAGGCAGCTTCTGTTGGAGGTGGTAGATCGAATCCCCTTATCTGTGCCAACATTCTCATAGGGTGATTTCTTCCTCCTTCCCCATTCTACCTTCTACCTTTCATCATATGCTTTGCACCTGCTGTCCAGGGCAACATCTCAGGTGTCAGGCTAGCTCTTTCTTCAGTGTTTGTATGTCATTCCTTGAGCTTGAGGACAGAGAGACAAGTTAGAAGGCTTCTACCTTCTTTCACTGTAGCTCTTACAGCAATGGATTTATGTGCCTGATTCTAGAATATCTTCAAACACTTTTCCTGAAGTAAAACAGACACTTTAAAGAATATGTTGGTGTTCTTCTCCCACCCCCTTACATCATGGCTATTTTCTAACAAACTCCATTCCCATAAATTCTTTCTTTGGAATAAATGAAAATAATGAAACAAAAAAAATTCCACATTCTATATGAATAGATTCCCCTTCCCTCCACTGAGATGTGGAAAGTAGTTTTTAAAGTGTATTTAAAAACTATTATTTCTTTAAGTTGCTTTTATATTTAATTAGCCATAGATTAATAGCTAACAGGCACCTTAGGTTAATTTAGTCTAACTTCCTCATTTTATAGATGGGGAAACTGAGGCCTAGAGAGATTAAACAATTGTCTCATGGTCACAGAACTAATTAAGCTGAAAAGTCAGTGTTTGACCTGAGATACCATAAACTGAGCACTCTGTCCATTCTGCTTGTTATTGCTGACAAAATGGTGTTTTCTACTCTGAGCATGAAAATGGGAAAGGAATCTGGAGCTAACCTATCTCTGGAATATTAGTGCTTAGTGAAGAATGATATTCCTTTCTGGCAGAGGAGAACTAGAGACTATCTTTTCCTTAGCTTTTCAAGGAAGTATTTAATATAATAAAAGTCAATCACCCAGTTGCAACCACAAGCAATAACACTTAGTTTTTCCTGAGGATCACTGCCAAAGAGTTGTTTTTTCCCCCTCTTTCATACTTTCTTAATGCCAAATATCTAGAAAGATAAAAGACTGAATGGCATTCTTTTTTTTTTCTTCTTTTTTTGCTGAGGCAATTGGGGTTAAGTGACTTGCCCAAGGTCACACAGCTAGGAAGTGTTAAGTGTCTGAGACCAGATTTGAACTCAGGTCTTCCTAACTTCAGGACTGGTGCTCTATCCACTGCACCATCTAGCTGCCCCATGGCATTCTTTTTTATTTGAAATGTATTTCCTTTTGTGTATATGCTCTCCTCAGTTTGAACAGTATGATTTTCAGTTCCCTTCACTTGTCTCAACCTGATAGTTTCCCTTTATTCTTTGAATGATGTCAAAGTTTTCAGAAGCAAGAACCACTCTGAAAGCATGGAGAAACATAAATACTCTCAAAGTAGGAACATTTACCATTAAATATAATTAATTTATATTCTTATAATTAATAATATACATAATTTTTCATTAAATACATTAAATATAATCCTTTTTGACTTTTCTCCCTTCTCTCTATAAAAGGGTTGCTGTGGGCCAGGGGAGCAGTTTCATTGGCACCAGTTTGCTCTGTCAGCAATGGGAATGATTTAAGTTATAGAATCCTATCTCATGAGCCCAGTTTGAGGGCAAAAATATTTGCCCTGGAGGTATTTAACTTCGGTATTAATGAGTTAATTTCAATGGTCAGTGCGAGTACATACAATGTTAGAAACCTATACATTCGTGCTCTTCCCCAGATGCCAATAGACTTGTTAATTATTATAGATGATATGCTCCTTAGGTTTTTCTGCCTTTGTAACCTTTGCTCTTGTCATTATTTCAATTCTTCTCATTATTAGCCATAACATTAGACAAATCACTAAACCTCTTTGTAAAAAAAAAGGTTTTGGATAGATGACATTGAAGGTTCCTTCTAGTTCTGAATCTATGATAAGCCAATTATCCACCTGCAATATCATCTTAGCCAGAACAAATCTGACCTGCTGCACAAGAGTGGACTCAGATCTAACTTCTATAAGATGTTCCTTGCACATCCTAGCCTAAAATGTCTCTCCTTCCTTTCTTTTGTTAATTCTGTATTTTTGGGAGGTTATATATTTATTCAGTATATTCTTCTACATGCACATGTTTTTGTCCCCAATAGAATATACTAAAAGTAAGAATTGTCCTTTGCTTTGTATCTATATTCCCACTGCTGAGCACTATCACAAGAAAGTGCTTAATAAATCAAAATAATGTCATTGGCCTCTGAATGTCAGTGGCAGTTACTGTCTTCACCATTACTCTGGTAAATGATCATATATAATCTTGTAATTTCTCTTATCTTGATCTCATATAATTCTTTGAGTGTCATTTAACTTTTGCCATGTTAACATTGTGCTTGTGCAATTTCAGTCTTTTTGTTTTGTCTCCCCAGCTAGACTAGTCTTATAAGACAATACCTTAGAGGCCTAGTATTTCTTTGTGAATATTCTGTGTCAATATTCAACACATATGTCTTAATTTCAATTGAAAAAATAGTTGAATTTTTCTCTAAGTACTGTGGCTAGCTTTGTGGTAATATCTTTAGGTTCCTCAATCTTTCATTGTACACCCCTATTATTTAACTGCTTGAATTTTAAACTTCAATTATTTAAAGACTGATGATTTCTTTGGTTTGGATATTCTTTCCATCTATCCATGAAGCCATCCCTTATTCAACTGTTTAATGAATGTCTGTGGCTAAAACAGTTCATCACATAGTGGTCTAAATTTTGTCAGTGATCCTTTCCAAACTTAGCTAGGCTGGTCCTTGGAGGACAACAGAGAGCTGGACAACATGCCAGTACCCAAAGCCTTTTCAGTTTGGGGTATCCTGGCACAGCTAGCAATTCAGTTCAAGAAGGTCCAGTATTTAAGAACCCAGGGCCCTTTCCATGTGGTGATGAGACACTGAAATAGGGCTTAAAGGTGAGCTGTATAATAGAGCCAAAATTAGGTTTCCAATGAATGCCTTTGACTTGTCAAGAGAGTTTTCTGATTCAAAAGGCATACTTGATACTCTCTAATGGATTTGGTACAACTCTATGTTGACATGCTAATGATGGAGGTGCTTTAGACAGTGATTCGTGGGAATAGATCTGAGTCTGATTTAGCCCTGATGAAAGTGAAACATGAAAATTATGGCAAAGTAGTTCTTCACTTTGAGTCATATGGCAAAACTAAGAGAAGTATTAATGTTTCTCTCACATTTCACATAATTGGACTTGTGGATTTTAACATGCTGTACTTGTCAGCTATCTGACATTATTTTGCATATTTTGTAAGACCAAGTAAATCATTTTTCTAAGGCATTTAACGTTGGACCTGAGAGATGTGATGAATGGTTGAATCTCCCTCTCCTCTACTCCCTCCTACTCCCTTCATACCTAATCTGTCTAAACTCAGTATGCAGTGATTAGAGTCCCTAACCCCTGATGGTTGTTTGGCAACTGAAGTCAGATCAGTGCTTCCATGTGGAAAAGGGTACATGGGAAAAAGCCAATGGCCTTTGTTGGAGGACCACAGGGGGCATGGAACTGACCCAACACATAGATGGACAGGAATAGACTCTTCCAAATCATCATAAGACATACTGTCAATCTGTCAGCTTTCATTTAGAAGCACTAGATGCCACAATGAAAAATGTTCTGTGCTTAAAGTCCCTGAATCTACTTAGCAATACTGGATACTTCAGGATTGTAGAAGACAAAAAATAAAAATAAGAATGTTCAATATGGTAAGTTTGCAAATGCATGAATGAATAAAAAACCATTTATTGGGCACTTAGTATGGGCCATGCATTAGTGCTAAGTGCTGGACATATAAATACAAATAGAATGACAGTTCTTTTTTCAAGGAGGTTATATATAAGGGAGTGGTAGCCATGGAGTGTGAACAACTAGGTGGCTCAGTGGATAACAGTGCTGGGCCTGAAGTTGAGAAGACCTAAGTTCAAATTCACTAAGACACTAGCTGGACAAGTCACTGAATCTCTGTTTATCTTAATCCCCTGGAGAAGAAATTGGCAAATATGGACACAGCTGAACAACCATAAGCCATGGAGTACTGCTTTGGATTGGTGATGGTGAAGATGGTGAGTGGAGGGAGCCATAGGACAAATAATTGACATATAAATTTCAGGAATGATATGGTTGCTGTAATTATTCTTCCCAGAAGTAGAAGTGGAAGGGAGGGAAGGCCACAGGCATATCATAGAAAGCTATAAAGAAGGTAGAAAAACTACTGTTGGCATAATGTGTTTGCATTTAACAGCTGTGATACTGAGGTATTTTTGGTACATTTTGGTACATTTGGTATATTTTTAAATAATCCACCAAGACTTTCTTCTATATCTGTTCTTTTTGAGATATGAGAGCAGGGATGAATCTCATTGAATTTAGGAAATTGGAAGGGTTTTTATGATCCACTGGATTAAGGCAAACAGAGATTAAGTAACCTTCCCAGGTTCACAAACTACTACTCCCTATTAGATAAGCTCCTTGAAAGCAGGAATTGTCTTTCTATTTGTATTTATACATCCATCACTTAGCACAAATGCATGGCTCATATCAAGGCCTCCATAGGTCACCTTGGGAGACAGTGGACAGTGTTGGATGGGGAAACATAGGTAGGACCTGAATTCAAATACCAGTGCTATTACTAACTGAATAAGTGACTTTCTCTCTCTAGGACTCAATTTCTTCCTCTGTATAATGGGGGAAAGGGTTTAGCTGACCTCTAAGATCCCCTTCTGACTCTAAATTTATGCTATTATGATTTTATGACTTAATGATTCCTTCTATCCCTCCATCCCATTTTTGCATCTGAGGGAAACTTAGATAAAGAAAGCCTTTTAAAACTTAAGCCACAGTCATATAGCTAATAAATAGAAATGTGACTAAAATGATATCATTTCCCTTGAAGATCAGAGTTCTTTCTACTATTTCACATTAATTATTGACAACAGGATAAAAGGATTATAGATCAAGAGTTGGAAAGAACTTGAGAGATCAACTCCCTCATTTTAGGAAACAGAGATCCATAGAGAAAAATGACTTTGCTCAGTTAGTCAGCTAAGTAGTGGCAGAGGC
Source organism: Myrmecobius fasciatus (assembly GCA_023553655.1). NCBI lineage: Eukaryota > Metazoa > Chordata > Mammalia > Dasyuromorphia > Myrmecobiidae > Myrmecobius > Myrmecobius fasciatus. The sequence goes on from JAJPUD010000942.1 coordinate 271,530, forward strand.
AAGATGTGAATCCAGATTCTCTGCCTTCAAAACAAGAAATTCTATAGCTTACACCACAATATTTCAAGCAACTTAAATGATCATAATTAAGTTAAGTTAATTTTATTCACAGCACTCTCAAGGCTACTTACCCATGCTATGACTTAACCTCATATGTAGATTTCATTGATGATACATGAAATCCATTCTTTGATTCCCAGTCTCTTATTAGAGGCTCAATTCACAGACTGAGCATAAACACTAGGCAAAGACAGTTGTTACTTTTAGAAGGAAAATATGTCTTGCCCACTCTTAAGAAACTAGACTGAGAGTATATACAAATGAGAATATTAAATACGTTCATTTCTGAATATTTGCTATTTCTTCCCTCACTTTTTTTTTATTAAGAGAATGAAAAACTCTGAGGGCAATTATCTGGTGAAAAGTTCAAAATTCAGGTAATGGTGACTTTAGGGACTTCCCTTTTCTTCTTGAACTCAACTATTAAATTTTATAAGACAACCAATTACCAGGCCAAGGACCAATCTACGTGGTGGATTTTCCTGATTTCAGGAACATTTTAAAAAAGGTAATGTTTTATGCTTTTCAGAGAGGTTGGCTTCAAATGTTTTGAATTATATTATTGTTGATAAAATGCTATAATGAATTTGATAAACCCCACTTTGCCTTCATGGTTATCACCCCCCTCACTACTTTACAAATACTAAGTTATGCCAAAAATGATGTTATTTTAGAGAACAATAGAGCCATAATTGAAGAGAGGAAAATGCCTAGGGTGTAATGAAAATAAAAACCCATTATAATATTCTACCTAATGGTGAATTCTTCTGCATATTCCTGGGATTCCCCAACTTCTCACCCCATCAGCAAGCATTCTATAATTTACCATAGTTGATAGACACCATGTTTTAAGTGTGACATTGTTTTGAATTCACTAGAGAAAGATCAAAATAATTCTTGATATTTAGTAGTGTGTACTAATTATTAACATATTAACAAAAATGTTTCAAATTAAGAGGATCAAACGCAAGAAAATGGGACATGTGTGTCTGACACTATTGGGCTTTCAAAGGCTTTCTTTTGCATTATATTTGTTTGTTTAGTGGAAATAGGTTTGGATCAGAACAGTGATCATAATTTGGCTATCAAATGGTTATAATTAGAAAGGTATTTGAGCCTAGAAGCTGTATACTGAGGAGATCTTAACTTGGGAGATTTCAACATTTTTTTTCTCCTTACCTTCAATGAAGACTTCAGCAGATGTTGTATCTGAACCACTAGGATTCGTAGCCAGGCAAGAGTAACGTCCTGTGTCGTCCTCAAAAGCCTCTGCAATGATGAGGGTATGGAGACCTCCACTCTCACACTGAATCTGGATGTCTGGGGAGTTCTGAAGCTCTTTTCCTTCACAGAACCATCTGTAGGTCATATGGAATATGAGGACAGAGAAGAAAAAAATGGTTATGTTTAAAACAAAGTAGAAGTGAAAGTCCAGATGCCATATGATGAGATACTAGTTTGATATGAAACTACACAGATATTACCAATGAGAATATCAGGTCTGGGCTGCACTCTTGCATAATTGGGTCTTTTGTGGGGAAAATGTGTGTAGTCTTTCCCCAGAAAACACTTTTTCTTGTAGACTTTCTTTCCTTGTCAGTCAATCTCCATTTAAAAATAAGGGATGTTAAACTCCTAAAACAACCCAGTCTTATAGAATATGAACAAAAATTTAAAATACTTTGAAAAAAAGAAAAGAATTGGAATCTACCAATATATATCTTCTAGTTTTATTATTAGAAAAAATCTAAAACAAATATTTCCTAAGCTGATCACAATTTAATCAAATAAGTAAATGAAAATAATTAGGAGAAAGTAAGGATAACCTTAGCATTCCTTTCAAAATTCAGTCTATAGCATTTTTCACCAACTCTCAGCTATACAATCAGCCTAGAAATACCAGATATAATTTCTTCCACATTTCTGTTACTTTGAAAAGTTTCTAGTAGGCTACATGGCCTTGGAGACTTTATATAGACACAGAGTCTAAGTTGTAATTCATTCGTACTGGTCAGCTCTTTTCCTTTCCCAAACAACCAGAAGCCTGCTGGGGCTGAATCTCAGGGGTCTCAGTTTTTTTTTAAATCAGACAGAGTTAGTTAGCATTCTCTTTCTCTTTCTTGATCTGTCTCTCTCAGACTCTCTCTCTGTCTCTTTCTCTCTCTGTCTCTCCATCTCCCTTTCTCTCTGTCTTCCTCCCTCCTTTTCTCCTTCCTTCCCCTTTCTCTCTGTTTCTCTTTCTTTCTCTTTCCTTCCTTCCCTTCTTCCCTCTCTCCCTCCCTCCCTCCTTTTCTCTCTCTCACCTTTTCTCTCTCTCTCTCTGTCTCTCTCTTCCTCTCCCTCTGCCCATCTCTGTTTCTACCTTACTCTGTCTGACTGTCTCTCTGTCTCTCTCTTCTCTTCCCTGTTTCTTCTCCTTTTCTCTCCCCCATCCCTTCACAATTCTCAACTTAACATTTCCCCCTTCATTCTGTAAAATGAAAAATGTGGCTGTGACCCTAAAAACTTGCCAAGTCTGATTTATTTTAAAAGAAATACAAAGGAATTTGCCACTTGACACAAACAGAAGAGCTGAGGTCCCTTTTGACACGTTGTCCATTTAACTCCTAATCACTTCTTCAAGATTTTCCTTGAGACTAATCTTCCACTGAATTCTTTGGTCTTGGAATCCTTTCCTGAAAATTTAGTATTCAGGGACTGAATCTATAGCCTTCCCTATATTTAAGGAAGTATAACGCAAGTATAGTGTCTACTTTAAAGTAATAATAGAATATTCTTAACAAGAACACTGGTAAATAATACAAAGGAACTTATTAATATGATATTTCTATTTGGTAGAAACTTTAGAGATATTCTTAAAGATGAATATTTGCCACTGATAGAAGAATTGAATGAATATAGAAATTAAGGATCAAAGCATAGCCAATTATCATTCTTTTAATAACTGTCAGATCTGATATATACTAGTGGTACATCTTGTGAAACTTATTTTTTGGTGTCAACTTAGAAGACAGTACTTCTAGATTTCAAGGTCTTATTCAAGTTGTCTTTCTTCCCATCCTGTATTATTTTCTCTGTCCTTTCCATTACCACTGCTACCATCCTAATCCAGTCCTTATTACCTCATGCTTGGACTATTACACTGATCCCCCTGCTTTCCAACTTGCCCAGTCCATCCTACACACCAAATGTCAGATTAATCTGCCTAAAATATGGTCTCATATCACGCCCCTGCTCAAAAGCTTCCAATGGCTCCCCATTGGCCATAGAATAAATCCTAACTCTTTAGTTTGGCCTTCAAAGACCTACAAAGTATGGCCCTAATCTAACTTCTCTCCCTAACAGGTACATTCTGCTCTGATGTACTCATTGTCTCTTAAATATTCGATGTGCTTGCATACACCCTTAGAATACCATTCCTTTCCTTCCCACTGATGTAAATCCCATCAATCTTTCCAGGTACTAGACAAAGTCCACCTAGACCAGTGAATTCCCTCCCAATCAGGTCTGAGTTCCATATCTTTTCTCTGAAGTCCTAAAGCAGATATAGTTTTTGCTATTCAAACATTTGTTTGGTAATTAGCATAACTTTATAAATTTATATGTACTGTTTTTGACATCAAACTGTAAACTTCTAGGTGGGGGCATAATATTTTATGCTTCTTTGTATCACTAATAAATAGAGCATAGTTGGGCAAAGTTCATTTTTATTCTTGTAGATGATGATAAAGATGCCAGTCTCATCTCAGAATTTATAGGACTCAGTTTTTATTACTCCTTTGGCAATGATTTCTCATGTTTACTTTCATACAACACAGGAGATATTCTGTGATTTAATCCTTGCATTGTCACATAATGTTTCATGGACTCAACTCTATTATACATTCCCTAAAGTTATTACCCTTTAATAATGAAATTATTAAACTTCTTTGAACTGCCCCATGTAGAATATAGTCTCTTTGGGTGCAGGAATTTTTGTATCTGTTTTTGTCTTTGTATCCCCAGGGCTTAGTATCTGTCATGTGCTATGTCACTTAAGAAAAGTCCATTGAATGAATAAATAAATGAATTGAAGGCAAAAACTTGTGTTACACTTCTTTGTTTCCCTGCAGTCTCTAGCAGAATGGTATGTATAAGACTCATAATATTCCTTGTTTCCTTAATATTTCTCATTACAAGCAATCAACTATTCCAATAGTATTCCAAGAGGTTTATTCATTGTGATTATAATGAATTAGGACCATCACCACCTGAGCAATGAAAAAACCTAACAAATAGAGAGGATAAATGTAGGCTAGTTTGTAGAGTGTTGGTCTCAGACTTAGGAATAACCAAGTTTGGATCCCATCTCCAATATTTACTAGCTATGTGCCTCCATCCCCAACCTCCAGCAAGTCCCTGATCTTTCCTGAATTTCTTCCTTAAGAATAGCACCCTTAGCTTTTGAGTCTCACAACAACCTCGAGAAGTAAGAGCCTTGAGAAGTAAAAGTCAGATAAGACAAGTAAAACACCTTGAACAGCTTAAAGCACTTTATAAATCTCAGTTATTTTTATTAGTCAATCAGTTCATAAGTACTTATTATGTGCCAGGCACTGTGCTAAGTGCTGGAATAAAAACACAGTTGCTCACCTCAAGGAGCTCCCAATCCTGGAGGAGACAACATACAAACAATCATGTGTAAACAAGCTATAAAGAGAATAAATTAGAGATAATCTCAGATGGGAGACATTAACATTAAGGGGGATCAAGAAAAGCTTCTTATAGAAGGTTTGAATTTAGAAAAAAAATTTTAATTTCCTTCTTTTTCCTTCTTCCGCTTTCCTCCTTTCTCCTCCCTCCTCATTCCTTTCTTTCACTTTCCTCTTCCTCTTCCTCCTCCTCATCCTCTCTCCTTTTCTTCTACATTTTAATTGGGTCTTGAAGGAAGTCAGGGAAGTCATATGAAGGAGATCAGGAGGGAGAATATTTGGGGTAAAAGGTATAGTCAGTGAAAATGCCTTGAATCAGAAAATGGAGCAACAAGAGGTGTGTGTGTGTGTGTGTGTGTGTGTGTGTGTATGTGTGTGTGAGAGAGAGAGAGACAGAGAGAGGGGAAGGGGAATGTAAGAATAAATAGGTTGGAAAGGTAGGAAGGGATCAGATTATGGAGGGCTTTAAGAGCTAAAGGGCTTTGTCTTTGATTTGATGTGACCAGTGTAACATGCTTAGTTGATGTAATAATTGTTCAATATACGTATTAAGTATTAAGCCCCTATATGTACAGAATACAATGCTAGGTCCTATGCAGCAAACTGGGCAGTCTTACTTCTGTCCTGTAGGGACTGAAACAGTGTAGCTCACAGAATCACAGAGTACAGCTGGCAAAGATCTTAAAAGGTCATGGAATCCAACCCCCTCATTTACAGATGAGATTAACAGACTTGAGTGAAGTGACTTATCTAAGGTCACACAGGCTTTAAGTGGTAAAACTAGGATTATTACCCCAAAACCTCTAACTGCAAAGTTGGCACTCTCTCCACTATACCTACTATCTAGGCTGTTAAAAATTACGTGACCCTGGACAAGTTATTTTACTTCCCTGAACCCTAGTTTCCTTATCTATAAAATGGGGATGAGAAATGGCAGAGTAGGGGCTAAAAAGTCTTAAAGGGAATCAGGAAGGGCTGAATTCATGTTTTACCTGGGAAACATTCATTATGAGACAGGCACCAGTTACAATCTCCCAATGCTCTGGCTTTAAGAGTCTATGAAAGTTGCAAATTTAACCCAGTAGCTCATCTGCATCAGTGCAGGGAGTTTCCACATTGAGAATTTAAATTCTCAGAGGAAATAAAATGTTCATATGCTAAGACCTCTAACAACCATAAGAAGGAACATAGCTACATGTACTAACTACCTCACAGTGTCATTTTGAGAGGAAACCCTAAGTAAACTGTGAAGTAGCAACATAAATATAAATCTTATTTTGCTCCCTAAGTCTTCTCAATAAGGCCAAAGGAGGTAAATATTCCTGTATATCTATGTACCTTACAATATCCCTGTGAGATGAGTACTAAAGGTATTATTATCCTCCTTTATTAAAAGAGGAAATTGAAGTTCACAGGGATTAAGTGAATTGTTGAGGGTCACTTAGTTCATAAACATCAGCAGAATTTGAATCTGGTTCTTGTTCATTCCTAGTCCAATGCTTCAAATAAGCAAAAAGTAATACATTAAGGCAGATTTAAAAAAAATATGCACAAGCATTTATGTTCATTGCAAATTGTAAAATTAAAAAGTAACTTTTATTTATTTTATTCATTACAATGAGGCACATTGTAATGTCTCATTAAGGTCAGTTAAAGACCCAGTTTTATGCCATTAAAACTTGGGAAAATAGAGTATCATCTATGAGAAAAAAGAACAAAAGTCCCAAATGATAAATGTTCCAATAAGTCTGAATGTAGAAACAAAAACCAGTTTTTCTGTATCAAACTGCATCAGCTCTACCAGGGTTCCTGAGGTTAAACTGTACCTAATTTATGGTTATATATGTGGTCATATAATTGGAAGAAGGTTGGACTTCTCTGGAGATCTGTGTTCTGCTCTTCTCTGTACTGTGTGAATTGGCTATTTTTTTTTCACTCTTCCACCATAGATTTTTCTTGTCCTTAGTTGTACAATAACCATATGCTTCTTGAAATAACCATATGCTTGAAAACATGGTGGCAGGACCATGCTTTATATTTCTTTGTATCATATGGCTGAATTCATGGATACGTAGATAACTAGATGACATAATGGATAGAGCATTGGTTCAGGATTTAAATCTGAACTCAGATATAAATTGTTATTTGGCCTGTCTGTCTCAGTTTCCTCATCTGGAAAATGAAGGATAAAATGGCATTTCCTTACCTCTCTAGATTTTTGTAAAAATAAAAATGAGATAATAGCCGCAAAGCATTTTGCAAACCTTAAAAATGTTACACAATTAACTATATAGTAAGAACTAAGAAAACATTTGCTTTGTTAAATGTGGTGATGATAATGATCCTTCTCCTGAATTATGATTTTTATAACACCTATACTTTTATCAATTTAATCCTGTTCCAACTACATTATTGCTTTAAATAATCTCTATAATTCTTTTGAGTTTTAACATTCACTTTTCTTACACTTGGGCTCAAAAAGTACAAGACAGAAGAGACATAGACAGCAATTTGAAAAAAAATTGGGGCATTTTGATGAATCACAAGCTGAACTTGTGGTGACTATAAATCAACAAAAAACTAATGTGCTATTGGGCTGTATTGAGAAGCAGAACTTCCAAGAGCAAGGAATTGATAATCTTATTATACTTTATCCTGGTCAGAGCACATATACAGTATGTGTTCAATTCTAAGGGTCACCTTTTAGGTGACTTTGAAAATATCCAGGAAGACAACCAGTATGGTGAAGTCAAAATCATAAGAAGAACTACTAAAAAAAGATGGAAAATGTTTAGTCAGGAGAAGAGAAGACAGCAGTATGGGGGTGAGGGAAGAGAGGCGAATGGTAGCTGTCAAACTTGTTTTGTCTGGCCCCAGGGGTGAGGGAGGGATGTGAATATTAGTTATGAAGATCCAAATATAGGAAAAACTTTCTGCTAATTACAGATATTCAAAATTAGGTAGGGCTGCCTCCAGACACAGTGACTTATTTCTAATTGAGGTCTTGAAATAAAACTTTTTTTTTTTTTAAACTTCAAAGTGATAATCCAAAAGAAAGGGTAAAGGGGTTCTATAATACAGAAATAAAGTTACATAAATATGCAAGATGAAATGGAAGTGAAACAACTAATTTCTCATCTGTTAAATCAAGGATGAAAACCTAATTCTTATTCCAAGATACCTACAAATTTAGACTCTGTAATATAGTTGGTGTCATTTATTATAATCATGCTGTTTAGCGAAATTTCTTGATAGCCATTTTTCTATCAGTTTTATGGCAAAGGATTCAAGTATACAAATTTCTTAGAAAAGAGGTGAAAATCATGTTTAGTGATTATATGTTTGACTGCCTTGAATTCTTCCTGTACTACATTCTTGGTGCTAGTTTAATTTATTCATAATATATTATCATTTATAATATTTATATCATAATGGAAATTATATCATATAAAATATAAAGGATTATTGATTTTTTTATACTACAGAGATTTGTTGATATTTCCCATAACTTAACTAAATCCTCCTTGAGGATACCAAAGAAAAACAATTAAGCAAAACTAATTGATCAAATAATCCCATCTGACAACAATGTTACATATTACCTCTATAGTTCTCCATATCTTGATTGAAAGAAAGGAGGTATATAAGGGGATTATAATTTCGATTACATAGTAAGGTGAAATGGGATCAAATAATGATATCAGTGCAAATCACAACATCCTTGGGCCTGCATTTCCTACTTTGCATAATAAGAAGGTTGAACTAGAAGCATTCTGAGGCAGAAAAATGAAAGAAAGGACTGATCAATTTATGCGTTGGATAATTAGCTTCTTAAAAAGTGAAAAATTGGTGATATTTAGAATGTTTGTGGAGATTGATTTTAGGGTTATAAACCTGATAAGACAGCAACTAAAAATATAGATTTACCAAAAGAATTTATATTCATATTCTAGTGTTCTTTGGGGGAGAAAACACTAAAATTTTTGTATGAGAATATTATCAACACAGAGCAACATGGTGACTAACAAAACTGCCTTGAGAAACAATTCAACAATTCCACTGATGTATAATCCGGCTGTACTATGAGTATTTGCTCAAAATCACTAGGGAATGAAAACAGTTGCTTTAGAACTGGAATTGAAGTTAAAGTAAGGACAATTTAAGGAGAGACAATATCATATGACCACTACAAGAACAAAATAAATAACTTAAAAACACACTTTTATGCTCAACATAATTAGTTAAAAAATACTTTAGTTTTGCACAATTACCTCAATATAGTCTACTGAGCACTCAGTTACTCTATAATTTAGTCAGATTACTTTATAATTTTCTTTTGAGAATTGAATGTGGACTTAACTTGGAAAAGTAGAAAAATACTTTGCATTTAGTCTCTAAATATCAATCTTATTTCTCCAGAAATTTTATTATGAATAATATTTGATTTTTAAAGCCTTTGACTAAGTAAACAATTGATTTTAAAAATGAAAATATTCAGGAGCCTGGTGACATGGGCTCTAGTTTCCCTTGTCACCAATTAAGTGATGTTGGCAAATAATTTAACATTTCTGGGCCTCATTTTCCTTATTTGTAAAATGAGGAGGATGAACTAGCTATCTGTAAGATCTGTTCTAGCTAAAAAAAGGGGTGGAGTAATTTCATAAATTCAGTGTTTAGAGAGAATATGAAAGGGATAGAGAACTTGGACTCGATGGTTTCTGAAGGTCTTCAATCTTTAAGATTCTGTGGCTTTTTGTGTGTGAAATGATTGTGGAAAAGCAGAAGAAATCCTCCATTTCCTAAAAGTTTTTTAAAAAGATTATAAGTAGTTCTTAAAGGAAGAGATCATTCCATTATTTATTTATCCCCAGCACCAATAACAGTGTGCTATACATACTAAATACTGAGGATACTGAGGAAATGTTGGTTGTTGAAATGACTTATCTTCCCTTCTGAGTAAAAAGAAATACATCTCCAAAGAAAGATGATAAAAAATAGAAATATAAAACATTTCTACTTTTTTAGTTGGTACATTTTCTAATAGAATCATCAAGCCTTTTTTGAATAAGGCACACTCTGAACAATTTAAGTTTGTTGAATAAGAAATCATGTCTTGTAATGGGAGTAGTTGATATGTTTAATTGATTCTAGATTCTTTTATCTGTTCTCATCAAACTGGTAAAAAAGACTTAAAAAGTTTTAAAATTTTAACTGATAAATATTTTGAAATGTGCTTCAAAAATCAATCATATGTACCACACATTTATGAAATACTTACAGTATTATGTTCTAGTCATGATGGTAAGAGGTAGAGAAACAAATAGAAACAATACAGTTCTGGCTTTCAAAAAACTGATATTGTAACATGGGGGAGATAAACCATGGAGCATGTGAAATGGAGTGATATGTAGAAAGATCTGGAAAGATAGCTGGGAGCTAGGTGGTGAAAGGCTTTATATTTTGAACAGTGTTTGTATTTGATACAAATACAAATAGATCCACTGTAAGATATAAATAATAGAGATGCACTTTAGTTTTTTAAGAAGGGGGTTGATATAATCATGCCAGTGTCCTGAGAATATCACCTTGGCAGGCATATGGATGATAGTTTGAAGAGATGAGAGAATGAAGGCAAATAGACAAATTAAGAAGTTATTAACAATAATCTGGACAAAAAACATTGAGAGCTTGGGTGAGGGTGGTGATATGCAAGTAGAAAGGAGAAAGGTCTAAGAGGGTTTATGGCATAATGACAAGACTTGGCCAATGATTGGGTAAAACAGAAAAACCTAGAGCTAAAAGTTCTAGTCTAATATAGCACCTTTTGGTTGGATATGATGACACATGCTTTTAATCCCTACCACTGTGGAAAGGCTGTGGTTGGTGGACTCCTTGCAATTGAGAGTTCTAAGCTACAGTAGGACTAATGGCTATTATGTGTCCCCTCTCAGTCTACTATATTGACTGTCTGAGAGTGGATGATAATCATATTGCCTAAGGAAGAACCAAGAAAGTTAAAATTGGTTTATGATGATTAGAATTTTGATTGGGCCCATGAATGGCCACGTCCAGCAAGATAGATGGTCATAGTTTCAGAATACAACAAAATACTTCCTTGTCAAGTGTAGCTATGTTTCCACATTCAGAACTGATTTTTTTTTATTAAAGCTTTTTATTTGCATAACATATGTATGGGTAGATTCAGAACTGATTTTAAATGATCTATTCTTTTAGAACATTTGGTGAATGTGGCGCTCTGGAATGGAATTCCAGTTGGAATCTCTTTTTCCTTCATCTGTTTCCCCTTCACCCCCATTGCAGGATTTTCTTCCCCTTAGGAATTTAGTAGTTACGAAAGGTCACGAGCTGATCCCACAATAAGACAGTAATATTTACTAAACTAAGATACCATGGTACTATCCTTCCCATTAGGGTATTGTAGGATGGAAATATGAGAAGCTGTTGTATATGTCAAATGCGGTATTTAATTCCTAGCTTTCCACATTCCAGGGATAGCCTAAGAATGACAGCTGACTTTGGTTTGCCTCAGACAGGTTTAGATAAGTGAAGCCAAAGCTGAATGAAGACCAACGAGTGATTTGGTTTCCAAATAAAAAGGCTGCCACAGAATACCTAAGGTTGGAGGGACTGCAGCTGTTTGAAAACCTTTGGTAGCTGATAAAGGCAATAGTTGATTCCTTTCTTGGATAGTCTTAAGGTTATGGCCACTCCTCTCAGGGATATCTGTTTCTTACCTCCTACCCCTTATGACCTTGAGACAGGGTTTCAGGATGGTGTGTTAGGACTGGAGTATACCTATGGCAGAATTTAAAGCCCTAAAATTACTGCTAACAGTGACTCTTTTTTTTCCCTTTTTGCTGAGGCAGTTGGGCTTAAGTGACTTGCCCAGGGTCACACAGCTAAGAAGTGTGACCAGATTTGAACTCAGGTCCTCCTGACTTCAGAGCTGGTGCTCTAGACACTGCACTATCTAGCTGCCCCACAGTGACTCATTTTTATGAGATGCAACTCAGTTTTTAAATGGAAAAAGATTCACTCTGCAGGCTTAGCACACATAAATGGTTTACACTGTTTAATGATGATTGTTTATACTGAGAAAAAAAAAAAGCACTGACAGAATTAATTTGATTTACAGGATTCCAATGGGTAGTATGGTAGAGTGGATACAGGATTGGCCTTATAGTTGAGAAGTCCTGTATTCATATCTTGTCTTTGACACCTACTGGTTGCGTCACCATGGGCAAAAACCTTAACTTTTCACATGCTTTAATGATATGCTCTCTAAGGCCATAAAGAGAAGTGGAATCATTTATGTGTATCAGTGAAGGAAGTTTCCCCATAAGGAGTTCCCTACACTAATGAAATCACTGCAAATCACCCCCCTCAAATCTATTTTAATGTCACCATTTCTTAAGGTAAATACAGATCTTATCACTTCAGTTCATTTTAGTTTTGTCATACCACATTTGAGTTATAATAAAATGGTATGAAAAATGGTTTGCAAAAATGCAAAATGGTTTGCTATTTCAATCCAATCTATTTCATTGGATATTTGCAGTAATGCTATGGAGTAGATGCCATAATCATCTCCATTTGAAAAAATTGGAGAAGTTAAATGACTTCTAAGGGTCATGTAGTTAAAGGAAATATCTGAGATAGAATATGAATTCAGGTTTTCCTAACTCCCAGTCTAATACTCTATCTCTGTCCATGGTGCCACCTGATTGCTCATTACTGTTGTGCTATTTTACGATGAAAACTTTTGTGAATTAGAATTTAAATAAATGTAATTATAATGGAACAAAGTTTAATAGCTATATTTTATTCATCTATGGTGGTTAAAGCTTTCTAAATGTTGATGGACATTCCCAAACTGTGCTAATTAAAATATCTAAACTATTCTAAATCCTAGAGATCAGGAGATGGACACATAAAGGTTGTTTTAAAAAAATATTTTGAAAGACATTAAATCTTTCTCTTTCTCTTTGCCTCTCTTCTCTTCCCCTCCATCCCATTAACTTTTGCCTTGAGGAACACTTGATTTCAAAGGGTAGTTATTTGTGCTTATAAAGAAAACCAAAATAACTATGTAAAAAGTCCTGTCTCTACTTTTTTCCCCTGCACAACCGACTATCATTTTGGAGAGGTTGGTTCATCATTACGCAAGATATAATAAAAAGATGGCAAATGTCAGAACCCTATTTCTTCCATCTTTTTTTTCCATCCCTCTCCACAGCTCCTGAAATCAGCAAATACATGATGGAACATCATGAATGAGACTAACTCCAGAAAAGAGTTCTTTGAGTGCTATTATAATGGAACATGAGGATAGAAAGGAAGGAACCCTGGAGACCAATGATATAGCAATGCAATGTTTATATATGTCAGGTGTTCCTTTGTCTCAAAGGGACAGTAATACTATCCTAGTAATAGCATGAGTTTTGAGAAACACCAGAAGAAAATGGCAGCTTGTGCCAAAGAAGAGTTTGCTTTTGCTTAAGATCAAAGTAGGGCCATCTGCAAAAATAGCATCATATATAATCACAACGAAACATCAAGTAATTTATTAATTAATTTAGTCTTTACTGTCTTTCTACCAATAACTCCTTAACTTTTAACATGTGTTCACATTAACCACAGGACACACCATGTTTATTCTGTCATCTGGATTTACAAGCAAACTGAAATGAGGCCTTTGTCTAAATTTACTATGGTTATAATTTCTTGACCTCTTGGTTTGAAGGTCAATAGTTAAATTTCTGTGGACAACAGATGTACTTTGACCTTAATATTCAAAAGAGACCAATAAAGAGATCAACTAGTTGAAATCCAAGGCTCAGGAAATGTTGAGAGAGATTTTGGAGACTCATGGTTAACAGGTCTTTCTCTTCATGCTCAAATTATCAAATTTATTCATGTCATCACCAAACTCATGAACCAAATCTTGGCCATGGTAACCCACAGAGTTTATACTATCTACTAAGGAAGAAAAAAAGGATAAAAACAAAAACATATAAAATATCATTTAAAAAGTGATCATTGTTTACTTATATAACATCGATACCATATGATATATCTCAGAACAAAACGCCTCTGATGGACCTAGATAGTATCACTCTTCTGTTCTATTAAGTGACTACAACTATGCATGTTATCACCTCCAAGATGAAAAAGTGACAAATGAAACCATAAAGTGAATGAAGCCCATAATAGTAGAATGTAATTTTCCTCATGGATCTGCTTCATTTGTGTTTGTATATACAGGACTAACAGTGAATTCCACATCCTTGAATACTTAGATGGAGCTGTGATTTTAGGCATGGAAGTGATCCTTAGAGTAATGCAAACCATCACCCATCCATTCTGTACAACTTTTGTCTATTTTTTCCCAGAAACTGTTCAAAGAAGGTCTATTCCAAGTACAGTGACTTTCCCCCTCTTTTCTGTAACTATGAAAATAACAGTGGTACACAGGGACTGTTCACAGCACTTATCACATGACTAGTCCATCTTCTTTTTTTGATTAGAGATTTATTTAGAAATATCTTCTACTCTAGTTCTTGTTTAAACTTCCTAATTGACACATTCTATCCTGTTCACATTCACCATACACACAAGTACTTGATAAAGGCATGCTAAAAGTTTCATATTAAGTTGCTATTCTATATGAATTTGTTTAAATTTAGAGTGATTTCTTCAAGTTTTTCATATTCTAAATAGATATATTATTTCCTTAGAGAGTAATCAAAGCTGGAATATATAGTACATCATTCTCATCTTTCATTCATCTTGGGCTGTTCATTGTAACATCTTACTATGTTTTCTAATCTACCATTTTCCCCTAATAGAAGGCATTCCTCCCTTTTGAGGCAGTTAGCTCACTGCAAAAAAAAAGTTGGGAAGGCTTGGTTTGGGCTTAAGTAGACTTTTGAGACCATTTGTAAATGTGGTTCAGCCTCATAAGTAGGTAAGAATAATTTCAGGAGCGCATGGGGGAAAGAAGTAAAGAAACTCTTACTTCCATAACCCATTCCTCAGCTCTTTAAGGAAACAATGGTTAGAATGGAGATTCCCTACATCCACTTTCTGCCAGCAGAGAAAAAAGAACCATGGCAAGTCCTGACAAGTGGCACTTCAAAGTTACCTCAATGCTATGAAAAATTGTGCCGACTACTTCCAAGTCATCAAAGCATGGGGGAAAGAATGGTTTATAGATGCTCAGGATGAAACGCCACAGCCATAAACCAGCCAGAGGTGTGCATTTAGCTATTCTGCTGCTACAGTTACAGTTGCAGGTGGTTATTAGTTATTGTTGAAACTTGGATTGCACACAAAAGAAGATAAAACAGCCAATGTTTTATTGAATAATGCTGTTAACCTTCCATGCTAATGCAGCTTTTGCAAGAGATGGGATGATTACTGCAGAATTATGAAGCCCTGGAGGACTCTAGTCTAACTAGAGAAAAGTGGCAGCTGCTACATCTGGTCTCTCCACTCCATAGAGTTAACAGAAAATCACGTGAAACCCAACGCACGAACTCCTCAATAGCTCAGCAATAATTTCTTTGCTCTTGACAGGTAATTAAATTGAAGACTTTCTTACAACTTCCTTTTCAGCAGTGGAACATCTTACCCTTTAAGTCAAAGCATGGAAGACTTTATCTAAATTTCTCACTAACTCATTTGTCAGGACCTCAAGAGTTCCTCTATCTCCATTTGCCTTCCTTTGTTGTTCTGCCAGATAATCAAGATTTATTTGATAAAGGGGATGAGAGGACACACACACACACACACACACACACACACACACACAGAGAGAGAGAGAGACAGAGAGAGAGAAAAGGAGGAGAAAAGAGAAAGAGAGGAAGGAGAAGAAGAGAGAATGAGAGGAAGGGAAAATCCATGCCTTTCAAAAGACAATGGAGTTTAAGTTTCCCAATATTCAATTTTATCCATCTTTTGGGCTACATGACTAGCCAAAACCCCCATTGAGCCAATGCCAGCCACAGTTTATTTGGGCAGGGAGTGGAGTTTCTGTCTTTTATATCTGGATGGATCTACTTAAGGATTAAAGAAAATTTGGCTGAATTTGCTCTCCTCTGCCTGGCCTTCTCCCCAAGTGTTCTCAGGCTCAAAGGTGAAATCAAATGGCTGCAAATATGAAGTCATGGCATTGGAACACAGCTAGTGTTGTCCCCAAGGAGTCACAAAAGAAACTTAAACAGAACTACAGACTGTTAGAGGGAAATGGGCATGGTTAGCTAATAACTATGGGTAAAGGGAATTTTTTTCCCTTTCTTTTTTTTCAAGTTAAGATTGAGACAATCCCTTTCTCAGGTCATGGCTTTTCTAAGCCATGGCTTTTTCTGGTTTCTTCTAGTTCTTAGTCCCATTCCTTTCTAATAATCTAGTCAGGGTTCAGCACTCAAAGAAGAACCAAAGTAGTTGAGATATAAAGGCAAGAGTGAATGGTTTCAATGAGACTTTAGGAAAGGAAACATAGTGATGTATTTTGTTTCTTGAGTATGCCCAGACTAGCCCTCCTAAAAAAAGAAGAGAACTTTCATTTAGCTTTTTAACAAAAAATTTTTATAAAATATTCCAGAACACAGATAGTAATGACTTAAACACATGACTTGGATTAAAAAAAAAACAAAACAAAACAGGAGGACATGCTCCTTTAGAAATTGGTCTTTTGAAGAGACATTTTGATTATGAACACGGATCATACCAAATCAACAAACATTTATTAAGCAAGATACAAAGTAGTTCATGAGATGATTTCCTTTTCCCTTTATCAAATATTCTGATCAAATACTACCTTTTAAAATGTATAGAAAAAGCAAATCAATTTTGTGATGAAAGTTGGCTAGTCAGTGTAATTCTCTCTTGTATGTGCAGAGCTCAGGAAGGAAATGGCAAGAAGGAGCCATGTGGTATAATGGATAGGAAGTCAGGACTAGTCAGTTTTATTAAAGTACTGAGAAACAGGTTTGTTTCTACAGCTGAATTTTAAGAGAACATGTCTAAAAGCATTTTCAGCTCATTTTTCTTATTTTGTTATTTTTAGCATTATGATCAGATAATGATTTTTTTTTACCTTGTGGTTGAGGAATTAAATGGCAGTATGGAGAGGTGGGAAGAGAGCAGGATTTGGAGGCAAAGAGTTTTGGTTTGAATACTGACTCTGTTATTTGCTACCTGTGGGAACCTGGGCAAAAGACTTGCCCTTTCTGGGTCTCAGTTTCTTTATATCCAAAATGATATGGTTGAATTATATGACCCCCAAAGTTCATCTTAGCTCTAAATCAATGATCTCCATGATCCTATAGATTTCATTATGGCAAAATCAAAATTCCCTTCAAATCACAATGAGGACTTCTTTGTGTCAGATCACCTTCCATCCTTATGCAGGGGATATATTTAGCCTGAAATATATCCATAGCTTTAAAAGTCTCATCTGATCTATTTTCAGTGCTTTACCCCCTCTCCCTCACTTTCCTGTGGCTCCTGAAAACATCCCTGGAAGAAGGGCAATATGGTAGACAGCTGTCACCAAAATCTCCAACCTTTGTCTCACTGTGGGAAATAGAAAGGGAACTGATGACTAATGTGGAAGATCTGGTTCATAAATCAAAGATTTAAAGCTGAATTTTCCTTAGAGAGAATCTAATTCAACTTCCTATGAGTTCCTAGTGAAAAAAATAAAGATCCTACTACCAAATCATGTTTCTTTTAATTTTTTTGCTCAAGAAAAATTACTTCTACCCTAATGATAGCTCATCAGATCAGTCTGCATTGTATCAAATAATAGTTGTAAAGCCCCTAGCATAGGCTGGCACATAGTAGGTACTTAACAAATAATGTACCCTTTCCCCTACATGACATTATTAATTTTCAGTTTTAAATTATCATTTGAAGTTGTCTAGGAGAAAAAACTCACCAAGCTTAAAATTATTTTAGTCAGTTTTTTAAAAAAAGAAACATTTCTTATGGCTTTTTGAGATCATCAAGCAAAACAGTATTTAGAATATATGTATATGTTATTATTTAAAAGATATATGATTAATTGATATGAGACCTTTATCTATTAACACTAATTGTGATCCTTTGAGTGACCAAAAAAAATTCCCAACTTTATGTTGGTTATGGTAATGAGCCTTTCCATTACTAGCTTGGATGGGCTCAAAGAACTGAGTTTATTAAGTCCTATTAGAGATGTTTTCTTTTAGGCTAATTTCCAGGAATCTAGGGTCACCTCCATGGCCATCTTCAGGCCATCATTATCATCTTCCTCATCCTAGATAGAACTTATATAGCATCTTAAGGTTTACAAAGTGTTGTACAAATATCTAATCTGATCCCCACAAGGGAGGTGCTGTTATTATCACCATTTTACAGATGAGGAAACTGAGGCAAAACTCAAGTAACTTGCCCAAACTCACAAAGTCAGTATGGGTCTCAATCAGGAGTAGAATTTAAGCCTTCCTGAATTCAAGTACAGAGCTCTATCCACTGGGCTGCCATTTATAAAGAACTACCATAGACAAAAAGATATCAATAAAGAACTAGTAAATGACTTTAATGGAGAAGGCATCCATCTATCTGCAATGTCTGCCAAAGGCATACTGAATAGTCAATTCAAAGTTGCCATCCAGCTGTCTGCCATCTTTTAGACAAGATAACAATATGGCAGCAATATTTCAAAGGGCATCTAAGACCACAAAAAGCCTCGAAATCCCTAAAGTGATGCAATCCTCCACTCCACCTGCCTACCATACACACACACATAAAAACCACCGCATCTGACTTCTCCTGGTTTAGTTCCTTTCCTTTCTCTTAATCTACAACCAGAGTTCAGTATTGGAAGGAGAACCAAAATAGTTGAGATGTAAGAATAACTAGCAATTATAATCTACCCTGATTTACAAGAAGTCAAACCTGTAGCCTAGAAGCTTTCTGTTATAGATTCTGGATGAGAAATTATAAGCATTACAGTTTCATGCACACCATGTTGCTTTTAAAGAAAAATTCAACAACTTTTTAAATAACCATACTTTTATGAGGCACCATATCAAACAACTCAATGAAGAGTCAATATAAAACACATTGATATTTCTTCTATATTTTAGGTGTGTTATAAAGTACAAAAGACATCAGATAATTTATTTTTTAAAAAGGTTTGGAGAGGAAATAAAAGGACTACATTTTAAGTCCTTTAAGAGGACCTTCCCCGCTAAGGTCCAAAAGTGATCATTCCCTTGTATTAATCTCATAGCCTCCAAGAAAGGATGCATTAGATCATTTCCAACATTCAATAAACCATGGCCAAAATAGAAAATTACTTCATCACTTACTATAGCCATAACTGATATATTTAATGAGGTAACATTTATTATATACTCTCATTAATGCCTTCTTTTTCTTAATTTGCCTTGGCAAACAAATGACAATGGATGCTTGAAGTTAAACTTCTATCTAAGCATATTACATAGGAGTGTTCTGTAGTAGATAGAAAGTCAGCCTTGGCATAAGAAAGAGCTGACTGATCTATAATAGCTAGGACTATGACAGGATATGTGTCTTAATATCTGTCCCAGGAAATAATAATCTCAATTACATATTATTTGTAACATGTAGAGGAAGTTCCTTATGTGGAGTTACCTAAACCAATGAAATCATAGGTCTGAACTAAGAAAAAAAATCTATCACACAAAAACCAAAATACTAGTATACATAGTTTAGGTAATTATGATGCATTTATTAGATCAGCATACTTAAATAGAGGGAATTTTTGGGAATTTTAAATCAAATCTTAATCGAGATGTTTCAGTGAAAATACATGCATTTACTGTAGTAGCTTAGGCACAGAATATGAGTAGCAATATTTCCTTATGATGAGATGAATTTTAGTCAATGCTTCCTAACATATAATCATATAATATTACATCTCTGTGTGTACATATGCTTATTTTGTGGCTTTGGTCTACAGTTATCCCTTCCACATCACTAGGGTTAGAGATGCAGTGCCCCCATGATCTGGAAAATTAGTGTAAATTTTTTTGGTTCTCCCTCCTTAACCAGAGAAGTCTGATTTTTTTCTTTTTCTTTTATGGGGATTTACATTACCTGCAAGAGTTAGGTTGATATTATACTATACCATACATATATTTTATGCATTTCTGAGTTTGTAAGAATTTTTCTGTATTGTCTCCAAGTTCCCATTTAATTTCTTATGCTGACACATGATATATTTAAACCATAATGAGGAAAGTTGCCATGTTGAAGGGATAACTGTATATGAAAGCCTTGGTTGATATGTCTTTGGGAAAAAGAACTTGTGAATATAAAGAGAGGATTTCCTTAGTGTTAAAGGACATTTGAACTTAGCAGTTTTCATTAGCATATACTTAATACTTTCTACTTAAACTTATGTTCTTCCTGTTTAGGGGTTTCTTTCTGAGAATTTCTTTGGAGGAGAAAAGAATAAAATTAAATTTGGAAACTCCTGTTATAGGTCAGTAGGTGCCAGAAAAAATGACAATAACACACTACCACCACCACCATGACCACTACATATAAAATGAAAATGAAGTGTATTATTTTTGTTCTTTTAGAAAGTATAGGACATTTTAAAGATGTTCCATTTGAATAATTGCTACTCCTTATTAAATTTTAGTTGCTTTTTCATTTACTTAGGTTTGTTCCTCTCATTTTACTCAAATATGATGTATCTTTCCAGATGTTGGTAGTCAATGACTAAAACCAAATCTTATAACCTTTGGAGAGGCTCACCAATCTTGACCTTCATTCTTGGCTAAGAGTACACATTAATTCCATTAGCACAGAAGTGCCAGTCATAGTTTCTCTTTAGGGCCAAGTACACTGAAAAGCAATTATTGGGGCACAGAAAAGTACTTTGTTGCAGAAGGAAGAATGACAGGATCACTATAAGTTTTTGGAAGAGACATCAACTCCCAATATGGCTTGAAATTTTTATTTCTTAGCTATAAAGCTTTTTCTCAGAATGTGACTCACTTCTACCTCAAAAAATGGACAATTCTTCGCCCTTTATTCCACCAGCTCACAGATATCTATGATTTTTTGTGTTCAGATGACTAAAAACTAAGGAAAACTTGATTCTACTGGAAGTATCGAATTATTATTCTCTTAAGACATAGACCTTTGTCCTAACATAGCTTTCTAAAACAGATATCAAAGTTGCCAAAGTATACAGAGCACTAAGAGGACTGATTTTTTCCCTTCTACTCTTTCCATCTAACTACACATTAATTAAAGAAAAATGGAAAAAATTGTTTATTTCTCTTTTCTGTAGATGTCTTTAGATTCTCCGAGATTAAGAATCAAATGAACAGCTCCCAAATCCTAAGGAGGACTACAGTGAAGTTGCTTGGCTGATGCCTAAAGAGTTAAACATGGATTTTGAAGGGCACATGTTAAATCAATTGCTGGAGCATTTATTGCAATGTTAAATCTCAAAAAGAACTATTTACCCAAAACTCTGGAGCCCCATAACGTAATTGCAACTAGCAGATTGGAGGAGATGGAATGGCTTTGTAACATTGCTTTAGTTTTCAGGAAAGTGATTTATTGCTCCCCATGCAATAATTCTTCAAAGATCTACATAACTAGACTTTATAGATGTATTCCTGACTTCAGGAAAAATCTACTTCATACTTGAACTCTAGCCCCCTTTCATTAATCTATGAATTGCAATTAGCAAAGTTAAATCATGATCCTGGAAGAAGCATTTGACTTTTTTTTTTCACCCTGGGAAAAGTATCTGGTTTCCAGAATTTGGTCTGGGTAATTTGAAATAATTTTCTGTTATTACTTTACTCAGAAGGACTTCATTAGAAAATCGTTTCTATTTTTAGCAAATAATGTGACCAGGATGTTCAGACTTGCACTGTACCCAAGAGAAAGGTTCTAACTGTGCTTACTGTAAATTAGAAAAGTCAGAAAGACATTTTCCAAGGGCTATCCAGTACATTATCACAACATTGCACAAATGTGAATTTTGATTGACTAAAGGTTTTAGAGGCATTTTGTGATAACAGTAACAAAATAATAGCATTTATATTATAACTTTGAGGAGCTATGATTTTCTTTGTGTGGTTATAACTTCCACTGAGGATAATTACAAGTTTTTCATGTCTTTGTTCCATGAAGTTTAGTGGTTACAAATGTCATTCCTTGGTAACTAACATTCTAGTGTTTCTTTGGAAGACTAATTAGTGAAGCTCATTGACAGATAAAAGATACTTAGTTCATGACTAAGTCCAATAATTAACAGCTCACATTTGTTGGATATTTTATGGTTACAAAGTGTTTCACATTCATTCCCTATAAAGAAGGCATGGCGTTGGAGGCTAAGTCCCTTATTTGAAGATAAAGAAACTGAGGCCCTGGAAAATGAAGTGCTGGAGGTCAGACGAATATTAATCATGGTGGCACTTGAACCAAGATCCTTCCAATTCCAGAGCTTTCGTGCTTTCTACTATACTAAACTGCTTCTTATGCTTAGGTTGGCCAGAGAGAGCTAAATTTCTTGGTCATATCAGTTTCTGAAGACAGTGTGCAATGTAATAGAGGAGTTATGATCTGCCATCAGTAGTGGGAGTGGGGAGGGTACCCCACATTAATAAAACTATAGAAGCTTTAAGTGTTGAAATACTGCTGAGAAAACTGAAGCTTCTTAAGACCATAACTGATAATAATGATGATGATGATGATGATGATGATGATGATGATGTTACCAGTATTTCCTTAATGTTTTCAGGTTTGCAAAGAGCTTTATATATGTCATCTTATTTGGTCTTCATGACAATTGTATGAGATATTATTATCCCCATTTTACAGATAGAAAAGATTTGGCTGAGATAATATTAGTGACTTTGACATTATTTACATAATAACCGACAGATTCACATATATAAATGTCTGCAGCAAAATTTGAACTTTGATTCAACTTGATTCCATATTCAATACTTTATCTACCAGGCCAACCAATTACTTCAAACTAGTAAGAAGAAGAGGAACATAGCTCTGAGCTTGAGTGTAAGTGTAAGAGCTTCTAATGGGGACTAGAGGATAATTGAATAAAGAAATGAAAACTCTTAACCTGAATGCTAAGGATTAGACTGAGAATATACAAGGTTTACTCTTTGGGTTCGCAAGATCATATGTTTGGAGCTGGGAAGGAATTAAGAGACCATTTACTTCCTCCTTTACAGAGAGGAGAACAGACTTGCCCAAGGTGACCAGGTAGTCTATATGAGAGTTAGGAAATGAACTCAGGTGTTCTGACTCCAAAGCCAGCATGATTTTTGTTGTAATGTGTTGTCTATATGTTAAAGGGAAATATTTAAAAATTTTTTTTAGCACTTGTTCATTTCTTGTTAAATATATCTTTCATCAAAATGTAACTATTCATTAACCACTAGGGACCTTTTAAATTCATATTTGGAAAATATTCTGGCCATTGTTAAAGATATCATGCAAAAACAGTCAAAAATAAAGGCACAATGATTACTACTGTGTTATTTTAAAATCCTTATGAAAGAACTGGATTCTGGTAGACGACCACAAGGCTGTCAACTTGAATTTAAGTTTTATGTAGATCGTCTGTCATTTTTATTAAGTAGAAATGCCAGCACAAGGATCTAATATGGACTTTATCACTACAGAAATATTTTACGATGAATAAGCCTTTAGGGAAAGTTTTTATATAGACCATACTATGTGCCAGGCACTGTGCTAAGCACTTTATAAATATTATCTCATTTAATCCTCCCGATAACCCTTAGAGGTAGGTGCTATTATCATTCCTATTTTACAGATTAAAAAAAACTGAAACAGAGAGATGCTAAGTGACTTGCCTGGGATCACACAGCTAATAACTGCCAGAGATCTTATCTGAACTCAGAACTTCTGGATTCCAGGCCCAGTGCTCTATCCACTGCACCACAGGTTGCCTTGTTTTGATTATTTGGATGATGATCCAAATCACTCAATTTAGAATCAATAAACCTGAGATCATATTATTTCTTTGCCACTTCTTATCTATATGCTTCTGAATAATTTCCTTAATTTCTGGAAGTCTCAATTTCCTCATCTGTAAAACATGAGAAGTGGACCAGATGATCTTTAAAGGTTTCTGCTAGCTCTAGAGCTGGGGTGTGGAAACTATTGTCTATCAACTAAATTTGGCCCTCTTGCTTTTTTTTGGTAGAGATTCCAGTTAAGAATGGTTTTTACATTTTTAAAATAAAGTTTTATTATATTTAAAAATGCAGAAAATATTCTTACCTCCCAGACCTTAGGAAAAAACAAAACAGATACCTGGTGAGATTTGGGCAGTATTGCTGACCTCCTGTTGCTCTAAGCTGTGAGCTTATGATTCTCTTTCTTTATACTCTTTTACAACAAAAATACTCTCACCACTGACCAGTGGCAATAGAGCACAATGGGCAATAATCTGGTCAAATCCTTTTCCTACCCCCTAAATTAAAAGAGAACATTAGGATATTGGTTGTATATATGTCTTAAACCAAGGTATGGAGAGATGAATGAGTATTCTTTTTTTCCATTTCATTTTCTTTCTTTATTTGTTTTTTTTTAAACAAAATCACATCTTCAAGTGAATTCCTTAAGTTGCTGAAAAATATCGCATGGCACCATAAATGAAAACCTGTAGAATGTGACAAGTTAGGTTGAATTTTGTTGCTGGATTATCTTACCCATCAAGCAATACTGTACAGAATATGAAAAACTAGGATTATAGAGACTTAGAATTGTAGCTAAATGGTTTATTGAATCTGACTCCCTCATTTTACAGATAGGGAAGAATGAGGTTCAGTGAATGTAGCAATAGTAGGCTTTCTTGAAATGAATTTCTTATTAAGTCAGAGCAGCCTGAACTTTACTCTTTTAATTAGGAAGTCTGGGAGTAGAAGGTTCCATTCAGTGGTCCTAGAAAAATCTTGGCAGAAGAGATCAATTAAAGTAGATGAAAGACTTGATCAAGAAAAGATAGTTCTAGAACAGGAAAATTGCATTGAGTCCAACCCCCTCACTTTACTGATAAGGAACTTCTTGAGGGCTAATTTGGTGAAGGGACTTGTCTGGGGTTTCCCACAACCACTAAGTGTCTAAATCTGGATTTAGAGGCAGATCTTCCTAACTCCAAGTCCAGTAACCAATCCACTGTGGATTAGAAATGGAGAAAATGAGTGCTTTTGAGTGCTTCTGGAGAAAAACAATATGAAGAGGGAGCTGCATAAGAAGAATTACATTATAGTAAAGAGAAAGTGATGCCATATCTTATAGGAAAAAAAGGACTGATGTGAGTCTCAAAGGAAACATATTCATCAATATGAATGATAAAATTATACTCCCCTTCCTAAACCAATTCATATAGCACCTTTTCCCCATAAAGTCTTTCTGATCATCCTTGCTGAGAGTGATCTTAATTTACTTTCCCCTTTCTCATGTGATTATAAATTCTTTGAAGGAGAGACTTTGTTTTATCTTGATAGATTCTCAAGTGCCTTACATGAAAGCCTATTGGGGTCAGAGAATAAGCATTTATGTAGCACTTACTGTGTGCCAGGAACTGTGCTAAGCACTTTACAAGTTTTATTTTAATTTGTCCCTCAAAAAGAGCCTGTGAGGTAGTTGATGTTATTAATCCATTTTTTTTAGTTGGGCTGGACTGAAGCAAAGTGACTTGTTCAGAGTCAAATGGCTAGAAAATATCTGGAGCCAGAGCTTCCTGACTTTAGGCTTGATGCTGTTATCCACATGAATATGGTAGATAAACTTAAGAAGTATCTGTTGCATGAATGAATATCACATTACTTAATCAAAATCAGTCTCTTCCATAATATAAATTTTATTCATTAAAACTAGTAACATTTTTGTTTTCTGGGTAAAATTACAAGTTTTCTTTGGAGCAGTCTGCCATATTAACTTAGGTCAATTAAGGATTAGCCTCCTCCAGAAAGCTTTTTACTCATGACTAATATAGGATTTGTATCCCTCTCTTTAGGGGTGAGACATCCCATCTATTTTCCTCCTCTATGACATCGAGGCTCCTAATTATTCTCTCTCAAGCTGTAAAACATATGTTCTTAATGAATTTGGCTAACTTCCAGGATTAGAGACTTTTGGATTATGGGGATCTGTCTAGGAAAATGCTTTTGGGGACTGACCTATATCTGAAATGACTAGGGCTCTCTGGTGAAATGGAAAAAATGGAAGTCTAAAAATTGTTTGTTAAATAAGAAAACAAAAAACAAACAAAATAAGTCAGAAATGCTATAGCAGCTCAGTACTCTCTAAGAAAATAGAAATAAGAAAAACCAATAACATTGGATTATGCACTGTTGCCATCAATAACTTGACAGATATAGCTTTGTGAATTCAAAGGAGAAAAGAAAGGGAAAAGATAAGAGAGTGAGAAAAGAAGGAAGAGAGAAGAAGGGAAAGAGATGGAAAGAAAGAGTGTGAGAGAGAGGGAGAAAGGTAGAGAGAGAGGGAGTGTGAGAGAGAGGCAGAGAAAAGAGAGGAAGAGAGAGGGAGGGAGGGAGAAAGAGAGAGAGAAAGAGAGAGAGAGAAAGAGAGAGAAAGACAGAGAGAGACAGAGAGAGACAGAGGCAGAGATAGAGAGAGACAGAGACAGAGATCACAATGATATGTCAATGCAGGCACTTGATGTTTTGGAGACCAAGCAAATTTTTTTTTAAAACTTTCTTTTTCTTTCAATGAAAAATAAACTAAAGTCCTGTAGAAACTCTTCTATCTTGTGGGGTCCTTTGGAACACAGGGACTGACTACTTGGATAACCTATGCAGAAATGCCAAAGACTATTTTATTTTGGTAGCCACATAAAAATACTTTTATCAGGCAGCTGGTAGTATAGTGATAGAACATTGGGTCTGGACTCAGGAAGACCTGAGTTTAAATCTGACCTCAGATACTTCTTAGCTGTGTCACTATGGACAAATCACTTTGCTTCTATTTGCCTCATTCCTCAACTATAAAATGGAAATAGTAATAGTACTCATCTTGAAGTGTTGGTGTGAGAATCAAAGGATATAATATGTGTGAAAGAGCTTAGCATAGAGCCTAGCATGTAGCAGATACTATACAAATGCTTATTATCTTCCCTCCTACCACTTTTTGGAGAGGGGGATGGACTTTGTTTTCTTGGACATTTCACATACATGCATTTCATGCACATACACATTCACATTCAGATTTATTATTTATGCTTATATTCCAAAAAGCTTAATTCCATCTCTCTCTTCTCCTTAAGTGTTTGTAAGAATAGTACTGATACTGAAGGAAATGTGAAAAAGGTAGATAATATCATTTTAATAAATGGGACAAAGGACCTTTTAATAATCATAAATGATTCTCCTAAATTTTCTGAAGAACTGAGTAAGTTAACCTTATTGATTTTACCTAGATTCTTAGAAGAGAGTGAGAGATGATATATGCTTTTCTTTATGCCCTGTCTACACTTCATCTAGGTTCCCATCTTCTATCTGGCAAGAGTTCCCTTTATTTAATCTCCATTTCATATATCTAGCAGCTGGGGGATGCTTTGCTGCTACAGATGATGCTGTACATTTCTTTCCATTGGTGGACTTTTCTTTTGACTTCTCAGATTATGTGTGCTGAGCCAAGTGATGACTTAAGCCATTTTTGATAATGCTTAAACATGTTAGACAAGGTACTATAATGGTAAACTTCATAAGAAGGTATAGAAGTCATTAGAAATGACCAGCTCTAGACTGTTGATGTAGATCTATCAGCACATCTATTTTTCAATTAATCAAATGACATTATAAAGTGCTTAAAAAACAAGATTCTGAACAATGAGACCATAGTGAATACTCTAGAATAAAGCTGCTTAAACTGTGGGTTGTGTAACTGAATTTGGGGATCACGAAAAAATTTGGCAACAGTAAAGGTATCAAATATTCTGCAAAGATTTAATTCTTGATGTAAAGGCAAACAAGCACATCCATCTCATTAATATGCAAATTTGCTTTCATCTTTAATAAATGATAAAATTATATATATGACAAAGAATTGTTTTTAAGGAAATTTCTCTATGATTTATTATCAGTGAATGTTTTATCTGTATAACTATTTTATATACCTACATACTCCAGGTCATGAAAAAATTTCTCAGAGTACACAAGGAGAAAAAATTTAAGAAGCCCTGCTCTAGAATAAAAAAAAAAATTAGTGCCAAATAAGAATTGAGAACCTGGATCTAAATCCCAAATGTGTTTATAATAATAATATTATTACAATAATATAATGTTTTCAGAAGAGGAGGTAGTATGGCAACAAGAATAGCACTTCTCGAGCCAGACGACCTGGATATAAATCAGAGCTCTGTTACTAATATGATGATAGCTCTCGTGTATGTAAGGCTTTATGAAAAAGAGGCACTATTTCTTCTTTTGGAAGCAACATTGCCGCTGGAGTGAGAGGATGTGGTTGCAAATCTCCTCTTTGCCACTGATGACGTTGGAAAATCATATAACCTTTTGGTTTCCAGCTCAATGTCAATGATAAGATGTGCAAAGTTTTCTATATTTATACATTATATTTAATTTGGTCCTGAAATTTTCACTTTCATTGCTTTGGGCAAACTACCAAACCTCTTTGTGCCTTTATTTTCCTCATGCATAAAATTATGGAGATTTCTCTTCCCTAACTTCTGGGACTTTATTACCTAACACACATTACTATTAATGACCTATTTATTATGGATACAGAGGGTATGTGAATCTTCTATGATTTGTTTTTCAGCTTGGAGGACCAGAAATTAAACATATGCCTTAAGAAGATTAAGGGTCTGATAGCCATACTTTTCCAGCTTTCAGGATTCTGCAGATATGTATGCACCATTTTTGTAAATGGAACCTGGGATGAGTGATTTCCATTTGCTGTTAAAAACTACCCTGGATAGTGGAATATTTCAGGAGTGGGTATAACAGGTAAAAATAGGGTCCAAAGAGCTGGGTTGAAATGGGTATATACAAATCACAGATCTATTTCTTCCCTGTGTTCAAGCAAGCTATGCTCTTCTAGTTTAGGCTAGAACCAAGGAGTTATATGGTGAAGAGATGGGCATGTGGCAACCTGGAGGTATATGGCATTTGTGCCAAAAATGAACACCAACAATTGTCTTTGTAGGTTATGGCTTCTGAACCTCTCCTAAAGGGTATGAGGTAGAAAAAGGAAGACAGGAAATAGTATATTACCAGGTGTTCAGGACTCTCTCTCTCCTCCTGACTCCTTATTAAATCTGTATGGGAAAGTCAAGTTGAAAGCAGCTGGTAAGAGACCATTACTGATGGAGGCAGCTGTATTTGAGAAATCATGTGCTGGCTTCCCTTGAACCTTTGCCAGGAGGCTACTTTAGTCACCTGGTGATAAAGCTCACTTCTCTTCCCAGCTTCCTCAAAGCACAACACACATCTCTTTCAAAGAAAGTTGTTTTTGCAAGAACTGAACAAGGCTCCACATCTTCTCCCAGTTTTTAATAATACCTTGTATTTACACAGACCTTTTTTTGCCCTCCCAAGAGCTATGAGTTTTCCATATGTTATTGCAGTAATCCTCATTATGACCCTGCATCTAGGCTATTTATGAAGCTAAGGTCATACTTTCAATTCCCCACTGAATATAGGAAAAAAAAGCAAACCTGGTTTCAGAAATGATTCAGAATACACCCAAACACTGACTCATTTATTTCTCGAATGTTTATCAAGTGCAAACGCGAGCCTGGGTGATAGTGTGAATGGCACCTTATAATAACAACAACAGAAATGTAAATGACATGTCAATTTTTACAAAGAATTTTACATATGTTATTTCACTGGAGCATCACGATAGCTCTGTGAGGAAGATATCTCATGTGGTATTATCCCAGTTTTAGGTATAAGGTAGTTGAGGTTTAGAAAAATTAAGTGATTTGTTAATGGTTTCAGAACTGACAAGTATCAAAGGTAGAATTTGAATTCAGTTCTTTCTAACTCCAAGTACAGTTCTCTTTCTCCTATGGAAGTAGATCATCAATTATTGGGGAAGAAATCCAACTCATGTCCTCTTGTGTTGAGTTCATAGTATTGTCTTTACACACACATATAGATACACAAATATATATGTGTATACACATAAATATGTATATATATCTGGGAAAATTACTTAACTTCTTGCACTCTCACTTTTCTTATCTGTAAAATGGGGTTGATAATAGTATCCATTATATAAGATTATTGTGAAGATCAAACTTTGTAAACCTTAAGATGGTATATGAATTCTAGGTATTCTTATTACTTCAGCACTGTAAATTACAACCTGGCCTCCCTTCTACTTAGTCAAGAAACAGTTATTAGCATCTACTGAATACAAGGTACAATGCCATACGCTGGGGATACAAAAAAGAACAAAAAGACAATCCCTTTTCTCAAGAAGGTCACAATTTAACAGCATGAACAAACTATAGGAAAGAAAAATTGAAAAAAAATTGACAGAGGGAAGGCATTAGGTTTAATTGGGAGAGGGAAAGGCTTTCTGTGGAAAGTAGAATTTTAATTGGGGCTTGAAGGAATCCAGGGAAGCCAGGAAGTGGAAATGAGGAAGGAGAAAAATTAATGAAAATTTCCAGAGTTGAGCAGGAGTATCAGAAAAATGAGTGTTGAAGAAAAACAAGGAGGTGCATGTCATTGGATCTTAGAGTATGTGGGAAGGTATAAAATGTAAAAAGATTAGAAAGGTCAGGGCAGGGGAAAAGATTATGAAGGGCTTTAAACACCAAACCAAGGATTTTATATTTGATCCTGGAGGTTATAGGGAGTTATTTACTTTGATGCTTAATTGTGCTATGGAATTGCAAATGCCTTCCTCTTTGACTCTATACATATTTTGTATAAATCTACTTATACACATGACATCTCTTGCACTGGAATATATGTTCCTTGAAGACAGGAATCATTTTTGCTTTTTCTTTGTATGTGCTCAGCACAGTGCTTGATACATATAAATGTTTAATAAATGATTTTTGTTTCCTTGATTCAGTGCAAATGCATTCTTGAAGGCTATGTCAATAGCATATAAGCTTTGGCAGGTCCTATCAAACTGAAGAAATTCTGAATAGAAGCCTGGAAGTGGTCTTGACATCAGATGTGCAAGGATCAACTTAAATTCAATGAAGTGGGAGGGTTAGTCACTAGGAATAAAGGACCTGCACTATATACTGGTGGAGGAAATACTCCCAACACAGAGATCTTTGAAAGAGTTGTTTGTGCTTCTTTCTGGAAGAGGACCAAAGACAATACTGAAATAAAGAAGGCAGAATCATCCAGACAGTAGTTCTATCATGAACTGGGGTAAACGTATCTACCTTAATAGGTGGGGGATTTGTTGGGAAAAAGGCATGGTTGAGACTGAGGGAATCACCATGAGTAATGGTATCTATCCCAGTTTCCACCATGTCCAACTTCCATTTCTTTGCTCTTTTTTGAGTTCACAATTAGGCTTCTGTGCAACTGACTTAGTCAAAGTGTGCCAGAGTACCAAAATTGGACTTACAACTAGAATGTACATGTACCCATTGGCTCTATGCTTTGAAATAAGATGAATGAATACCATCTTTGGAGGGGCTGGTGTATTTGGAAAGAAGCTTCTCTTTAAGTAGGCATCTTATACCAACAGCTCAGTGAAATAAATCCAATGTTTCTTTGTGTCTTTCAAAACACCTGTAACTACGTGATTAGAAATTCTTTTTATTGTCATGCAATTGCTTCAGACATGCTCAGCCAGCTTGCCTTTCTAAACTCATGCATTAGTGGAGGGGAATTGTGCCTTTTCAGCAGATAGAGTTTCAAAGTGCACTGATGGGACATGTCGGGTGTGGTGATTAATGGCTCAGTAGATGTTCATATTGGTAGTAATAACTAGCACATGTGCTATGGTAATCATATACCACAGATTGTGCACATCACATTAGAATAAACGGCAAGGAGATCTGAACCAGGGACACTCTGGATGCTTGCTGTGATAGCCACTAATTAGGAAGATGCCAACTTTGGGACTTCAAGCTCTTTATAGATTTATAGATATCTTTAAAGTTATAAAACCCAAAGGTAAGAGTATGGGGGAAAGAAAAACCCTAAATATTTTATGTGTATTATCCTCAAGCCAGATAAAGAACTCTGTGAGAAAGAAAAGGGAATATTTAAATAGCACATTAAGGTTTGCAAAGTGTTTCTATATATCTCATTTGATTCTCAAAACGATTCTGTAAAGCATGTGCTTTTATTATTCTCATTTTATAGATGAGGCCCAGAGAGTTTGTTCACACATCTGGTAAGTATGTGAGGAAGGATTTGAACTCATATCTGAATCCAAGTGCCACAACCTATCCATTGTGATATGAATATTACCAGAAAGCAATATTTCCATTGTGAAGTTTAGAGTCCATCTAGCTATTTGATGAGAAAGCTGAGGTCACAATGGTTAAAGCACAAGATCACAGAGTAGTATTAGATATGGGAATTCTAATATAGTTCCTTTACCCCAGAGACAATGTTCTTTTGTGCACAGCAAGGATGCTTTCCTTCACTATCTCTAGAGCATAGATACACAGAGAGAAATCTGTCCAATATGCTATGTGGTTTTTAAAATGACCATCATGTGGTACTATCACTCAGTGATCTGCCAGATGATAACAAAAACAAGAAGTTGAGCTTTCTAGAGCAGGAGCATCTTTTGTTAGGCTATGGTTCCAAAGACTAGGAAACTGAATCTTCCAGTCAAATGATTTCATTCAAAACACTTCTGTGCTCTCCCCTTTCCAAACAGACTTCACAGATGTTCAAGATCTGCTATTTTAGAAATAGAATTTCTTGGAGAGACACTGAGGCATAGAGTACTAGATAGCAAGGTTCAGTGTCAGGAAGAGTTAGAACCCCTATTAACTGTGAGTCAGAGTCTCTGAGCAAACCATTTAGTCTTTCAGAACCCTCAGACTAGTTGCAGAATAGGTTCGGACCTACTTTGATAAAGGGAGATTTCTCATTGAAGTTTACTAAGCTAATGAAATCACGGTTCTGATTCTCCTTCCTTTCCCCTCTCTCTCCTCCCCAAAGTCATTGGAACCCATATCAGGAGATATTTTTGTTTGGAAAAATGTTATCAAAAATATCATAAGACAATAGACTTAGAGTAAGAAGATTTAAATTAGCTATAGTGTTGCACATTTGTCTTTTTCCCCCCTTGTTAAAGTGAGGTGTTTGTTAACTTGCTCACACAGCAAGTTGTGTCAGAAGCAGAATTTGAATATAGGTCCTCTAGATTTCAAGGCTAGCACCCTTCCTACTACACCATATTACCATTTATAAGAATTCTGGAAAGAAATTCATCTGATGATGGAATCCTCATCATCTTCAGTAACTTCTATGCTGGTGGGGTTCCATCTGGCACTCAAAATTCCTTTACCTAGGATAGTGACCCCAAATGTACCAGAATGGTTGTTTGTGATCTCATTTTCAAGTTATACTATCACAAAGCATGCTATAATTAGAAAGTAAATAGAAGAGGGGCAGTAAAAATCAACTAATATTAATATATAATGTTTATACAGAAATTAAAAAAATTAAAACCTGTGATTTCATTACTTTAGGGAATTTCCAGGTGAGGAAACTTCTGTCAACCCAGATTGGCACTTCCTCTGCAATTTGTGGTCCAATAAAGTTGCCTGGGATCATCAGAATATAAAGTAACTTCTAGCTCAGTATCACACATTTACAAGTCAAAGGAAGGACTCCAACAGGGTCTTATGAGTCAAAAAGTTGTCTTTCTAACCATTATGTCATGCTGTTAATTTCCAGTTTCCATGTCCACTTCCATAAAATAGAGATAAAAGTTTCTTTTATTGAACTTTATAGACAAGTTAAGAAGATGAATCAATAAATAAACAAGAATTTATTAAGTGCCTACTACATGCCAGCCACTAAAAAAAGGGTAAAGTAATTTGAAATGTTTAGGGAGAAATGATAGAATATAGGTCAGCTCTTTTGGATAGCTTATGTGGTATAACAGAATTTGGCTTGAACTCAATTCCAAATAAGCCTCTCCTTTGTTGACAAAAGGATTCAGCTCCATTGCAAACAATTCAAAGTTTGATAGTCAGACAGGGCTTCAGGCAGAAAGGAAAATGCTTAGCCAACTATGTGGGCTGTAAGAACTAAAAGGGTTCTGGCTAAATAAAGGAAAGAAGGATGTGGATTTTCCTCTTGGGAAATTTACAGGTAACACAAAGTTTTGAGGAAGAGGGGCTGAACTGAGAGCCCTGAGATGGAATTTCACATCTGACACCCCTGAAAATCCATCACATTCCACATAAGTTTCAGAATCCAGGTCTCCTCTAAGGGTATAGATCTTATGACCATAGAAAATTACAGAATTGGAAGGAAACTCAACAGCATTCCATTTCTTATACAAAAGGCACCTCCACCATAATCTAACCATCTTTTACTTGAAGACCTTGGTGTAGAATGGTAGTCCATTTTACATTTAGATAACATTAATGGTTAGTAAGCTTTTCTCCACAACAACTTAAATTGTTCTCTTTGAAACTTTTACCCATTGCTCTTGGTTTTGCCCACTAGAGCCTAAAAGAGCAAATCAAATCCCTCTTCCCATAGGATAATCCTTCAATACTTGAAGACAACTATCATATTCCTCCTGAAGCTTCTCTTCTTCTACTAAATGTGCTCAATTCTTTCAATCAATCCTCATATGGTTTGAGCTTAAGGCCCTCCAGTATCCTATCTGGCCACCTTTGAATGCCCTTTAGATTATCAATGCCTTTCTTAAATTGTAGTACCCAGAACTGAACATAATACTACAAAAAAGTTCTGAAGAGGGCAAAGTCCATCAGAATGATTACTCCTCCTGTCTGGAAGGAAGTCGGGCCTCACAATGGGCCTGAAACAAGCACAGTTCTTTTCTAGGTGGAATTAGAGAGACATCTCAGAATGAGCTATGACCACATGAGGTGTTTCCTAGGGAATACCTCAGTGCTCTGTTTTCTTCATAGCTGAGAGGTATAGCTATGGGCTATCCACTGAAGGTCAAGTCAACTGCCCCTGTGGCAATATACCCCAGATAGTCTCATTTTCTTGATTTTGAAGTGATGAATATAAATGACTAGTTGGATTTTAAAGGACCATTATCTCTTGCAAAATCTACTTCCAACCAAAATGGATTTCAGGATTTCTCCAAGGGTTTAGAACTGCTGGGGATAAGACTGAGATTGAGCATGAACAGACAGGAGTTCAAAATTCCTGAGGTAAGTTGTAGAAGTGGTCATAAATGAAAAGAACAAAATTCAGTAGGAACCAGTGCCAGATAAATACACAGAAAAGAACTAATCTTTAAAAAAATAAGCTAACTTTTATGTCCAATTCTATAAAAATATAGCTGAAAAAGGTCTCATGGTCATAGTGGATGACAAGCTGAACATGATCCCACAATGCAGGGCTATTATTTTAAAAGTGAGCATATTGGGATACATAAATAGAAACATGGTTTGCAGGAATGATGAGGTAATCTTCACTTATCATACCTTTATGAGAGTATTTTGTCCATTTCTGGACTTCACAGCTTGAGATACGAGAGGATCTTGGACAGAGTTCAGAAGATAGAAACAAAGATGATGAAATAGTTGGAGGATAAGACCTATGAGAAAAGGATCTGGTATCATTTAGTCTAGGGAAGAAAGAGCTAAATAGAGACTTAACTTTTTCATATCCAAGAAAGGTCATCATAGAAATGGCAAACTTTACTTCTGCTGAGGACAAAGAGGGATATCGGTTGAAATTGTAGTAGAAAAGATTTAAGTGAGCTACTGCTATATTTCTTGCTAATTGCAGTTAGGACCTACCATGATGAAAATGTGTTCAAAAGTGATTGTGAATTAAAGGGGCAGCACAAGGCTAGCAAGGAGATGGATTATGGGTGTTGCCTCAGTAAAAATAGGAATTACAATGATAATAACCCACAAACACTTGAGAATAATGTTCTTAATAGATGTAGTCATACTGAACACTCAGAACTTCAAACTACAAGGAATGAAAAGTTTTTAATATATAGGGAACCTAGTGAAAGATATCAAACATATATCTAGAAACAGAAAGAAGTACTTATCATCTCCTGTGATCTTATAAGCTAGTGGAGTTATCCCAAAGATGCTTTGAATGAGTGTACAGAATAAGAATTTGCACCCCCAAAATTAAATTCAATTACAAAAAGCCTATCATCCAATAGTTTGTTGAATGTCAAATATAAATGAATAATAGAGGGGTGTAGACTTATCTCAGGACCATTTCTCTCTGAGCTCCACGGGAATGTTAAAATCATAAGAATGAAGATAATTAATAAACAGCAACAACCACAGCTATTTAGGGCTTTAAAGTGTGAAAAGTTTGCAAAGAAATTTTATTATCGCCATTTTGCAGATAAGGAAAATGAAAGTAAAACAGGTTAAGTGACTTCCATGGTTACACAGCTACTAAGTATAAGATAGTCCTAAAACACAGTGGTGGTTGACCAGGTGCTGGGTCCATTGCTCTTTCTTCTATGGGTCTTAAATACATTCAGGGATTTAAGGAAGCACTTCAGAGACTTCTTGGGGTAAGATGATTGCTGACTTTAATTAATATTTTCTTAACTTATACTTCTCTTCTCACTCTTTAACCTCTTTGATGTTTGGCTATTTACCTCTTCATTCAACTGACATCATTATCTCCAAAGTCACTGATGACCTTTTAACTGCTAGATCTGATAGCTTTTGTTAAGTCTCATCCTAATTGATTTTTCTGTTGCATCTGGGGCTACTGAGTAACTTTTCCTGGGAACCCTCTTTTCTTTTGATTTTCATGAAACTTGCCTCTCCTCATTCTTTGTCTCTATATCATATCTCTCTTTCTCAATGTCTTTTGCTGGCCTATAACTATAGATATTTTTCAAGGCTTTGTTGGAAGTTGGGGAGAGATGTCTATTCTCTTTTTCTCTCCCTTGGTGACCTCACTACTTGCCATAAGTTTAATTAATTTCTATCAAAATGATTTACAAATCTATATACCCAGCCCTTGTCTTTCTTCCAAGCTTCAGTCATGTATCATTAATTGCTTATTGGTCATTTTACACTGTATACTTGTATTTAAGAATAATCTTAAATTTAATATGTCCAAACAGAATTCATCTTTCTCCTCAAAACTATTCCTCTTGTTTATGTTTATGTTTATGTTATGTTGTTTGTTTATGTTTATGTTATGTTATGTAATGTTTATGTTATCTTGCCTGGAATTAGCCCTCATATCACTTCTCAGCTATTTCCAAACCATGCCAACCATGTAAATCCCCTACTCCCACATCTCTTCCAGCTTCCCTTTATATCCTGTCTTCTTTCATTAGAAAATAATCTCCTTGAGGACAGGAGGATATGGCTTTACTTACTTGTCTTTGTATCCTCAATTCTTATTAGAATGGAACTTGGCTAATTGCAAATGCATAATGCTTCTTAGATTGATTGACCAAGAAGCAGTGAATGTCACTTGCTTTTCTACAGAAGAATTGGTGATCATTTGTCAGGATGTGAAGAAGTGATTGTTAGTCAGGTATGAGTTGGACTAGATGATCTTGGAGGTCTCTCCTATCTCTGAGATTCTGTGATCTTCACTTCAGGTGAATGATGCAAAACTCCTCTGCTCTTCTAGAACCCTTATGGATTTTTTAAGACCACTGCTGAATCACATCTTACTATTTTTTCCTACTTGAATAATCTTTGCTGATAAATCTCTTTTTTAATCTTTAAATCACATTTATGGCTCTTGTGAACTATCTCCAAGTTGTGTAAATCCTTCTTGAGTTCTTAAGCCCAGAACTGGACATAGGAATGTAGTGTAGATCTGCTGGGTCATTGCTGAGCAACATAATACAAAGGTTAGCTCATGGGACTGCATCTTAGCCACTTTTTGTACCCTATTTAACAAATAACCTGTGCATTGATTGTGACTTCTCTGATTCTATGGTATGGTCTGAGATTAAAAACAACAACAACAAACAAACAAAAATCTAAATTAGCTAGAAGATACAAATGAGTTGAAAACTAGCCTTAAACACTCACTAGATATGTGACCATAGATAAGACATGTAATCCTATTTGCCTCAGTTTCTCAGCTAGAGAAGGAAATGGCAAACACTTCAGCTTCTTTGTCAAGAAAACCCCCAATGGTGTCATGTAGAGTTGGACACAATTGAAATGACTTAACAACAACAAATAACTTTATGTGGCCCATTAAAGAAAAATTTTTAGCCATTCCTGCAATATGGACTGGATTAACTTAGAATTGCTTTCTGCCTTAGGGGTCTCTGAAAAGGGCAGGGGATTTATTTTTTCTGGGATGATTTAGCAGGTAGGAAAGGAATAACTATGCTCAGGATATTTATGTACATTCCTGAGTAGTGTTAGGAGAAAATATAGCACTCTCATTTTACTCAAAATGACCTGTTTGCCTATGTGTGGGCAACTGAGAGGACCTACTTTTTCAGAAATTTGCCCAGGGCTATAGCGATTTCCCATCACATCAGAAGCAAGGGGTAAGAAATCATCCTGTTGAAAGCTATTTGGGAGTATCTGAAGTGATATGAGTATAGTTTGGAAGAGTACCTGGTATGGAATTGTACCTGCTACTTAATGCCTATGTGACCTCAGAGAAGCCACTTTTCTGGACTGAAGTATTCTCATTTGTAAAATAGCAGAGTTGAATGACATGACCTCTGACATGACATGTCTTTTCCAGCTTTAAATCTATGATCTTAGCTGGAAAGCTGGAAAAATGACTAAGTGAACTCTTGAAATCCCTTCCAGCTAGTGATTCATTAGACAGCCATTAAGAAGGGAACCATCTAGTCTAACCCCTTCATTTTGCCACTGAGGAGTCTAAAACTCAGAGGTTAAGTAATAGGGTCAAGTTTAATGACAACTACTCAGCTATGAAATACACCAAGATTTAATAACTTAAAGGGTTTTCTTCACAACAACCTTGGGAGATAGTTTGTGCAAATATTATTCCCATCTAAAAGATAAGAAGTTAAGGCTCAGTCAGATTCAAGACTAGAAACCATGTCTTCTGAATCATAATCTAACTCTCTTCCCATTATCTTAACACTGTCTCTAATAATCCTTCCCAACTTTGGCATTACGTGCAGGCAAAGAAAAGATAAGAAACTCTTCATGACTTTAAACTTATGAATGAAAGCCTCAGGAAACTAGACTGACCTCAGGTGAATCAAAGCCCATCAGTAAAAAAGCTTCCTGAAATATATCTTTCCAAACACAGTGATAGAATATTAGATATCAGCCATGACTCTCCAGCTCATGGATGGTCAGCTGATAAATGTCAGAGTATACACATAACTTGCCACTTTGTAGTTTCACTAAGCAGTTTGACAACTGCAATGGAAGATCTTTCAGTGATATGACACATCTCATGAAGTGAAGCAGTTAGAGTGCTACACTTGAGAATCTGGGTTTGATGCCCTACTTAGCCACTGTAACTCTGGATAAGTCACTTAGTGAACATTTATGTAGTTATTAAAATCATTTGGTCCTCACAACAACTTTGTGAGATAGATCTGTTGTTCTTATAACAATATATTATATTATATTATAAATGAGGAAACTGAGGTCAAGAAAGCCTAAGTGACTTGCCCAGGGTCATATAATAATTTGAGGCAGTTGCTATAATCTCTCTGGGGCCTCAGTTTCCTGAGTTGGACTTGATGATTCCCAAAGTCCTTTTCATTTAAAAATCTATGCTCATGTGATATTGATGTTAATTTAAATACCTGGGAAACAGAAATGGCATGGGACAGATCCCCAAAGGTGAAATAATACTAGCATTTAATGCTAATTTCCTCATGACACCATTTTGCATATAGGATATGGGTCAAGCAAGTGAAGTAAAAACAGAATTTGGAGTCAAGAGGACCTTTTGCTTCCAGCACTTTCTAACTATGAGACTCTGGTTAAAGAGCCTTACATCTCTGAGTTTCGCTTTTTTTCATAAGTGCATCAATATCATGATCAGCTAAGGACCTCTAATTTCTTCAGGGTAGCAACAATTGTTTTGTTATGAGACGAGATTGAAATCCAGCTCTTCTTGCCATCATATCTGGCATTCCATCTCCATTCCATCTTAGTTCTTTCTCTCAACTATAAGGTGTGTATATATTTTCTATTTTTCCAGGGTCATTATGGTTAAATACATGAGAAATTGCAATGGAAATGTGACCCGTAATTCCTATTTAGTGGGAATAATTGTCTTTAGCCATTCTCTGATAACTCATGTAGAAGAGACTGCCATGTAAACTTACCTTTCATAAAAATAGCTTTTATGTAATGTATAAAGTTTGTAAAGCACTTTAGAGATCTTATCTCATTTCATCCTCACAATCACCCTGAGAAAATATGGTTGTCACCATTTTACAGATGTAGAAACCGAGGAAGTTAGAAGTAAAGTGATTTATTCAAGGTCACACAGATAGAAAATATCTGAGACTAGACTTAAATTTAGATGTTCCTGACTCTAGGTCTAGTGTTCTGTATGTCATAGATCACGGTAAAGTTAAACAAGACTTTAGAGGCCACTAATACCCTACTTTTTTATCCAAATTGAAATTGAAGCCAAGGAAAATTAAGTGACTTGTCTAAGCTCATCATTTGAACTTATGTCTTGTGAATTTAGTCTTTCTATTGAAAAATAGAGAGCCAGAGGTAATGCTTTTTAATGATTCATGGAAGAGAAGTCACCCCTAAAGTGGTGAAGAGCTTACCAAATCAATACTTTGGAAAAGATCTACTCCATTTCAGTTGGTCTTATGCTGCCAACACATACAACATTCAGGATAATGATAAAACTCATCTTTCGTAGCCATCACTAAGAGTGCTGATATTTGGTAGGCTCTCCAGTACAGTAAAGAAAAGATATTCTCTAGATCAGGCCTTTTTTAGTCTTAAAGGTATTACACTGAGAACGTTTTCCTTTGCTCTCCTCCTCACTACATGAACTTTCTGAGTCTAGGGACACAACAAAAATCTATTCCCTCTTCTTCCTGAATATAAAGGGCTTTATTAAAAAAAATCATTTTCAACAGTAACTGTTAGGTTGGGCTTAACATAAATAGCGAGTGCAGTTCTTTGCTCTCTGTAATAAAAAAGAAACAAAGAAAAAAAATCACGAGTCAGTACAGCCAATGATTTTCATGTTTAAAAAAAAAAGTGCAAGTTGGAGCCATGTGGTCTCAATAAAGCAGTAAAATATATTTTCTTTACCGTACACTTCATGTGCCCATAACCTTCCTTTTAAATCATCTTTAACCAGCCCCAAATCACTCTGACCGCAAATCATTTGGTGGCTTTGGTCTTTAGGCAGTGGAATGTGCCCGGGTAGACGGGGAGTCGCTACCAAGAGCACTTTGAGGCAGGAACTCCTTCTCTAGCCCTGGAACACAGATCCCAGCAAAAAAGTCCTTAAAGGTTCGGTATCAGAGATAGCCCATGACATCATAGTTCAATCATTCAGGAAAAAACTGCAACGGCTGCAGAATAAGACAACATGCCACAAACCACAGTGGGCAGATAAAGCCAAAGAACAGCTTTTCTTACGAAAACATACACAAATACCACAAGCAGCTGGCAGAAACCCGTTTGATTGCATTTACAGAAACCTATTCTCTCTCCATCAATCCCCACCATATTTGGAACAGACCAACAAATGGGAAGGTCATTGAAATCAGGTTTTTAAATGGGAAAGCCAGAGTAACTTGCAACAAATGCCACTACATTTCTTACTGTGGGTTGCCATGAATTTGGGCCCAGTTGCTATGTTATTTGATAGGCTTTGAAAGGATTTCCAAAAGTACAAAACCTCAACAGTAACTTATCCTTAAAGTTGTGGATGGGGAAATAGCGGCCAGTGTGAAAGAAATCAATTATTCAATCAGTGAATAATTTAAGAGACACCTAGTTTGTCCCAAACATAAACAAAAGTCTTCAGCAGTACCATCTGCTATCACATCACAGAACTCAGCCTCATAGGCAAATGCCAGTGGGCTTTTTTGTTTATTTTTTCCCCCAGGAGTTGCTTTAAGTGTTAAGTAAACAAACTTTAAAGGTGAGACAAATGGATTGGACACGTATTTAGGCACCTCAGAAAAACAAATGCATTATTAAATAATGATTAAAGCAGAAAAGAAAAACTCCAACTGAAAAGCAAAAAATAATATGATGTTGCTGGTGATATGTGAAATCTTACAGTAATTGCTAAACTGTGTATCTGGAGAGGTACTGAGGATGTCCCTAAAAAGTCCTATGTACCCTTCTAATTTTAACTCTGAGACGGTAGCTCTGCTGCCAATTCTGATCTGTCATTTCAACCAAGTGAAGGGAACATTATTAATAGAAATACACATAACACAATTTCAGAACAACAGTGGCCAAACTGAACACATCCTACCAGCTTGAGAAGGAAGAACTTAGATTTTTAGACTTCAAAGTCTAATAGCTTATCACAGTGTCCAGGAGAGAGCTGATAATCTATCTCTCCAGATTCTTTCTCATCATATACTCATGGGTAACCTTGATTTTCAAGTAGGGGCAGGGAAGGAAGAAGGTGCAATTTACAGATATTCTTGCCTTCCCAGTTAGGACAGAAAGGTAATCCAATACTATTGGATTACTCAAAGTGACCATTTTGCCTCTGTGTGGGTCACACTTAAAAATAATAATTAGGTAG
The DNA here is from genome assembly GCA_023553655.1 of Myrmecobius fasciatus. Classification (NCBI taxonomy): domain Eukaryota; kingdom Metazoa; phylum Chordata; class Mammalia; order Dasyuromorphia; family Myrmecobiidae; genus Myrmecobius; species Myrmecobius fasciatus. Next base: position 314,218 of record JAJPUD010000942.1, read on the forward strand.
AAAATTGCAGATTTCCCATTAAATCATAAACAATAGAAACAAACTAGGATTCCATTAAAAGCCATTTGGGAGTATTGGATAACTTTCTTTGTTTTATTTAGACAAGAATTCACCTTCAGCTAACAGCACCTTGAACCAGAGTCTGGCCATGGGTTGATTTCTTTAATCTTGAAAAAGTTGAAAAATGAAACAAATCTTCAGGAAATAACCCTCTCCTCCTCTCCCCCTCCTCCTCCCTACCTCCTCTGTGCAAAATTAAAGACAGCTCCTTCAGCATCCTTAGTGCCAGGTACCTTATTGTGAGAATTAAGCTGTCTGTGGGAAAACACACTTTTAAAAACAATTCTGGGCTCTTGGAGGAGGTTAAGGGAGAGTAGTAGATTTAAAGAGCACATGGATATTGACTATTTCTAAAACAACAACCGCAATTTTTTTTTTTTTGATGAATAGTGTGGAACACGGCTTCCCCAGTTATGCTTTCCATGGTAGACAAGTCATCAGGAATGCATTTCTTTCTATTGTACTCTATGAGCCACTTGTTCTCTGAGAGGGCAGTCTACTGAATGGTAATACAGGGACCCACTCCTGGGGGTTCAGGGGAGGAAAGGGGTGGGCGGGCAGAGCAAAGAGGCAACAGTTCTTTCTTGAGACAAAGGGTTAGAATCAAGAGAAGTCCACACACAAGCAAACAATCTCCCAACTCCTAAAACTCCACAGTTGCCAAACTCCCCACCTTTCTCTTGGTATCAAAAGGATATGAAGGCTCTCGCCTGCAGTTTGACAGAGCTTCTAAGTCCCTTAGTAATAAGAGATCAGCCTGCAAGGGAGATAGAGACTCCTTCCCCTGTGCTGTCAGGAACCGGCTCCTGAGTGAACCTTTTCATCTACTCACCTCTCACAGTGGGAATGAAGGAAATTTACAAAAAAAGGGGACACACACACACACACACACACACACACACACACACACACACACACA
>JAJPUD010000942.1:315206-398066 GCA_023553655.1 Myrmecobius fasciatus
ACACACACACACACACACACACACACACACACACACACACACACACACTGCCCTCCACAGGCAGACACATAAAGGCAGGGTAGAGAAACTGGCTTCTTTCAAACACTCTCTCCTTAATAGAAATCTTCCAGCCTGCTTGGGGGTGGGGTGGACGGAGAGAATTGGGAAGGGAAGAGAGGGTGTTAAGAAACCCGGGTGGGGGTGGGGAGGAAGGCAGCCCCCAAGTACACACATACACACTCACCCACGTACACATTCACTTTCACACACATTCAATCAGAGCTCGTTTCACAGGAGCACCTTCAAGCTCCTGCAGGGAAACTTCATTTCTTTTCTCTCCCTCTTTCAGTATCAATGCTGCCACTTACCAGGGGAAGCTGGGATCACCCCCTGCCCCCGGAGAAGCCAGTCCGCGGGCTCTTTTTCGTGTTCCACTATTCCCCGCTCGCCTCGCAGCGTCCCTCGCTCTAAAATTCAGCCTAGTTTGCAGAATATCACAGAAGAAATTAGCGGGCGGTTAAGCTGCCAATCCCCCCTCAAACACTCCCAAGCAGCAAAGAAAGCGTTCTCCCAAGTTCTGACTAAGTCCCGACTCCAGCCTCCTGGCAATGCGGAAGCAGTGTCAGTCTCCTGGATGCAGACCAAGGTTGTAGTCTTGCTTGGGTGCAGCCTCGTTTAAGAGAAGGGGCTGTGTTTGTAGCGGTGTGTGTCTGGGTGTCTTTGTGTGTGTGGCTATGTGTATCCGTATGTGTGTTGAAGAAAGAGATTGGTGGGGAGGGGGGGGAAAGGGTGTGTCTTGGGGGAGGAATGCCTCCGATGTCCAAAAATAACATCTAGGAAGGAGGGAGGGCCAGTCATCTCCCCTCACTCTTCTCCCTTATCACTTAGAGGGAGGCTTTATCTTTCTCCAGAGATTTCAACATCCTAAGAAAAAGGTAAAAAAATTTAAAAGCCAGCTCCACAGACGATATCTTTTCTTCTGTAGCTGGGATTTTAAACTTCTTCTTAAAGGAGAGTTCTTCATTTTAGTGAACTCTGGGCTTTACAAGACACTTTGACGGAGTCCAAGTGTTCATTAGGAGGGGATTTCTATTCCTTATAATTTTAATCTACTTTCTATACACCCCCAAAATATAGGAATTCGCTTCAGATGCTACCTCTCCTTTGGGTCCTCATGATTTGAACTGCTGCCACTGATTCTCCTTATGACAAAGCCACTATTACAAGTGGGACCTTCCTGCCCTCCTCCCGTTAAATAAGTACCAAGAATAAATATGGCCTTTGTTTTCCTGTTGAACATGTCTGCCATTAATCAAAAGTCTTTCCATGAATATCTAGGGGACAGACCTATCTGAGATCACCATGTGCACAGGTCTAGGTCCTTTTTTTCAGTTTTTCTTTTTTGGCATTTTGTCACTGTGACTCAGTTACCATGAAGAGTACTAGAGAATAGGAGAAACAAAACCTATTGCTTAATGAAGACCCTTTACCTTGCCAATGACAACCACATGGTAATGGTAAAGAAGCCAGGATTTTAAAGAAGTTCCCAGTAAATATGATATAGCAGGAATGATTTCACATGTCTTTTGTTAAAAAAAATGTCTAAAGTTCGATAGTTACTGGTCAGTCTGAGAAACAAAAGCCAAGAATTGAATTTGGGAATTTAAACCAGAAAATCAGAAGAGACCTATGAAGCTATTAATTTTAATGGACTATGTAAAGTATCAAAGACTTGACAGATTCTTGAAGACAATTAGAAACTGTATCAGAAAATATTCCAGGAATAGCCTTCTAAGACAGATATATTGTTGGAGATAATGAAGGAAAGGATGTTCAAATGCTAATAAAATTTTAAGCCTATAGCTGATATCAGAACCTCATCTTTTTATTATCTTGAAGAGGTGACAGGTCCTGAAATATTGAATTTTTCTCTCCTTATTAAATCTCTTTCTTCCTTTGGGAATCAATGTGCAGCTAATAAGAATCAAGTTGATTTTGAAACTGAAACACCCTGAACTTGCCAGGTTCATCAGCTCCCTTTTGGAAGTCATCTCTCTATCTCTATATCTGTTTCTCTCTTCACACATTAGCTGGAGGGTTTTTTTTTTATTAGAATCATTGAATAGCAGGATACAGTATTTTGTTGAAAGAAAGAAAAATCTTTTTCTCTTCCTGCCAAATTGTTTTGTTGTTGTCATGTCAGCCGGGCAAACAATGGTACCATCTGAATGTTAGCATAATTCTTTCCTTGAAACAATCTTATGATGGTATAGGTAGTTCATGTCTTGTTAGTCATGTTTTACAGATGAGAGAACTGAGACTCTGAGAGCTTAAGTGCCTTTGCTTGAGGTCATAGGGCTATAAAATTGTAGAATTAAAACTTGAATCTAAGACCTCAGACTCCTACTCTAGAAAGCCTTTCTCACTGTACAAAACACCTTCTCAAATAATGTCAAGGTTTCAAGATGGGGTTATGGAGGTAGTCAAATTGAAAATAGTTTAGCAGATGTTGCCTTGAGTGAAGACAGACGTTTGAACATAGTGCCTTCAATATAGGAATTAACCATGCCTTCAGCTTGTTGCTATCCTCTTCAGAGGATAGCAATGCCTTGAATGGAAATAACTAGCATTTATATAAAGCAGTTTAAGATTATCAAAGGGTTTTGCATACATGATCTCCTCCAAACCTTATAAGGGTGTGTCAGATATTATTATTTTCATTTTATAGAGGAAGAAACAGATTTAGAGCAGTTAAATAGTTTGCCTATAATGACATGCGTAGGAAGTTTTCAAGGTATTTTTAATTGAGATCTTCCTGATTTTATTAAGTCCACCATTCTAAATTCTATATTGTCTTGTCCTAAGTGGAGACAGTGAATTAACTGATTGAACAAAGTGCTTGTTAATTTGATATAAGGATACCTCTTTGGTTTTAGATACAGGCTCATTGGTAAGTCAGTACCTTCTAGCAGGTGGAACCTTCCTTAGATCCTGGGAAGAAGCAGAGGATATGTGCTGATTGCCCTAGGAACTCACATTTTCAGATTTTGGTCTCTCTTCTCCCTTGCCCCAGTTCTTCCTCTCTGCTGTTTTATTTCTGAAGGATGGGAAGTGAACCTGATTATTGGGGTACTAACAACTGGCTATTGTTTTTTTTTATCTTAGAAGGCTCAGATTCTTACTATCTTTTGATGATTTTTTTTATCTTCAAAGCATTTTTTCTGTTTCTCCTGTCAAAAGATGCTCTATTCCAACTCATTATATATAATGCAGTAATTTGTCTAAGTGTGTATATATAACTTGTCCAAAAAGTGTTACCACAATTGGGGACAAGGGGAATCAATCTTCAAGTGTGAGGAAGAAGCAGCTGTCACCAGTCATTTGAAGGAGAGAACTAACTTCTTTTCCATGATTAATTTGCTTGTGGGCAATATATAAAAGCCATTAAGGGCCTGGATGTTTGAGCTGGTGTTTAAGCTAGCCTGTTAACACTGCAGTAATAAAGCCATATGTGTTGGAAGGAGAAAGAGCACAAAAGAGTTAGGCAAGACTTACTGTTGGCAGAACAATATGGTTGTGGATATCTGGTGTTTCTGAGTGCCTTTCCCTGGGTACCTATACTGAGTGGTGAAAAAGTCTGCGTTATCCTGTGTTAATAATTACCTGAGGTCTTGATGGTATTGCTGTGGTCATTTCAGTTTTGTCCCACTCTGTGACCCCATTTAGGATTTTGTGGGCAGAGATACTGAAATGGTTTACCTTCTACAGCTTATTTTACAGATGGGGAAACCAAGGCAAGCAGAGTTAAGTGACTTGATCGGGCCAATATAGTAAGTTCCTGAGGCTAGATTTGCACTCAGAAAGATTATTTTTCCTGACTTCAGGTCTAATACTCTATCCACTGTGCTACCTAGCTGCCCCCTACTAAAAGGTTTAGGTGATGAGGATCATCTCACAGGATTGACAATAGTTACAACTTTGAAACTACTTTTCCTAGACTCTTTGGCACCAGAAGGCAAGGACCCTAACAAAAAGTTTGATTCGTTTGAATTTGGGCAATTTCAGAGCTTTTTCAGAGTTCAGAGGAGAGGGTAAGGACCATGTGAGAATTATTGCCTTAAAAAATTATAGTGGCAATATTGGCAACCGTTTCTATGTTAATAATTTGGCTAAATTTCAAGCCTTCACTCTTAGTGATCCTCTCTTGTCACTAACTTTGTACTTCATGCTTAGCTGCACAAAGACATCTAGCCTAATAGCTATAAATAACACAATCGGAAGAAGGTGAAGTTCTAGAATAATTTGATGAATCCAATAATTACTTTCATTTGACCATTTCATTCTTCCTCCACAATATCAATAGGTTTAATTTATTTTGAGTTACTTCCTATGTACAAAAACTGGCTCTGTGTTAGTTGGTTTCAATAGCAATGACATTCTGAAAATATAGTGTCTCAGGATTAGAAGGAATGCTAGAGGAAGTCTTCTTTAAGGATTATACAAACACCTTCGACATGTGGTCACCTTATTTTTGCTTTAACACTCCAATGATGGGGATGTTTTGGTCACTCACATTGTGATTCAGTTCCTTGCTGATCCTCTAACTAGGAGCCCTGCATAATCCTCCTTTCCCCAAGAAGTTGATACTGGCCATAAAATCCCTCTTCTCCAGAGATTAGGTCCTAAATTTTGTAGGAATTTGACTGATGTTGTCTAAGAAATCCTCCTCTCTTTTCCTCATTCACTATATGAGAGACTGGCCTTTAAAAACTTTCAACACTCCTCTGGAAAGCCAAGCTTCAGAAATTATCACCTGGGCCAACTGGTTCCCCTCTTCATGGTTGCCATCCCTCTACTGAGAAGTACTACTTATCAAAAACAACTTAAATTTGACCTATTAAAACAAACTATTGAAGTATATACATGGGAAGTGGATGAAGGAAAGGACATGGATTTGTTGTAATCACTATTTCTTATAGAAGCTTGCTTGATATACACAATTGCCACAACAATAATGCCAAAATTTGATCTTATTGGTAAGTTGAGGGAAGGGAGAGAAAGAGAGAGAGAGAGAGAGAGAGAGAGAGAGAGAGAGAGAGAGAGAGAGAGAGAGAGGGAGAGAGAGAGAGGGAGAGAGAGAGAGAGGGAGAGAGAGAGAGAGAGAGAGAGAGAGAGAGAGAGAGAGAGAGAGAGAGAGATGCATAGAGAGACAAAGAAAGAAAGAGAGGGAGAGATGACAGCCAAGGGCAACATCAATTTAAAATATAAACTCATCTGCAAAATCTTATGGAGGGAGATAGTGAAAGATCATGAGCTGATTTGTTTAATAAGTAGTGAAGAGTGGTGGAGAGAAAAACAAATCCACAAAAGGTTTGGTTTGAGACCTGGTTAAATTAGATACTTCCAAGAATATTTGAAAATAAAACTGAAAAGAGAACAAACGTGCAAAATGGAACAGATCTGTCAGCATTTATGTAGCAAATTACTTTTTATTATTGATTGCAGTTGAACAATCACCTGTTTTAAACACCACAATTTTCTGAAGAAGTCATATTTTGGGTGAGTCAAAGAGCAATGGAGAGATATATGGTAGGTATCTTTAAGTACCAAAATGTTACCAAAGAACTACATATAAGTGGCACAAAAGATATTCAAGTAGCATGTAAAGGGAGAAAGAGGAAAGAGAGAAGAGGAATCAACATTTATTTAGCACCTACTATGAGCAAAGTACTTTTACAAATATTATCTCATTTGATCCTCACTCTGCAAGGTAGGTTCTATTATTCCAACTTTACAATTAAGAAAATGGAGGCAATAAAATGACTTGCCTAGAACACAATTGGTAAGCATGTGAGGATATATTTGAAATTAGTTCTTCCCGATTCTAGGTTCAGAGTTCTGTGTACTGTGCCACCAACTAAAAGGAAAAGGAAGTGGGACAGTTATATAGTAAGAGTGATTGATATCAGATGACTGTCTTGAGAACTGTATGGAATGTTGAAAGACCCAGAGGAATGTCTCCATCATATTGTATGGATATTTTATGGGGAATTTATGGTAAGACAAGGACTAGATTTATACCAGATAGGAAGAGAGAGGTAGGGGAAGGAAAAAAAAAATTTTGGCTTTAGACATGATGCATGTGTTGATAACAACATGTCCAGTAGCTGGCTGAACTAAAAATGAACTAGAAATGTATATAAAAGTTTAAGGATGGAAACAGAGGTCAAAGAGGTACCCAATATCAATATCAAGATTCAGAAGGAGTCGCAGTACAACTCAATAGGGACCAAATAATGATCTCTTTTTCTTCTAATAAATCTATAGGGCTCCTAGAGGTACACCTTTAGCCACATGTTAGGTTATGAGTCAGACAATATGAACAGCAAAATAAAGAAAAATGTTTCAATGCATGAGATATTTCTGGGTAGTGAGTTTTGAAGGATGTGTTAAATTCTTCTGTCTGGTTTTGTTATTTAAGTGTGACTATTGTTAAAAAAAATACCCCTGTTGCTGACACAATAGTTTATCATCTTGAACTTAACACATGTCAGGGAACTTACTCAGGTTTGCTACTGGAATTTTTCTTTGTAATTCTCAGACAAAAATCATCCAGAATTAATTTTATGCAGGATTCACTTCTTTGAAGAGTCATTGACTAAAGAGTGTTTTTTTTAATGAATTATTAGAACTAGCAAGCCTATTCACCAAATTATACCTTCTAAACCCATGGATAAGGAGCTGTGTGATCCTAGACAAGTCACTCAGTATTTTAAACAACTTTTGAAGACTGTAAATTGCAGAATAGCTGCCAAGGGAAAGACTAAAAGGAATTTCTCATATTGGGAGAACGAAAACAAAGCTTCCTCAAGGAATTAGCTTTCTTGTTAAGGGAAAACAACATGTACATGGGTAGGTAAAACAAAGTAAAACAAAGGTATGTCTGGCAAAAGTGAAAGACTAGAGCTTAAAGTTGAATAAGGATATTTTTGATAACAGTGAGAGGCTTCTTGGCAGAGGGTATAAAGTTCTGACCTTGGAATTAAGAAAATGTGTTCAGATCCTGTCTCTGACTTTAATTGTGTGACTCTTGTGAAGTCACTTAATGTTTTTAATCCTTATTGTCATCCTTTGAGAGAACTGGGCAAGATGGTCTCTGAGTTCCCTTCTAGCTGTACATTCTCAGATATAAATTCAAGTACTATCGTCAGAAAACAGAATAGTCATTAATTTAGGTAATGTCCTTCCTACAATGGTTTTTCATATGTCAGGGCAAGATCACTTACCTATTTAGACATTAGATATTCATGATATGGTTTCAAAATATGTGTCAGAGGCAAGGGCATCTAGGTAACACAGTGGATGAAACACCAGAAAACATTTTAATTTCATTCATTTAAAGACTCATTCAAAATGAATTACTCCAATTAATCTCAATTCCATAAATTTTGGTCAACACTTTGAGATTTGGCAAGCATATCTGTCCTTATTTTGTGTCTCACCTGTTACTGAAAACCATTTAGCACAGTGATCTCTCTGGTTGCACCCATTCAAAGTTCTGTAATGATTTCAAAATATACCTGCTCATACTTACTGTGTGACAATGGGTAGCTCATTTAACTGTGACTGCCTTACAAAAAATATATATACATGACAAAATTCACCCAAGTCAAATGGAGGATGCTATACTTAAAGTCCATATAGAAGAGGGATTCCCTGGAGTTGGCTAGGATTTCTAGATGTCTCTTTATGTAGATGACATTATGTTGATTGCAGCAAAATTCCAGATCCTTCTCCACACACTTTCCAGTCATTCAATGAAGCTTTACTTAAGAATTCCCTAAGGAAAGTAAAATAGAAAATGCCTTTTGCCTAGACTGTGATATGTGATATGATCAGTAGCTCATCGAGTCAGTCCATTATTATTTACACTTTGGAGATGTATGGCAGATATACAGTGAACTGAGCTTAGAACAGATTTGGAAGACGATCATAGTCCAGAACTGAAAGGCCTACAAAGTTTGTCTAGTTCAATTCATGTTATTTTGTAGATCTCAGCTTCTATAACTGATTTGTGATCATATGGAGTCTCATAACTGAATGTGGGGATCATGAAATTATAATTTGTTACTAGTAATTGTTTGACTTGTACATCTATTTTATACATCTATCTAACAAGGATCATGGGTAAATTTCTTGGGCAAAAAGGGATCATGAGTGAAAAAAGTTTGATAATCCCTGTTCTAGATGAAAATATTGAGACATAGAGAGCCTTATCCAAGGCCACACAGCTTGTATCAGAATTTGATTTGTTTGAATTAATACCCTCTGATTCTAACATTAGATGTTAGTGTTCTTTCTCCTGAATGAAAGATAGTTTCTTTCTTTTTGCTGTGGAGAACAGGCTAGACTATATTTAGGAAAACATGTAATATTTTCAATAATGCAAAGGTGTTCTCTGACACAAAAAACGTATTTTCTAAGTCCAACATTTCCCTAATGAAGCTATATGGCTTATGGGGATGCCTACTCTGGAGAATCAGAAGTGCCAATAAGTCAAAAGTCAAAGTGAATTGCCTGAAAGGAGTAAATAGGGGGCAGACTATTACCAACAATTGCTTAAACTTGAAAAGTAGCCATATTAAAGTGATATATGACCAGGGAAAGAGGTAGCCAGGTCAAGGTGAGGCATACATAACAGGTAATTTGAAAACTAAATTGACATCCTTGAAATGTTAAAAGACACCAAGGAAGACCTTTCTAAGAATTAGATAGGTGCCATATGGATGATTTATGGGAGGGCATGGAAAAAAATGCCCAGGATAAGATGTAAATGGGCTGTAATTTGTACTGGTAGAAAGTATGACCCACACAATGAGACCCACTGCAGTGTTTTCAGATTAAATATAAACATTCACATAACAATGTATACCACTTTACTTGTGTCCCATTATTAGGCAGCTAGGTGGCTAGTGGATAGAGGATAGGACCTGAAGTCAGAAAGACCTCAGTTTAGTGAGTAGCCTCCCATAAGTTACTAAACTGCTCTTAGTCTTTTTATCCATAAACTGGTGATAATAATAGTATGTATCTCTCAGAGTTGGTTGAAGATAAAATATATAATAAAAGGTTTATAAGCCTCAAATCACCATGTAAATGCTCGCTATTATTATGACTAGCTATCAAAAATTATCTTGGAAGACAAGAATTTTCAAAAAAATTTAGCAGAGTTTAGATGGTAATTTGATACATATGATCTATATTAAAGTTAATTTTAAAAACAACCAAAACAAAAAAAAAATTAAGGACATTTGTAAAAAAAACAAGCTCTGCTCTCTTGTTCTACCTGTCTCTTCTCTCCCTCTTCTCCCATTTCCAATCACCAACCTGTATAAATTTCTTTTTCTCTCAGATTCCTATGCTTAGTTCCTAGTAAACTGCTGTGTAAATAGTTAAGGTACCCCTGGTACCATGGGGTGAATATTCAAGTCAAGGAATCTGGATTCAAACCCTGGCTCTTATATTTGATAATTGTGTCACCATGCATACTGAATTTCAGGTTATTCATTTAAAAATGGAATATTAGGGGCAGCTAGGTGGTGCAGTGGATAGAGCACCAGCCCTAAAGTTAGAAGAACCTGAGTTTAACTCTGGTCTCAGATACTTAACACTTCCTAGCTGTATGACCTTGGGCAAGTCACTTAACCCCAATTGCCTCAACAAAAAAGCAAAAAAAAAAAAAGGAATATTAATAGTAAAATCTTACAGCCTCATTGTGAGGAAAGCACACAAGCAGGGACATTATGACAGAAACTTGGCCTGTGACTTTATTTTTTTAATTTTATTTTTGTTGTTAATTTTTTTCATTTTATTTTTATTTATTTATTTATTTTTAAATTTTAAAGCTTTTTATTTTCAAAACATATGCATAGATAATTTGACAACACTGACCCTTGCATAGCTTTGTGTTTCAGATTTTCTCCTCCTTCCCCCATACCTTCCCCTGGATGGCAAGCAATCCAATGTATGTTAAACATGTTAAAATATAAATATTACATTTTAAAACTAAGTCAATATGTGGCTTACTGGGATTCTTTTTTTTTTTTGCCTGTTGCTTTCTTTCTTTTTTTTTTATTAAAACTTTTTATTTGCAAAACATATGTATGTATAATTCTTCAACACTGACCCTTACAAAGCTTTGTGTTACAATTTTTCCCCCTTAGTCCCCACCCTTCCCCTGGATGGCAGGAAATCCATTACATGTTAATCATGTTAAAATATTTGCCAAATCAAATATATGTATACATATTTTCACAGTTATCTTGCTGTGCAAGAAAAATTGGATCTACAAAAAAAAATCTGAGAAGGGAAAGATAATGCAAGCAAACATCAATAGAGAACATGAAAATGTTATGTTGTGGTCCACATTCATATCCCTCTCTCTGGGTATTTATGGCTTTCTTCAGCATTGAACAATTGGAACTGGTTTGAAATATTTCATTGTTGAAGAAAGCCATGTCCATCAGAATTGATCATCATATAGTCTTGTTGTTGCCATGTATAATGATCTCCTGGTTCTGCTCATTTCATTCAGCATCAGTTCATGCAAGTCTCTCCAGGCCTCTCTGAAATCATCCTGCTGGTCATTTCTTACAGAACAATAATATTCCATGACATTCATATACCATAATTTATTCAGCCATTCTCCAATTGATGGGCATCCTTTCAATTTCCAATTTCTTGCCACTACAAAAAAGGCTGCCACAGGGGCAGCTAGGTGGCACAGTGGTTAGAGCACCAGCCCTGAAGTCAGGAGGACCTGAGTTCAAATCTGGTCTCAGACACTTAACATTCCCTAGCTGTGTGACCCTGGGCAAGTCACTTAACCCCAATTGCCTCAGAAAAAAGCAAAAAAAAAAAAAAAAAAAAAAAAAAAAAGCTGCCACAAACATTCTTGCACATGTGGGTCTCTTTCCTTCCTTTAAGATCTCTTTGGGATATAGGCCCAACAAAAACACTGCTGGGTCAAAGGGTATGCACAGTTTGATAACTTTTTGAGCATAGTTCCAAATTGCTCTCCAGAATGGTTGGATCCATTCACAGTTCCACCAACAATGTATCAGTTTGATCTGTGACTTTATTGGTATTGGAAACTAGCAGGTCAAGAAACTCCCTCTACAAATTATGGTAGTGCTTGTAGCACTTTATGTGTTTTGGATAGTTGCTTAATGCACTGAGAGGTTAAGAAACTTGTTGAAGTTCCCACAATCACAATGCACCAAGGTAGGCTTTGGATACAAGATTTGATCCAGGCCAGCTCTTTATCAACTATTCAACACTACCTCTCAAGTTAATATTAATAAATAATAAAGAATGACTATTGCAGAGAAGATGGAAGACCAATCTAGAATATCCTAAATTATTTCATCTGTAGTTTAGGAAATGACTTGAGAATCTGTTTGGAATCCAAGTTATGATTATAACCAGTTCAAGTCAATAGAACACATAACTATGTACAAAGTAAGGGCACCATGATATAATAGAGAGTTGATATTAAAGCCAGGCAGAATTGGGTTCCAGTCCTACCATAACTCTGGGCAAGTAATTTAACTTTTCAGTTCTGTAGACAAGTAAGACTATAGGCTATGGACTAGGATTTCTTAAACACTTCCCACTCACAACCCCTTTTTGTCCCAGAAATTTTTGCATGGTCCTGGATATAATGGCATATAAAATAGGGATGCAAATTAAACATTTACTGATAATAAATAATTTTTTATTATTTATTATTTTTATTATTATTTTATATTCTAATTATATTTATTATATTATATTATAATTATATATAATTATAATTATTTAATAATAATTTTTGACCCCCACATTCAGTTATAAATCAAAGTGTTATAGGAGGTTTCAAGATGAATAAATAATATGGCACTTGTTAGTAGATTTGAACTTAGTAAGGGGGAAAATCAATATGCACTTAAATAAGGAGAATGGAAAAAAGAATATAGTTTATGTCAGAAGGTACAAAGTACCAACAGGAAGAAAGGAGGAAAGGGTTGAATTCAATTCTGCAAACATTTAGTAAGCAGCTACTACTGGTAAAGCAATGTGATTGGCATTGTGAATGTAAAGATAATTAAGATAGAGAGACTTTGTTCTCAAGGAGATTACAATTGAATGGGAAGGAAGGTCTACACACAAAAGTTATGATATAAGGAAGAGTGAGAAGTACAAAGGGAGGACCAGGCCAAGCGCCCTGAGAAATGTGAGGAGTGACAGATCATTTCCAGCTGATGGGGATCAGGGGATGCTTCACGGAAGAGTGAACATTTGAGTTGGGCCTTGAAGCTGGGCCACAATTATTTTTTTCCCCCTTAAGTCTCTACTGATGTTTTCCTTTCTTCCGTGCATCATTTAAATAGCTACATCAATTTGCTCCCTAGGTTTCAGTTTTTGAGAATACAATTTTGGCAAAAGATCTTAAGATGAGAAATCTTTTCTTTTCATCATGCCATAACTAACCTCTTAGAGCACCGAAAGGGCCTCCTGAGAAGAAACAGGCATTTTTTTTAGGATTGAAATATTATTATTCCTTTCTTTCCCTCCCCCACCATCCCCAACATTCCTAACAAGGAAAGAACTAGAATTTAAACTTTTCATAAAGATTCAGAGATGTGTTTATTTAAAGATTGGATTATTTACCTAAAGAGGTAGTCCATTGGGGGGGGGATAGGTAAGAAGAGTTTCTTTAAAAATAAGAGAAACACTCAACTTTATGTGACTGTTTGGTTCTTCTGGAAGGTCGATAACAACTTTCATAGCCATTAATGCCTCTGCATGATCATAAACAAATCTTGTATAATGTAAAGGGCATTGAGTCAAAACACCTAATTTTCAATCCTGCTTTCTTTACTTACTACTTTGGCAAATAATTTCCTCTATGTGGACCTGAATTGGCAAATAATTTCCTATATGTGGACCTGAATTTTCCTATATGTAAAATGGGAGGATAGGGCTTGGTGACCTTAAAGTTCCTTCCAGCTCTCAAAGTCTAGGCATAATAGGATGTTGGGATGATTTACTTTAAAATGATGTGTATACCATAAATGTGCTCTGACTGAATATTATAGCTACTGTGCAGATTTAAGGACATAAAATTAATATGAAACTAGTCTATTATATGATAGAATGACTTAGAAAAGACTCAATTTAAATTAAGAAACCCAAACAAAACAACCAACTCCACCCCCCCACCCCCGCCCCGCCATGGGAAGGTTAGAAATGAACGAATTTAGCAATCCTGTCTCTACATGTTAAACTAATTGTAGCGTATCTATAGTATCCTCTTTCCCCACTCCCTTTCCTCTCTACCCCCCCATCCTAATCAAGAAAAAAAAAATGGGGAATAGATAAAAATCCCTTTGAGGCTCCTAGCATGGAATCTTTCTTTTCCAACATGTTCAGGATAACATTTACTTTTAGCCAGATCCCCAGTTTGTCCTTAGACCGAATCATGCTAATGAAGCATTGTCTGAGGAAGTCTGGAATTCAGAAAATCCTCCCCCTGCTCTTAAAATCACCAAATGATGGACAAGTGCTTATATTGTGGTTATGTAAAGAAAAGCCCCCTCAAGGTTTGGGATGGTGCTTACTCACATTATATTTATAGTACTGCAGGGTACTGAAGGAATGCAGATTCTGGAAGGGGGGAATCAGTGGAAGAATTGGGAGAAAGACAGAGAGCGAGAAAGGGAGAGAGTATGTATCTTCCTCCGGAGAAGAGGGAGGGGCAGAGAGTTGTTTATTCAAAATCAGGCTCCCCCCCAAGGCTCCAAGGCTGGAGAGCAACTGGAAGGGTTGTATTATTTTCCTTGCTAGCAGCCCCATCTGTTTACGATGAAAGCTTGGCTTCCTTTCTTTGGCCCACATAAGGACCTGAGGGTGCCCATATAAGTCAAACAGCTGAATTATGTGCTCATGGACTTGAAGAATCATCCGTGTTAGTCTGCACTCAAGTTTTACATTCAATTTATTCAGCTCCTCATTCCAACATAAATTCAGGAGGTTGGAAGCTTCTGAGATACAAAGGTGAGTCATATAACAATGGGATTTCATAGCCCTCCCTTCTTTTAGGACTCACCCAGTGATGAACCCTGGGAGTAAGTTTTGCCCAGACTGATCTGGCAAAGTAGCAAATAGCCACCTTTCACCATTATCCATCAGTTCCTTTGAATGGCCTCCAAAGACCCAGAAGGGGGACAAGCATCAACATTGACACCAAGGTCATGAATGAAGCAGGACAGAGAAGGAATATGTTTCCAGGGAAATAATTGTCATAGCAACAGTCTTAGAAGAATGCAGATAGCTAGCTTTTTTGTTGTCATTCATTCACTTTTCAGTCATGACTGACTCTTTGCAACACCATTTTGAGTTTTCTTGGCAAAGATATTGGAGTGATTTGCTATTTCCTTCTCCAGCTTCTTTTACATATGAGAATACTGAAGCAAATGGACATAAGTTATTTGTCCAGGGTTTCAAAGCTAGAAAGTGTCACTGGATTTGAACTCAGATCTTCCTGACTCCAATCCCAATGTTCTATCCATTGTGTCACCTAGCAGTCCTGTCATAGTGTGGGAATTCCGTTTGCTTTATCTGAGCTTTTCAACCCTTAAATAGAGTCAGGGGCCAAATATATCACCTTTCATCTCTGCCTACCCACAAGACTGAGTTTCTCTCACTAAGATAAATACCAACAACAATGAAATATGTATTTATTTATCCAGAAGCCTGATTCTGTGATTACATCATCTGCTAGTTTATGAGACATCTTTGTATTTATTTGTCTATGGATATTGTCTCTTAGTTAAGCTTGTACCTAGGAGCCAACAACTACATCTGTCTTATGTTCTTGTTCTATACCAAAAACATCTGGGTACTTAATACACTAACCAGAATATTTAATGAGGAAGATATCAGGCCTGACAGGGGCCCTAGCTGGCTCTCTGCTCTTGGTAGAGCTAGAATAAAATATGGCTGCTTCCAATGGCTACCAGTCAAGCATCTGAATTCATCCTTGACATCTTCCTTGAGGTGACGACCTAGATTAATATTTTTTACTTCTTCTAATTTGGCAAATACTTGAAAGCAAAGGATACCCAGGTCTGGCATGATGAAAGGTTTAAAAAATTAAAAATAAATTATTTTCTGTATTATAATATAGTTCCCCTGATCTGTGACTAGCAGAGTGCATGTGTATTTTAAGAAGATTTTTACAGCAATGAGGATTCTAAAAATTATTAGTGATAGGCTATTTTGCACACAGCGCATCTCATCAGTCTCTGAGGTAGGTGTTACAGATATCAAAATATGCATTTTACTGAAGAAGAAATTAAGATGTAGAGAGGTTAAATGAGTTGGTGATGTAGTAGAAAGAGCTTTGGGTTTGAAGTCAGGGGTTTGAATCCCAGTTTTGCTTTAGTTAAGTCACAACCTCTAGGGGCCTGTTTTCTCATTTGTAAAATGAAGTTCTGTACTGTATGAACACTGCAGTCCTTTCCCCTTATAGATTTATGATCCTATGACCTTCTCAGTATCACACAACTAAACTAGCACAGGTTGTTGAGCCATTTCAGTCATTTTTAACTCTTTGTGAGCCCATTTGGAGTTTTCTTGGAGTGATTTACCATTTTCTTCTCCAGCTCATTTTCCAAATGGAGAACTGAGGCTTTAAGGTTAAGTGACTTGCCAGGTCACACAATTAGTTAAGGAATTAAGACTGAATTTGAACTCAGGTCCTCTTGAATCTAGAGCTGGCACTCTATTCATTGTGCCATGCACCTGTTCCCAAGTACTTTATATCAGCATATATAGCCAGCCTCCAAACCCTCAAGCGGGGTATGAAGGTAGATGTTTATTAAGTCTCTGGGGCAATCATACACATACACACATACATAGATACACCCATATATAGAATAATGCATTTTAAAGTTTAACTTTTATTATTAGCATTTTTCCCATCATTTTCATAAGACCAGACAATCAACAAAACAATCAAACTGTGATTTGTCACATTTGTTGATTTCCAAAGTGTACATGGAAATTTAATAACCAGCTCTTGCTAGCCAGTTCAAGCTGGTTTCTTCACATCACTGGTTTTGAACAGCCTACCTTCATGAATTGATACATATTAGCCTGATGTAGTTAGCTGGAAAGATTAGTGATACTTTTTTGTTTTTCTTGCTGAGGAATAGCAACAGAAGATAATGTTCTAGCAAAGGGGAAGAAATCCATATTGGCAGCTATCCATCCAATCAGAACCAATAAACATTTATTAAATGCCTACAATGTATCAAATGCTATGTTAGACACTGGGGATATAAGGATAGAATCCAAAATGGTCCCCATCTTTAAGATGCTTACATCCCACTGAGCTTTAAGAAATGAGAGTAAAGAACTGAAGAGTACAGGCAAAAGAAATAACAAAGAAAATAAATGTAAAATCAAGAAACAACAATGGATGAACAAACAGAAGTCTAAAAATACTGCTTTGTGAATAATTTACATAGCTATATTGTATTGAAACAGGTGGGAGGAAATACAGAAGGTAAAAATGACATTCTAAGAAGTGCTACCAGATAACTAAATTATGATTATGGTCAAATGTTATTTAAATAAATAGGATTGCAGTTAGTAGAGTTGTCATAATTTACATTTCATTGGTGTTGGAGAGGATCAAGTACTTGACTTTGGATCAGGGTGGCTGATCCAAAGTCAAGTACTTTATCCAAAATTTATAATCCTTAAACCCCTAAACATTTTTTTCTTTCCCCACCCTCATTTCAGCTGATTGATTTGGAACCCTGCCTTATGCCTCCCTCCCCTGAGATGGGATAAGTACTTATTGAGTCAGTTCACAAACAGTTCACTTTATATAAATAACCAGCTTAGAGGAATTTGCTAATGGTGAATAGGGTCTATTTAGGAGGAGCAGATAAATTTTTTGGGGGGTGATCTCCTTTCCCTAATCACCTTCTTTGAGTATTTTTTATCAAATGACTTAGAATAGAGGTTCTTAATCTTTTTGTTCTCAGGACTCCTTTACACTCTAAGAATTATTAAGAACTCCCCAAAGAGATTTTGTTTATGTGGATTATAGCTATTAATATTTACTACGTGACAAGTTAAAACATCTTAGTACGAAAATAGTTTTGACATCTTGCATCCCCTGAAACTGTCTCAGGCACTACATTTTGAGAGCCACTGACCCAGACAGTGCAGCAAATGAACTCTGTCAAATTTAAAAAAAGAGAAGACCCCTGGGTCTTAGGATGAGTATCCCAAGAAGAAACCCCAAGGATCTCATTTACAAATAGGCACCCAGTACATAATATGCTGCTTAAAGACAACAGGAATAAAGAAATTGTCACTCATCATGAAAACTCAGTCCCTGAGAACTTCTCTACCCAGAAATGAACTTTTGTATAATTTTAGTATTGCCAGTGAAAGTCCTAAGTTATCTAAAGTTAAAATTCCTCTGCTTACCCTTCCCCCTTTCCCTTCTTCCTCTCCTTTCCCCCTACCCTCCAGTAGCCTGCAGTAAGATAAGAGCAAAGCATTTAAAAAAGTCCCACATGTAGCTTGTGGAAATGTCTTCCATCCTAACTTAAAACAAAACAAGTTCGAGTTGTAAAAAGTCAGGGGGAGGGGAAGACAAAATGAAGGCAGACCATCTTCGAATACAGACTCTTCTATCACATCATAAAAGTCAACATCCTGAAATAAAACCAACTTTCAACTCACAGCCAAGAGGAGCGTGTGGGTAAAGAAGCCTCAAACAAAAGATACTAGGGTAGTGATTTAAAAAAAAAAGGAGGAGGGGAGCTGCTTCAGACAAAAGCTCCCCCCATAACACTAGCAACCCCTCCTTATTCATCACTTCATAAATAATCATCCCTAGTGATCCACAAATTCTTTTCATCTATAATTTGATGCCAAAGACCTCTTAAATTTGACTGGGGTATTCATGTCTGACTTATGATAAAGCAATGAACACTGGAAACCAAAAGTGATCCAGATTGATTTTCTTTTCCTCCCTTCCCCCAAGCAAATCACAGAAAGCATTCTTATCATTTAACATTTTGGCCAATATATGTAGAACGATGATCACAAGAGGAAAACAACATTAAAAGTGCCAGAAGCTGATCTATGGAGAAACCAATTATGACTTTAAATGAAGCATTTCTCCCTCCATGTTGCAGAGAATGATGGACTATGGTGAGGAATAAGGAGTAAATTTTCAGGCAGAGCAAATACATTGTGTATTTTTTTTTAAGTGCATTTATCACTGACTCATGGATTTGGAGCAAGAAAGGATTGTAGAATCCATTGAGTTCAGCTCTGTAATTTTACATGCAAAGAAACTGAGACTCAGCAAGTTTAAGTGACATGCCTAGGGTCACATTGATATTAAGTGTCTGAGCTAGGATTTCAGCTAAAGTCTTCTCAGTTATTCACTGTGACATTTTATTGTTACAAGGGAGGACCTGAATGGAAGTAGGGTTAATTATTGGGAAGTGAATATAATATTTTAAAAAATCAACATAACTTTTAAAAAAAGTATTAAAGTAGCTTACAAACTTTTAAATATTACATACATGGAACCTATTATAATTGTTATCCATCTCATAATGGACACCCCAAAAATGATATGAGGGGAAGAAAGTGATTCCTTTGTTCCTAACTGTTGCAACAGGGTCCTTAGCGGCAGATAGCATCATAGACATCTTTGAAATTTGGCCTGAGGATCTCAGCCATATCTGGGCTTTCAATCTGCCATGAGCATAGCTGGTAAATTGTGGGTACATATGTTTTCGGTTATCCAGGGGGAGTGAATATTAAAAATAAAACCTAATCCAAGAAGGAATGTAAAGCCATTCTCTTCATGCCCTGTTGAAATGTCATGTCAGTACTTAAAAATTCCTTTTGCCACTAAATGGACGCAGGCCAGATACTGAGTCAAGGACCCTTAGCCCTTTTGTTATCATTGCTTTCCCTTGTGAATTGCAAGGGAAAAATAGCCACAATTTTCTAAGGTACGGATGGTAGGGATAAAAAACAATTTCTCCATGACTGACAGCAAAGTTCCTTATTGCTAGGTGAGGTCACACTGTACGCTTTATATCCTAAGTTTATAGGGTATGTTTTGACAGAAAGTGGATAGAATTTAAGTATAAGCATGCTTTCTGTCTTTGGATTCTTTTATATGAGTGAAAGAAGAAGACACGTTTCATAGTTGTTAGATGTTTCCTTCTGGGATTAGGACAAAAAGACTCAAAATATGTATTTCAGGAACCATAAGCCAAACCACAACCTACATCACAGTTCATTTATCCAGTGTATTCTTTTAATCATCTCTTCCTAATCAATCAGGCTTAGAAAGCCTGTGCATTCATTTTTCACCCATTTCAGTTATTCCTCATTTTTAAGGCAGCTTTCTCCCTCCCTCCCTCCCTCCCTTCCTCCCTTCCCCCCCCTCTCTCTTTCTATCTCTCTCTCATTCTCTCTCTTGTTTTCTCTCTTGTTCTCTCTCTCTCTCTCTCTCACTCACTCACACACACACACACACACACAAACACACATTGTATTTTAAATACCCACATAGTTTCTTATTCATTTATTCTGTTTCTGACAATTCCAATTGCTTATTGAGCCCTATGGTCCTCATTGATGTGGTTTGTTCAGAGTTCTGTGGAAGAACACATGCTTTGGAGAAAGGAGTGTAAGTTGGATTGATCTCCTTCATAGTACTATTGGCTCCTTTTCCTATGATCTTGTTTTAAAAATTATTTGTGAAAAATGTGCCTAAGTTGGTGGAATGAATAAGGATTTGGACACATCTGGAAGTATGGATGAGCCATAAATAAGTTCAACATACATGAGATAAGACAAAATGAAACCATTCAATAAATACTTGTAAAAGCAGGCATGACACTTGTAAAATGTTTTCCACCAAGTTCCCATTTGTTTATAGTTGCTTTATAGTATTCCAAATTGCACAAAGCTATTTCAAACATGTATGATACACATATGAGCAATTTCCAGATAAGAAGAAATCTCTGGCAAAAACACTCATTGGGTCAGCCAGGGGAAATGCTCCCTCCAGCAGTTTGGTCTGGGGGCTGTTGCCTCTGGGGCTGCAGGGCTTGTCTTGATGCTCGTTGTCATGGGCCTCCCACTAATTTATTACTATTATTACTTTTTAAAAATGAGTAACAGAGTTCACAGTGTCTGTTTTAATAATAGTAAAGTCAAGGGCTCTTAAGAAAAACAGTTGTAGGGCCAATATACTACTCATGTGATGGGGACGAGACAACAGCAGCCCAGGACCCCAGCCAAAAAGGTAAAGAGTCTCTTCAGCATGGAGATCCTCTGCTAAAATCAAGGCGCCTTCACACAGACAGTCTGTGGGACATTACTTATGACAGTACTTAGGAAGAGAAAGAACAGTGGAAACTAGATTGTCCAACTTTTAAAGCAATCCCCAGCTACACACTCAGAAGAATAGCACCATTAGGTCCTCAGGGCAACTGGATTACAGTTCTGCAACTCAGATTTCCTTACAGAATATTGGCACGCATTCGTAGTATTTATGCATTATTTATGTGACATGACTACACTAGTTTTGAAGAATCTATGGAAGTGTGCTCAAACTTCAGTTTAATCTGATTTTTGCTTTTTAAGATTTTTTTTTCCATAATGAATTCTGTTTCCCTTAGCCACCTGGACTTGAAGTACACTCCACAGTTCCTAGAGTATTTGAGGTTATCTCCTTGTTTTTAATTGTTCGATACCTAAGTGTGTAGGGCTGAGCTCACTTTGGCATCAGTCAGAGGAGATGGGATTTTTCTCCCTTCTTACTCTGTTCCCTCTGTTTTCCCTAAACAAATATGTTAAGTTACACAATCAGTTTCTTGTAGCCAAAGCTTGAAACCTGAATCTATTCCTGAAATTTGGCATTATTATCTGGAATACAGTATGCAGCTACATAATGGTAATGATATCATTGATGGTTGGGACACCTGAAGATTAGGGAAAGAGAACAGATGGTAGTGGGAGGTATTGAGGAGAAAAGATAATTGGTTCTGATTTAGTTACTTGGTTCTTATGATACTTTATTATCTTTAAAATACTTCATTTTTTTTTTCTGGTCCAAGTCATAGTTAGTTACCTGTTTAGTGGAGGTGATCATGGAAACATCCTATTTTGATGGATGGGCTAACTTCCTGAAGCTGGATTTGAGTTCTAGATTCTGTCTGAGGGTAGTGGGCCTTGATGGTATAGCAAGAATTATCAGTTTAGCCTAGCAAGGATGATGGAAGGAATTCTATATTACTTCTGGGAATATCAGCAAGACTGGCATCCTTCCATATGAAGCTTGAGTACACATTTAGCAACATGGGAGATGTCAAAGTCCAAAAACTGAGGACTTTTCCTTGTCCTGTTAAAGCACACAGACATGGCTCAGTGAGAGAGAGAATGTTTCAGAGATTGGTGATGGGAATATTTTTTTCCTGGTTTGCTGTTCCATAAATATTCTTAGTTCGATGAAGTTCCTAGGGGCAAAGGTGCAAACCGTTGTTCTTCCTCAAGGTAGCAAATCACCATTTTTGAAGAAGAATTCCTTTAGTGCTTACCCTAACAAGATGAATCTCATTACTCCCCTCCTTTTGCAAATGACTTGAGCACCTGGCAAAGTATGAATAAATAACTCATATTTATTTAGGGCTTTTAGGTTTTCAAAGTATTCTCTATATATGTTGTCCTTTTTGATCATTAAGACATGTCCCTTGCTAATAACGGGCTTACAAACTTGTAGAAAAGGATAAGCTATGGATTCAAATAAATACAATACAAAACAGAATGTGATAATTATTTTTTTTTTATTTTTTTTTTGCTTTTTGCTGAGGCAGTTGGGGTTAAGTGACTTGCCCAGAGTCACACAGCTAGGAAGTGTCTGAGACCAGATTTGAACTCAGGTCCTCCTGACTTCAGGGCTGGTGCTCTAACCATTGCGCCACCTAGCTGCCCCGAATGTGATAATTATTTTAGAATAGTATGGTACAGGGGAATGAAGAGAAGATCTGAGGTCAGATCCTGCCTCTGATCATTACTATATGTGTGACTTTGGAAAAGGTTTTTAAATCTCTTTAGGCTTTATTTTCACCATGTGTAAAATGGAAGGACTAAATGGCCTCCATGGATTTTTCCATCTCTAAATATGTGATCCTTTCCTAAAAAGGGACAAAGTTCTATAAGGCTATATAGTATATGCATGCAAGAGGACAGGTGATTCCTTGAGGATTTGCTACTTTATCAACCTGCCATCCTAATAGCTGCTAAATTGCAGACCTATATTTTCTGTTATGCACATCAACTCTGGACTGGATAAGGGAAAGTCAAGGAGGGCCTCTTGAAAGAGGTCATACCATATCATGGCCTTGAAAACTGAGAATAGTTCAAGAACAATAGGGAGTTAGAGAGAAGATTTCTGATGTAGAGAATGGCATCATCAAAGTGACATGGAGAAACAATAAGATAATTTTGGGGAATAAGACATCTCCATGGGCTTGAATATTCTAATGTTGCAAATGAAGTTGTAGCCTTTAAAAATTGAAGCCTTTAAAGCCAGAAGAATATGAATGGTACTTTCATTTTTTAGAAAATCTCAGTGTTTCTAAGAATTCTTTGGGTATAATTGATATTTAGTAGTCAGTACCAAATACTGAAGAAAGAGGAGGATATAGAATAAGAAGGAAAAATCTGGCCAAGTGAGGGGTCATCAGGTGGTATCTAAGGAGGGACTCTAAGGAGGGACAAATCTAATGCTTATCAGCAATGTGGTTGGGGTGGGAAAGGCCAATGCTCTTTTGGCCTAGGTAAGATAGGGAGAACCAGTCACAAAAAAGGAAATCTAAAGAAAGGAGAGGAGAAGAAAGGAGACAAGAGGGAGAGAAGAGGAGAGAAAAGGGATAGGAGGGAAGATAGAGAAGGGGAAAACGGGGATAGAGAGAAAGCAGAGAAAAGAGGGAGAGAAGAGGAATAGAGGAGCAGAGATGGAGAGGGGAAAAAGAGCAAGAGAGGGGAGAGGAGAGGAAGAGAGAGCAGAGAAAAGAGGGAAAAGAGAAAAGAGTAGAGGAGCAGAGAGGGAGAAGAAAAAGAGGAGAAGAGAAGGGGGAGAAAAGAATGGAAAAGAGGGAAGGGAAAAGAGAAGAAAGAAGGGGCAAGGGGAAAATAAGAGGAGAAAGAAGGAGGACAGGGAGATAGAGCAGAGAAAAGAGAGAGGAGAGGGAGACAAAAAAGAAAGGGAGAGGCAAGAAGAGAAAAGGAAAAAAAGGAGATGAAAAAAGAAAAGAGGAGAGGGAGAGGAGGCCACAACAGAAAAAGACACTTTGATATGATCATTACATTTTCCTTTTGCATTTTTATATTAGAGACACTTAATTATGAATTTCTTTCATTTACCTTCAACAAAACCCTGATAAAATGTATGTTAGGGTTGTGGTGGGCATACTTTTGACAGCTAATGGTTAGATGGGTATGAACCCAACCAAAATCCAATAAATCTAACCTTGGCAACACTATGAATTAGCTTAAAACAAATCAAACCAAAACTAATCAAAAAATGTCTAAGAAAATTGATAATGATGGTTGGTTAGAAATTAAGTAAGAACTATCTACAGATCAGGTTGGTCAGCTAATCTCAACTGACAATAACCAAGTTGCAAAAGTAGCAAAAGTAGCAGAAGAGATGAGATTCTGAGGTGGACCCACACAAGGAGCAGCAAGCTCTCCTGCCTTCTTCAGGTAGAGAGAGGGCTCTGAAAAACCACCCCCTTGTAACCTTTGGGATCAAGACTTTAATTCTCTCCCCCGTTGCCTTGCTGAACATATATGTTTTCCCTGTTTCACCTGCCCAGACAATGACTGGAATAGTCATTGACATCACTCTAGTTCACTGACTGACCCTTTAATAGACCTAATGCTAAAGGAAGCTTTGGAGAGCTCATCTTCTCTATATTCAACTGAGCCCAAGTTGAGTCAAAAATCATTTTATCAAAAGTCTGTAGGTGAATACAAAGAAAGTCAATAACAAAAACCAAAACCCAAATCAGTTCTTGCTCTCAAGAAGCTCAGTTTAATGGTGAAGATAACATGGCCAGAAACCAGGAAGCTCAGGGACTAAATCCCGTGAGCTTCCCTGATAATGCTTTCCTCTCCTGAAATTTCCAGTTGACTGCTGAATCCCTAGAGACATCAACTCATCACTCTCACTTCTTGCTTTAAGCAAAGCAAACATTAATAATCATTCTCTTATAACATGTTTTGATGGAAAGTACCCTAGATGAGGTGTTAGAAGGCCTACATAGAAATCTTAGCTCTGTTATGACTAAATTGAAGCAAATGACACAACTACTCTGGACTTCAATATTATGCTTATACTATTATCTCATTGGCTTGTTGTGAAGAAGGTAAAGTGAAATTTAAATGTGGCAACATTCTATTAGAAGAGTGTCAGTAAATGAAAATCGAACAATCAACAATTATTTATTGAGGGTACCAGGATCCTTCTGATGATTGTCAAGAAGCAAGATTGTAAGGTAAAAGAATTTCTTTCCACTTTTTACTCTCATTATCAATGACTTATTTATTTTAATTGAGAGCTAACTCAAACTTACCAGTGCCTATCATTTGACAGGTGTTTCAAATGACTAATATTCCTATGCTTTAGTGATAGAACCAGAGACTTATAAAGTAGTTTAAATTAGTTAAAGTTAGTCTAAATTAACTAACTTAGATTTTCACTTTGTAAGACTTTTTGAAAAACTACCTAAATATTGGTCATTTTCTCTAAGGGAAGAGTAAGAACCTTCCTTCTGTTCTCCATCTGGCTCATACTGAGCTGATTTCTGGCTGAGGTGGCCAGAAGGAAAATAGCATGTTATAGAAATGCAGATCCTGTCATGGCTGCTAAGTGTTTCCTAGCCCACTGTGTTCCTTGCCATTGTGAAATTCTACAGCCTGGGTTATTTAGCCGCAAAAGGAAGTTATTAATCCAAACCATTCTGTTAAAGCTATCAGACAGATTTCCTTCTTTTCATTCTGATCCTTTTTCATCCCCACAGTCTGTCGCTTCTCTCTTCTCCTTTATAACATGCCCTTATTTTATCCATACTCTAAATATGGTAGCCACCCATTGGCCTCATTGTCCTGCAGATTAGTATGGAAGCCTTTACTTACTATTTTTTCAATTTGGGCTAGTTTGCCATGTTTTAGGCTCCCACATTGGGGACTCTATATATATTCACGTTTTGTGTGGACACTAAGTCAGCTCAAGTTTGACTCTTGTTTATAATTTCTGACTTCAAACTTTCTATCAGCCTCAGCCTTCATGGCATCAGGGACTATAAGTAGAAACTATAACACTTGACTTCCCCAATTTGTTTCTTAGGAAGCAAAGAAATGGTCTTTTTTTCTTTTGAATGCTATAACCTCTACCAACTATAATAAAACTAGTCGAATTGCTTCTAAGTCTTTAAACAGACTATTTTATTATATTGACCTATTTGCTGTTCCTCACATATGATGTCCTCTTTCCTGTCTTTCCATTAGCTATTTAACCCCCATGTGTGGGATGCTGACACTCTTTATCTCTGGTTTCCTTTAATACTCAACTCAGTGATCTAAAGTTACTTTATATCTACTTCATATCTATCTTGTATATATCTATATCTGTAAATGTTGTCCCCTTCACTAGAATGAAAGCTCTTTTTTTCACTTTCTTTTGATGATGAATTTGATGATACATAATTGCTGATGAACAAAGATGGAGAAAATTTTGCAACTGTTCCAACTGAGTTAGCTACAAATTTGTGTTACATGACCTCATTTGGGTCCTCACTGTTGCTACACAATCCTACTATACCTATAGTTAATGATTAACTATACCACTCTCCACAGTGGACCTTTCAGCTGAGGACCTCCACTAAAAGAGGCAAGAAGAGGGAGTTCATGGAAAATGGCTTTGGTTTTTAACTTCATGAACTCCCTCTTCCTTTCTCTTCTTCATTTCTTATCACTTGTGTCTTCTGCTACTCTTTCCTCTTTCAACCCCATGTCAAATGATGAAGCAGCCTTACTCCTTACCGAGGTTAACCCCTCTACTTTTTCAAGTGATCCCATTCCATCTCATCTCCTCCAATGTCCCCTCAGTCATCTCTACTTTCACTTAGCTTTAATTTCTCTCTCTACTGACTCACTTTCTACTGTTTCCAAACATTTCCATGTATCCTCTATTAAAAAAAAACCCCTGACTTGATACTTCCATCTCTACTATTGTCCTATATTTCTTGTGCCCTTTGTAGCTAAAGTCCTTGAAAAAATGCCATTTAAAATGGGTACTTTGATTTTTTTCTAACTTTATTCTTCACTTCCCTACAATCTGGCTTCCAACTTTATCATTACACTGAAATTTCTTTGCCCAAGATTACTAATGATTTCTTGGTTGTCAAATTCAAGGGATTTTTCTCATTTCTCAGTCTTCTTAATCTCCCTGAAGCCTTTGATATTATTGATCCCTCTTTCTTGCTTAATATTCTCTTCTAATTTTTTGGAATGCCATTCTTGCCTGGTTTTCCTCCTACCCCTCTGCCTATTTTATTTCTGTTTTCTTTGCTGGATTCTCCTCCAGATACACCCTCTAAATGCAGGTATCCCTCAGGATTCTGTCCTGAGTACACTTCTCCCTCTATATTACTTTACTAGGTGATCTTATCAGCTACTATAAACTTAATTTCCAACTCTATGATAATGATCCTCAAATCTACCTTTCCTGCTCCATTCTCTCTATTGACTTCCCATTTCACATCTCACTACCTTTAAAATACCCCAAACCTCATGTTCAATAGATATTTTAAATTCAAGATGTCCAAAATACAACTCATTATCTCTCTCCCTAAACCTCTTATTGTCCTACCTTCCCAGTTACTATAGAAAGCAAGATCACCCTTCCAATCCTTCAGAATAACAACCTAGGAGTCAACCTGGACTCGTCATTCTTATTCCCATGTTGATCTGTTGCAAACACGTCTATCTCACCTTTGCA
Source organism: Myrmecobius fasciatus (assembly GCA_023553655.1). Taxonomy (NCBI): domain Eukaryota; kingdom Metazoa; phylum Chordata; class Mammalia; order Dasyuromorphia; family Myrmecobiidae; genus Myrmecobius; species Myrmecobius fasciatus. Next base: position 342,376 of record JAJPUD010000942.1, read on the forward strand.
AAAAATCCTGAATATGTCCTCTTCTCTCATCTTGTATTGCTACTACTTTAGTGCAGGTCCTCACCGCCTCATACTTTCTTAATGACTTCAATAGCCTACTGGTGGGTCTGCCTGCCCCAAACCTCCCACTACACTAATCCATCCTACAATCAGCCTCTAAAGTGATTTTCCTATGACACAGATCTCATTATTTCACCCTCCTACTCAATAAATTTCAGTAGTTTCCTACTGCCTCTGTGAGCAAATATAAAATGCTCTACTTAACATTCAAGACCTTTATAATATAGCTTTCTTCTATCTTTCCAGGCTCATTAAACTTTATTCCTCAATATGTATTCTTCAGTCCAGTGACACTTAATTCCTGGCTGTTCCATGAACAAAATACTCCATATCTAGGCTCTGGGCATTCTCTCTGACAGTCCCTCATGCCTGGGATGCTGTGCCTCCTCTGATCTGACTACTGACCTTCCTGACTTCTTTCAGATTTCAGCTAACATCTCACCTTCCATAGGAAGCCTTCTCTCACCCTTCTTAAGCCTAATATTTTCCCTCTATTAATTATTTCTTATTTATCTTGCATGTAGTTTGCTTTGTATATATTTGTTTGTATGTCTTTTCCTCTGTTAGAATGTAAGCTCCTTGAAGGCAGAAATTGTCTTATATCTCTTTTTTGTATCCCCAGTGCTAAGAGCTTTTGAACTCTTTACAACAATTCTGGGAGGCATGTCCGTTTATTATCCTTATTTTAAAATTGGGGAAACTGAGGTAGAGTTTTAATGACTTTCCTGAGGTCACATAACTAGCAAGTGTATGGAACTGTATTCGACCTCAGGTTTTCCTGCCTCCAGGCCCAGTACTCCATCCACTGTAACACCTAACTGCCCTTTGAAGATGGGACAAGAGGAAGGGAAATCAGGAAAGGCTTCATGTAGAAGTTGGTGCTTCAGCTGCATCTTGAAGGTCCAGAAAGTAAAAGGATTTTCCAAGATTTCACAGGACCCCAGCAAGCCATGGAAGTAATCAAAGAAGCATGAGATGATGAGGAGCTTCACTAGAGTGGTGGCAATGCCAGTGGAAAGAAGGGGACAAGAGATGTTGCAAGGGTGAGATAGACAGGTGTTGGCAACAGACCAGAGTAAGAGTGAGGTGTCCAGGATGACTCCTAAATTGGGAGGATGATCTTGTACTCTGCAGTAATAGGGAAGTTAGAAGGGTAGGAGAAGGTTTAGGGAGAAAGATAATGAGCTGTGTTGGATATCTTGAGTTGAAAATGTCTATTGAATATTAGATTTAAGATATTTTAAAGGTAGTGGGATATAAAGTGGGAGGTCATCAAAGAGAACGGGGCAGGAAAGATAGATTTGAGAATCATCACCATAGAGATGGCAATTAAATCTATGGGAGTAAGTCTGCACCAAATCCAATTCCCTCAATTTTATAGTGAAACTGAGATTTAGGGCAGCTTGGATTTGAACCTTTACCTCCAGATGTAGCATTTTATTCACTGGCTACACTAGGCTGCCTTAAAGGAACTGGATTTCTATTTAGCAGTGTTCAGCTCCCTACCCTTGAGATTTCTGAATACCATATCCATATGCAGAATTTTTTCTAGTGCCACCCTATGGAGCTTCCTGTATACCTTCCAATTATAGTTTCTTAGAATCTTGTTCCCCAAGTAATTTTATAAGTATTTTTCCTACAGTGTTTGCAACTGCTCCATCTGCAAAGAAACCCTCACACATCATACAATAAGAGCAGCTGAGGATCTGATGAGGAATATAGCTGGAATGCAGCCAGTTTTACATCAGAGAGAATAGCACCTGGTTTTTAAGGGAACAAAGGTTGTAGGTGACAATCCTGGGAATAAAGAGTCAGACCACAGCAAGACTAGGCAAGACAAGGAAAGGAGATTGGTCTGAATTGTAATTGGGAAGATTGATAAAGGCTGAAATCCCCCCTATTAATATGAGAGAACCCTAAGAATCTGAGTTTATTCTGAGGGCCCTACCTCAAGAGTTTAGACCTCTTGGGGATAGCTATAGAAATCTGGTTTGTGTTAACATTTATGGATTTACCTTCAGGGTGGCCCTCAAAATAGATGAATCTCCTAAAGGTTCTATAATCTAAAGAAACCCAATAACCAAATTAGTTCTGATCCAGATAAAAATTTCTGTGGACTAAGGATCATGTGCTATACAAGTAAACATTAAATAATATTAAATAAAGTAAATAACAAATAAATAAGTAAATATTTGTATAATAAGTATTATACAAATAAAATTGGGGAGGGGAATTGTGTAGGGAGAAGGCTGTCCCTCTGGTGTTTACCTTTCTGAATTCACTGTTTTCAGTTTTGTTTTCTTTTTGTTTTTTGTTTTTTTTCTTTTTCAAAGTAAACAATAAAAAGAGTTTGTTAAAAACCTGGATTTCCTACTGGGCCTGTCACTGAGATCATGTCATTAATATTTTTCATGGCAAATCTGAACTTGTTCATTTGGAGACACAGATACATAAGGAAATAATGATAAATCATTGATTTCTTCACATTCTTGCCTCATTTAGAAAAGTATGCTGGAGAGACAGCACATAGCAAGTCTAAGCACTTTGGTGATTGCATCACAGGTGTCCCATGCTAGCTTAGAATGTGGTTTCCTCTTTATTCAGGAAGACACTCATGACAATATGCCAGAACATACCTTTCAATATTGATCAATAGCAGAGGTTTTGAGTCATAATCATCATCCTGTTTTTAGTAATGTGTTTATGCAGTTACTAAGAGGCTAGCCTTTCTTACATCATCTTATAGCTATTGGACGCATCTTTCACTTTTATTATTGTGGTTTCTTCCTTACTGAGCAGCATTGTCTAAGACTAGCATACTGTATTTGTATTCAGGAAGCCCTGGGTTCAAATCTTGCCTTAAGCTAACTGTGTGACTCTGGGCTTAACCTTTTTGTGCCTCAGTTTCCTCATTTGTAAAAGGAGGACTTTGGATTTGATGGCATCCAGGGTCCCTTCCAACTCTTGAACTATGATCCTATGAATTAAATGTCCTAAAATAGTTCTGATTTTGTCATTAGGATATTATACTTTTACCAAGAAATTAATTTCTCTTAGATCATGCCATCAAAAGCCCTGACCAATTTTAGATGCCATTTTTACCCTAAAGCCTTGATGATAGAATCAAGATTAACACAGGGGATTAAAAAAAAGTAGAATGTTGAAACAGGATGACTGAAAGAAGAGATGTGGGCCATTCACAGCCAGAGGTTTTTTTTTTTTTTTTTTTTTTTTTTTTTTTTTTGGAACAAAGCCTTTTTTATTCAATATTCCAAGAAAACAAGAGTTTGAGGAAGTAGCAATTTCCAGTTTGGCTATTACACATACTCAGATATGGCTTCTGAGAAGCTGAATGTTTTTGATGATGAGTAGAATATAATCTATGCATCTGCATGGGATTCAAATATATGTTGACTAAGTATCTTTTTTAAAAAAGTAAATTAAAAAATTTTCATTTAACAAAAATTAAAGTTTCATTAATAAACTAAATGAGTTGGACTAGATGCTATTTGGTTCAGTGGATAGAGTACTGAGCATGGAGTCAGGAAGAGTCATGATTTTTATATCTGGTTTCAGATATGTATTAGCTGAGTGACCTTGAACATGCCATTTAATCCTGTATCTCAGGCTGTAAAATCAGGAGGACAAGGAAATTGCCCAAAAAAACACCAAAAGGAATCAGGAAGAGTCAGAAATGACTGCAAAACAATCTTAAAACAACCTGATTTCTCCTAAATCTAACATTCAATGACTCTTGTGTAAATATAAGTTGAGAAATAGAAATAGCTTAAGAAATTTTAAGATCACCACCACCTGCTTAAAAAGCATCATAGTTTAGTAGTTAAATAATCATAAAGACCTGTATTCAAGTCCCCACTTCTGTCACATACTGTTATACTCTGATACTATTGGGTAGTGAGTTAGTCACCTAACCTCTTAATGCCCTCAGGAAATTTTCCAAGACAATAATTTTGTGACCTGCAATGGTAGAGAGAGTACTTTTACTGGGAGCTTCATAAATCAAAGAAATTACAGGCCTAAAAACATGAAACAAACAAAAAACCCTCATAGAAATGTCAAGAAACTGTTCTTAATTTTACACATGTAACATATATTGGATTACTTGCTGACTTGCTAGTCAATGTTAGAGGAAAAACTTGAACTTTGGTCTTCCTGAATCCCTTTTCCAATCCCTTCCAGCACCCCTCACAGCTCTGACATGATGATTCTTCTATTATTCTAAAATTTCTGGCTTTTGCAATGGAAATGGGATGCATACACCCTGAAGACATGCTTTGTACAATATTCAGATGAAAAATGTAGAGAATACTTGTGTCTCCAAAAAGCTCTGAAGAGAGAGGGCGTGTGCGCTAATGGTTTGACAGAATTATGTTTTGAGCTTTACTTTTTTAGGAGGGAGAGGCGTACAGTAGAAAGTAGGTCAGTATGGTTGGTAGACTACATTGTGGTACAGATGTATTCCTCATTGTATTTGGGTAGAATGTGTTAATAAGTGACATCTAAGATGCTCTAAATTTCCATTGGAAGCTAACCTTACACAAACGCACTTTAAATTAAAATTCCAAATAGCCAAAGAAAAAGATTAATTTTGGGGGGGAGAAGAAGGGAATGGAATAAGCATTTATTAAGTACTTACAATGTGCCAGGAATTATGCTAAGTGCTTTAAAATATTATTTAATTTAATTTTGGCACTAAAAGTTATAGCACGTTCATTTAAAAATAGAGGTCAGTCATGTAATTATATAAAATATGAATATTGAACAAAAACCTTCAAAGCTTTTAAACATTTTTGGTAAATGATGCAATCTGCTAAAGGCAATAAGAGCCCAGGGGGGGCTGCCATTCTCCCTATGTGTTGTTAGAGCCACCCCATCTGTTCACTATGTAATACAGATCTTCCCAATAAGTTCGTGCTTTGAAAAGTGTAAGTTTCTCATTTATTTTTCCATGTTTGCCAAAACAGAGACATTTTGAGAAAGTTAGAATAGCACAATAGCTAAGCATGCACATTTATTGTACTTGTATTGCCAGAGAAACCAAAGCCCAATATTAACTCAACAAAAATTGCAAACAACCTTAGGACATGTGTCCTTTATAGTGCTTTGAAAGTCAAGAGCAGATGCACATACATGTGTTCTTTAAATTCAATATTGTAAACTTAACCACACTTTAGGGCTTTACCCACTACCAATTCCCTTGGGAAAACTAATCATACTTATTGGTACAGTTCCTTTATTTAAATATTTAATGATATTTATTTAATATTTAAGGATAAGTGAGTTCTTGGGTGTATGCTTTCCTTCTACCAATACAGATTATAACAGATTTAAATCTAAATGATTTAAAGAAATGCTATGTACAATTTATTAAATCTGGTGATAAACATTTTGGAAATGAGTTTTTTACAATTCAGTTAGACTGGTCCTTGGACTAGCAGCCTGTACCTGGGTCTATACTTTAATCCTTTTCAACTCCTATTCTATTAGTCTTGCGGTTGAGAAACCAGATTCACCTCCATGCCATGATGTGTGATCTTCTATAACTTCCTTTTCTTTCTATTCTAACTCTTGCCCACTAACAATTCGAATCATTACAAACACAGTCATCTCAAACCCTCACTATAATAACATATGATTTTATTTCTAAGAGCAGTCTCACACCATTTAGTTCACTCAACTACCAAACAAAAGTTCCTTTCAATAATTCTCTTCAAACTCTCTACTAAATACTTAAAACAATTCTAAGAAAAAATAAGTCTCTTGCTCACTCAGAAAATCTCCATCTCCTTTCTCCTCCTTGCATTTGTGAGCAAATAAATATGTCCAATAAAGATGCTAGTAGTGCTACTGACACATATGGCATCAAGGAATTGGAAAGCTATGAATATGTTTGTACATATGTATACATAGACACACACATGCCAAAAAAAAAAACTTTCCAAAAGTGGAATTAACTTCTAAAGCTCAGTATAGTAACCAGAAATCTCCTTTAAATTTCTATTTTCATATTCTCATCTAATTAAATTTCTCTTAAAGCCAGCCTTGAAGATAGACTATTGTTTAATTGTTTTTATAATATTAATTGTGATTATTAACATTAAGGCAACATTATTTTCTATTTTTATTATATAGACAAAAATGTTTTACCTCATAAGTAGATTTTTAAGAACTTTGCAAGAAAACTCATTTATGTCATTTCAGTGGAACAATATTTTTAGATATGAACAACTGACTCACAAGCCCACTTTTGAAATACAATCCACTTCTAAATTGGGGACTACCTGAGCTCTTTTTAAATGTAGATATCATCTCTATGACTGGAGGATTTATTGTACAGAGTATCCCTCTGTAGTGATCCCTGCTTACTCCCCTTCCTCCAGCTTCAAAAATAGACAGGCATTGGGAATAAATTTGATTTGAGCATGGAAGTGGGTTAACATATGCTCAGGCATTTCTCTCTTGTTATTGTTTGATTGTTTCAGTGATGTCCAATTCTTCATGAACTCATTTGGAATTTTCTTGGCAAAACTATTAAAGTGATTTGTCATTTCCTTCTCCACTTCATTTTATAGATGAGGAAACTGAAGCAAATAGGGTTAAATGACTTGCCCAACATCACATAACTAGTAAGGTCCTAAGGTCAGGTTTGAACCCAAATATTTTTGACTCCAGGTTCTATCCACTATATCTAGGTGCCCCATCTATCTCTTGACTGCATTTAAAATCTAATGCTATTTACCTGTTGTTTTATGTGCCCCATCTTCCCCTTCCACAAGTACTGTAGCTAACAAAATATTTTTAGTTTTGATGAAAGAAAATCTTTTTTTTTGACTAGAGTAGATATAAGAAGAAGGAACGGAGTTGAGGGATATCTTCTGATTAAATTAATTAAAGCATATATGGTAAAGAAGAATTAGAGAATAACCAACCTTGTATAAATTCAGGAATTGAGCACTTAATGAAAGATTAGGTAGAGAAACAGGAAAAGGAATCAAACAAATTAAGTAATAATGATTATTCAGGAGTCTTTTTTTTAAATGAATAGTATGGTACTTGTAAGCCTACCAGATGATATGGAAAAAAAGTTTAAAAATCCTTTCTTTTTTAAATAGCTGCTCTTTCAGGGACTATATTTATGGTTTTTTAGCTTTAAAAAAGAAATGAAATGTTGTTAAAATGGTAGTTTTTACTGTTATTTGGGAATTTGGGAGATATTTATAAGAGGGAGGACTTGAAAGAAGCTGAAAATACTTTTTTCTTGTCATAGCTGGAGAGGAATTGGGAGCACAGAGAAGAGGAGGATGGAAAAAAGTTCTTTTCTCATGGAACTATGTTAACAATTATTTTGTGAAGATTATTAATAAAATTATTGAAAAGAATTTTTGCCTGATTCATGAATGAACTAAATGGCATGAGACTGTTTTTAGAGGTAAAATCATCTGTTATAGGAAGGGTTTGAGATTACTATGGTTATAAAGGTTCTTGTAGCTAAAATATTATATATCATTATATATCTTTGTCTTGTTAATTAATTATTAAATTATATATTTACTTACTTAATATTAATTTTGTAATTTTAAAATATAAACTATGTATTCAGCAATTTTAGTACTTATCTAAATTTAGAAGATTAAGGGATTTATTAAAGATGCATAATATTGTGGAAAAGGACATTACTCCAATTTTTCAAATAAATAATATCTAATGAACAAGTGGGGACTTCAAGCTTAGTTGATTTAGTGATTGAAATACATATTGAAATTTTATAAGGAAGAAATATACAAACATGGTCACGGATTATCCTAAAGCTCAAGTTCATAAAATTAAATATGGGATAACACATGTAACAGGCTAAAGGGTAACCTATAAATTAACACAGCAGCCAGTCATTTTTGTGTGCATATTTCAAGGAATTATCTTTAGTGACTTTTTTCCTCTAGGTGAAAGTTTCTCATAGAAAGGGAATTATTTTATTACAAAATGCATATGTGTATGTGTAACCCTGAATGTCAGAGTTGGTGCTTTTTTAGAATAGAGGCCTCTGCTAAATTGCAAAGCTCAGTATTGTTAAGACAGGGCCCCAGATTCCTTTTCAAGTTTGATCCTGTGTAGACTAAATCATAAGCCCACATATAATAACACTTCTTTATAGCTTGGCTTCTGACAACGTGGTAAATTCAAGCTAAGTAAGATATAGATTAAAAAAAATACTTCAAATTGCTATCTCAATAGGAGTGAATTTGATATTTATGGGTGAGACAACATAAAAAGAATTAGTATTGAAATGGCCAAGTAAAACAAAATGTTTTAACTTGGTCCCTCAGCCCAATTTGACATTCTCCATGTGGTGATCCTTGAATTTAGGAACAGAAGACCAATTAATTCAACACTTTACTCTGTTTCCAATAGGATCCATTTCAGAAGTAACATGTCTAGATGACTTGTCTTTTTTTTTTAAGGCTCAAGGTAAAAAGGGACCTCAAATTTAATCTCTTCTAATCTCCCCATTTTACAGATGAGGAAAAGAACACCTGAGGAAGTCAAGCACAACTTGCACAAGGTCATCCAGGCAATAAGTATGTGTGGGAGGGTTAGAACCTATCTACAACAGGAACTCTGTTTGAGGGACAGCTGGGAGACCTTAATAAAGTGAGGATGTTAGGGAATATTTTTTGCCAACTTGGATCTTTTTATGAATGGGGTTAAATCTTTGACCTCCCTATTTCTCACATCCCTTTATCAATTCAATTCAATAGTAGTTTCTTAAATCATTCCTATGTGTCAGGTACTGTACTCTCCAAAATTGGTTTGTTCATTTAACAAGAAAATTCTCACTTAGGGCAATTATTTTTGTTTCATTGTCTTGTAATCGACTTCATTACTAACCCCAGCCAGTTGTCATTTACCCTATCCCTGTCAATGAAAGAATGTAAATCCTTGACAACTATAGGGAAAGCAACTGAAAATGGTATTTCCTAATGATGGTGGCCCAACAGTGTCCCATTTGTATAAGAGGTACATTTTTATCCTTGTGGAAAGATCGACAATGAGGTCCTTAAATGGCTTTAATCAAACCCTTAGCCTTTCTGCCTTCTTTTTGATGAGGAAGATCTATCTGCCTTGGAAAGCTGAATCTTCCTCTCTTCTTCCTGCTTAACTCCATTTTCACCTGAGGACATTATCCAATTTTGAGGAGACCAGAATGGTCCTAATTCTCTGATTTCAAGTAGTAAGGAAGCCTTTACTCTAATACCAGAGAAACCTTGCTAACATATAGCAATTGGTAATCCTGGGAGGGAGAAGAGATAGGACATTTCCTTGCAAAGGATGACTCACAGTTCAGACTCAGAGGGATGAATGCCAATTTGTGATCTCATTCATGGGACTTCATGAAACACCTGGGCTTTCCCTGGAGGTCTCCTACCTAGCTGGTGACCTAGGACACACCTGTTTAAGGCTGGAGGGGACAAGCTGACAAGAGCACTGCCCCTGGTGGATATTGATGTTGCCATAAGATCAAACATAGATTAGAGCCTTCACTTTTTTAGAATGGAATTAATTAATGATGAAGTCTCTATGTAGCAATCACTAGATCTTTGTCATTACCAAAAAGGGAAGTTTTACCATCTAAGTCACAGATTGCAAAATGGAACAAGATAAACTTAGGCAAGTAAAAAAAAATCTACCAAGATTTTTAGGTGTCTGTATGATATTGTTTGATGAACGCTTCCCTTATACTGCAATGAGGTCCCACTATAACTGAATATTTCTCAGAGTACAATACATTAAGGAATATTGACTCAACTTCAGTTTTTAATTCAACTTTGAAGCTCACTGTCAAGGAATAACTGCAGCCATTTATGAGTTGAGAAATTCATGTCCTTTCTCCTCAACCTGTAGTATGTAAGTTAATAGTTAGTTTCAGAAAAGGGGCTCTTAAAAGAACAGGTCAGAGAAAGAGAGTCATAATTTGAAGGGATTCTTGATAGAAGATTGCATTTTCTACCTTAAAAAAAGATTCCAGATTTTACATTTATAGATTTTTTTTAGAACATGAAAGGACCTAGGAAATCCTTTAATTTTGTTCCCTCATTTAAGGTAGTTTTCCCAAGATTATAGTCTGGGTTTCAAATCAGGCCTTCGTTAACTCTTGGTCCATTTTTCTTTTTTCCTACTGTATACCATACTGCTTCTTGCTCCTTTAACTTAATCCAGTAATTTGAGAAGATATCTTTCATGGCACAGAAATAGTTCCTCACCCCACCAAGTCCTTTCTACTTTGTCCTGACTCCTTATCCCTCCCCGCCAACCCCCACAATCCTCCTACACAAGCTGACATTCTAACCAGACTGGAATAGATTTCTTGTGAACATTTGGTTAGGTGGGGCAGGGAGGATTTAGAGAAGATATATTGACTTTGAAAATTTCTCCTCTATCTTCCTCCAAGATCTGGCAGTCCCTGGGAAAACTAAATGTGTTCTAGATCCTTCTAGGGTTCAGTTTTCTAGGCCTAAGACATTCTACAGGGATTTATAAAAAATAGATTTCTGAGATTACAAATGAATATAATGCCCAAGAACTGATAGGGGTAGGGAAGAGGAGTCAAAGAACAAAATCAAACCAATAACCTTATTGAACTCATTTAATATTTCTTAGGCTCAGTTTCCTCATCTGCAAAATGAAGTTAATAAAACATGATACTTCATTGGGCTGTGGTGAAGAAAATCACTTTAAAAACCTTAAAGGTACTACTATTTTGGGAGGTTGATATTATTATCTAGAACAGAGCTTAAACTTTTTCTACTCATAATCCTTTTAGCCTGAGTAAATTTTATAGGATCCCGAGCATATATCTATACTCTTTGCATATATATATAGATATATATATATACATGTGTATATATATATATATACATATATACTTTATATATCTGTAAAGTAGATATATAAAACAAATATTTGCTGATAATAAATCATATTTTTGTGACCCCCCCATTCAGTTACAGGACCCAAATGGGGCCATGAACCACAGTTTAAGAAGCAGGGATCTAGAAGATCTAAATTCTAGATCCAATTTTATTACAAATTAGCCTTATTTAGATCATAGTCATAGAGAGTGGCTCAAGTGTACTGGAACACTCAAGTACATCAGGCCCAAGTTCTTTGCATGTTTATACCATTGATTGGGGGCAAATAGGTTGCTTATTCTCTCTGACCCTCAACTTCCTCATCTGTAAATGATATTTGTATTTTCTCCCCCTCCCATAGTTTTAATGTGAAGAAAGTCCTCTATAAAATATAAAGCAATTACTTATTACATAATATTATAACTACATGCTACTATTACCATTGTTGTTATGACTATATCATAAGCTCCTTGAAGGCAGATATTTAACTTTAATTACATTTTAATAACCCACAGTACTTACTGGACAGAATATCTTTGGTGAATGCTGATTTTTTTGTATTGCTAAAAATGTCAGAGGATTCATGATAAATCTTAATTTGGGATATGAGATATAAATCTAAGCCAAGTTTCTGACATAGTATTTTCCAGTTTTCCCAGAAATTTTTGTCAAATACTGAATTCTTATTCCAGAAGCTGAAGTTTGAAGGTTTATCAAATACTAGATTGCTATAGGCCTTGATTATTGTATCAATTCATGATAAATCAAAGCAGAATTTTTGACTTTAGTGCTAATTTTTTAAATATATAAAATATAAAATAAAAAAACAAAATATGAGATTTTTCTGATAGCTGCCTTCATAACCTAATGATCTTAATAGTAAGGATAATTTAAATTTCTAAACCAATAAAATTTGCTGTCTAAGAAACAATGGAGTGGCAGGATATTTTTGATTCAATCTAGACTTTTATACTATCTCACTCTTTAGTCTTCCATGGATCCCTAAAACATCAACTGTAAGGTGAATATAGTAACTTCTTCCCATTGACCTCCTAGACTTGCCTCAGTTATTCCCAACGTAATTTGCAGGTAGGCACTGACACAGCAGATTTATTTTCTTGGTTTCAATTTTCTCATTTTCTTACTAATTTGAAGCATCATGGGATTATAAGAATATAAATCTTGAACTGGAAAAAATCTCAAAGGCCATCCAGTTCAACTCTCTCTTTATGGAGGAAATTGAGGCCCATAGGTTATTTGCCTAAGATTATACAATATGCAAGTATTTTTAGTGAATCAATAATGCTTCAAAAACAATTGCTTCTTTCCAGATCCAAATGAAATCACTGAAATACAGACTGACTTATAACAACAAAGCAATAGGCTTATGTAGTCAGAACTGTAATAGTTAAAAACCTTCCTGAATCACATTACTAGCCAACGGAATTTATTTGGTCTGTTCTATTTGTGAGACCTTGTGCTGATATAAGAGCTTTACATCTTTAAAATAGGATGTCTCTGTAGGAAGCAACAACAACAAAAATTCAGGGAAATATGACCTTTTTTTCAGTCATAAGTTAACTCTTGCAGCATTTTGGAAACGGGATTCATCCAACAGCTGTTAGGTCATTGCCCCCTGACATTACTAATATTCTATGATCTCACACTCCCTCAACTGGTTTCTCAGAAAACAACAGATTGAACTTCAGGATCTATGTCAGAACTATGTAAATGAAACCATCAAATGGAAATCATCTTTTGTTATGGGGGTTTTTCCAGGAATCCCCAATCCAGATGCTAATGTATGGCCCTATGAAGTTACCTTCCATCTGTCTGTATATACTTTCCACGTACCTAATTTTTTACATGTTGTTTCTTCCATTAGAATGTAAGCTTTTTGAGGGTGGGTATTTTTGCCTTTCTTGTATTCCTAGTATCTGGTATATCATAAATTTTAAATAAATGCTTATTGACAACACTTGATTCCTTTTCTACTTGATGCAGTGTCTTATGCTTCTCCCTATGCTCTCTGACCAGGATGAATTTTCAAGTATACTTCACTTCTGTCAGTAACCCACAGGAAAGGCCCCAAACTCTTAATTAGGAATGCCTTGGGAGGGAGTGATACCGTATATGGGAAGGGAAAGAACACTAGCTCTGGAATCAGAGGACTTGGGATCAAATGTTGCTTATTATCTGGATGAAAAAGTCATAAAAGTTAATTTCTTCTTCTGTAAAATAAGCCTTCTTGAAGTGGTGGTCTCTTTCACATCTAGAAACATGCTTTATGAATTCCATGCAGTCTTTCCCACAGGCATGAAATAAGAAATCTTCATAATCATGAAGGATATTCAGAAATTATATTCAGTCTTGTTCCTCAGTACTATTGAGAAATTTCTTACTAAGTTAAACTTTCACTGAATTTTGTCAATGGAAAAGAGCTTCTTTTTTCAAAATTGATTGTAGTGGGACTTCGTAATCATGTGACAACACCAGAGTAATATTGTTTTAAAATGTTCACATTCAATTGCTTGTCCATAAAATAAAAAAAGTAGTCTTTGACTTAGTGGTTTCACTATGAAGTATATACTGCACCTCCCAAAGTACAAAAACAGAGGGAAAGAATCCATATGAAATTTTTATAGCAGTTCTTTCTATTATAACAAAGGACTGGTAACAAAGTGGGTTGGAAGTCTGATCTCTTGATTGAAGAATGCTGAACAAATTATTGTATTTGAGTGTGATGGAATATTATTGGTCCATAAATGATAAAGGGACTGCTCAGGGGAACCTAGAGAGGTTTTTTGAATGGTTTATACAATGACTACAATATTGTGAAGGAAGACAACCATGAAAAATTTAATGACCAGTCATGACTCCATAAGACTGATGATGAAGCATGTTTACCATCTCTTGATGGAGAACCTATATAAGTATAAAATAAGACATTTTCAGATATGTCTAATACAATTCAAATTTGCTTTATTTATAAGAGCACCAATGAAACACTGGAAAAAATATAAATAGAACAGCACTGAAGGAAGTTCAAAAAGAGACTTAAGGCAAAATTGCTGTTTCTATGTTAAATTTATACATATATTTTAAAAATAAGCTATGTGGAACAGAGTCATGGTTTCATATACAATGCACTTTTTCTGGTCTCTTAAAATGGAATTATTCATGTTTGTTGGTGATCTAGTTTTTAATTTTTTTAAATGAAGGTTAGAATATTTAAGGGTTCTTTTAATTTTGGACCCTAAGACTATCATGGGACACTATGAACAGTATAGTAGTGATCCAAAGACAAAGGTACACTGCAATTAGCTTATACCAGCTTGAGAGAGTCAATTGTTAAAATTTCATTGTGAGTACTCAGGCAACAGAAATCAGAAAATGTTACAAATCAGTGGTTGGTTTGTTTTGTTGATTTTCTAGACCTAAGTTTATAGAGAAAATGTTGATAATGCAGATTAAATGCAAAAGTATGTCATGCATACATTTTTTCTGTTTTTAAATATTTACCAGCACATTCTTGTCCAAAGAGCAATGAAAAGATGTATGATGGATGAAAATAGCCTGCAGCATATTATAAATAACAACTTGCATGTGAGAAATGATTTAGAATGTATCATCAAGCATTTGAAAGATTAGAAAAGAGGATGGGTTGATAATACAAAAGAATGAGGGATAACACTTAATAGCCTCAGTGCTAGAATGACATATATGAAATACTAAGAATTATAGGAAAACCTTCAGTGATGGGTATTTCCTCCCTGCAATGTTAATGGGAAGACATAAATAAAATTATCATATGATAAGAAAGTGTGGAAGGATTATATATTTGTACTGTTGAAGAGAATATCTACCTCAGTAATATCATAAATGCACTGAAGTAGGATTATAGAATGGTAGGATTTTAGTGTTGGAAGGGAAATAATTTAATCTAACTACCTCATCCTACAAATGAGGAAACTCAGGTGTACACAGGTCAAGGCTCAAGATTATATTAATGCTAGGATAGCTGACTTTTGAACACAGATGTTTTCATTTGAAATCCATGTATAATTCCATTATACAAATCTGCCTTCATAACAACTTGCATATAATCATAAAGAATATCAAATTTTATTTCCACAATACCCCTCTTAGGTAGGCAATTCAAATATTAAGTCTCGGATTTTATACTTTTATTTTAGATGTGCCAATGACATATTGTTGAAAGTTTTTTATGCCTTTTATTTAATGCATAGTAAGGCTGAGATGAATGCAAATGTCTCTTCTGGGTAGATAAATTTGAATTTTCACAAAATATAATATTTAAATTCAACTTTTTATTTCACTTAATATATGCCTTGAAAAAAAGGACAATGGAATAGCATTGGACATTTAGAAGACATGCAAGAAAATTAGGAAATTAGAGTGGAGATCCATGGTGGAAAGCATTTGGGTAGGGATCAATAGAGGGAAAAACAGACAAAATATTGTCATGGGGGTATACTATAGACCACCCGGTGAGAAGGAGGAAACAGATGAGTTTAGGAAGCATCACAGAATCAAGCATGGAGGTATAATAACAGGGTGGAAGACTTCAACAATTTGGACATCTGCTGGAGCTCTGTCTCTGCCAAAATCAGAATAGCTAAGACATTCTTGTCTTTCTATAATTACAGTTTCATTCTTCAAAAGAGGAAATAATGAGCAGAATTATTATCCCTGATTTGATTCTAATATGGACTAAGTAGTTCATGAAGTGGAAATAATGGGAATCATGGGAAGAAATGACCATTCCATCTTAGCATTAGTAAAAAGGAAAAGAAAGTCAGTCATGCTAGTATGACATAGTTTAGAAAAGAGTGATTTTCAAAGAGTACAGAGAAAAAAAATTTATAACAGAAATCAAAATAATAGATACGAAAGTCCTCAAGATAAAAAAAATTTAAAACAAATTATTCTAGTGAGGAAGACAAAGGCTAGCAGTTTAAAAAAGACAATACAGATGTATAGGGAGCTCAAAAACAATTTATATTTTTAAAAGTTATATATAAGATGAAAGTAAGAAAAAATAAATGAAGTTAAATATAAAATGGTATTTTATAAAGAGTTTTGAAAAATTCAGAAAGTTTAATTTGGTAATGAACTCTAAGGAAATCACAAAACATTTTAAAAGATTCTGGTATTAGGAAGATTAAAGAAGAGAATTTCTCATTGGGTAGATGGGTTGATGATGACAGATGACAGAGAGAAGGCAGGTTTGCTTTTACTTTATCAAAGAAAATTGCCCTCAGAATAAAAATAGAACAAAAATGGCTAATGGCAAGTAGACATCAAGTATGGGAGGAATTGCTAATGGCATACAAAGCTATTCTCAGTGAATTCCTGTCACTGGCTTGAATAAATCCAAAGGTTCTTAAAGAACCAGATGGTGTGAAATCTGAACCATTTTCAGTAATCTTTGAAAAGTCATAGATAACAGAAGTGCCATAGTACTGGAGATGGACATAAGTTCCAATTTTTTAAAAAAGGAAATAAGGGGAGCCTTCAAACAATAAGCCAGTATGGTTGACTTTTATTGCTGGTAAAAAGGATAGACTTTGATGTGTTGGATGGTAAAATCAGTACACAAAAAAGGATTCAATGGGCTACAATCAGGGACTGCCTTAGGAGGTAGTGGATTTATTATTTCTGGAAATCTTCAAGTGGAAGTTCAATAACTTTGTCAGGAATGTTGGCTAGTATTATTTAGGTATGAGTTGAACTACTTGAGCTTCCATAGCATTTCCAGCTAAATCCTAGATTCTGTGAGCCATTTCCCATTTCACCAAACTATCTCTTATTTCACTGATTTGGATAACTTGGGTCAAGACATGTCAGGCACTGTCCTAATAGGAAATATATTTTTAAAGAAACATCTGAAAAGAAAGCATAAAACTATCAATTATTTCCCTTTTTTATCAATTGGGTTAGATTTTTGCAATAGAAACTGGTATATATCATTTAAGTTCTAGAACTGGATGAAAATATATTGTCCAGTAAAAGAAAATTCCGTGGGAATTTTCAAGTGTTTTTTCCCCTTTAAAAAATCCATCATTTGAAGGAATGGTAATTTTAAGTGTAGGGTTGTTTTTTAATCTATAACTGATCCACTTCTTCAATTTGATCATGGAAATACCTCAAGCTATGTTTGAGGAATCTTCACCCCACATGGCCAGCATTTGAAAATGCACATTGTGAAATACAGTTGGATGTCTCTGGAGTTTACATATTTGGAATGGCAGAAAACAAAAACCACAGATTGAAATAGAGGACATTTTAATGATGCCTCCGACATGCTTCATGATTATAGCAGAAGCCAACTCCTTAGATGTTTGAAAAAAAGACATCCATCTTATATGCCCCATTCTTCATTAAGCAATGAGCTCTGGATAGTACAAGTTAAAAGTGTTAACATTTACCACAATTAGAGAGTAACTCAAACTCAAAATATGACAAAATTTAAAAAAAATCCATTGGGTTTCCAGGAGAAATGATTCATGATCAGTCATCCTTGATATATTTTTTTCCTAATGGAAATATGGATAAAGGTATTTGCTTCAAAGGTGTCAGTCATTCTTTCTTCCTGGGAGTCCCATGCTGTAGAACAATGCTATATCTTGGGTATTCCTCTCTCCTTTCCCCCCCCCACTTTTTGATTCTGCAGACTTGTGGCAAGACATGGAAATTAGACTTTATAAATAAATGCTTATTATGTTTTTCTAGACATCAATCAAAGTGGGTAAAAAGGAAGTCAGAAATGGGGAATGGTAAAGGTAGAAATATCCTCATTCCACATTCCTTCTTGATGGTCAGGACAAAAGAAAAGACGAATTTAACTGTTGGAATTCTGATCCACAAATGAAGACCTAACAGTGCTGAGGAATAGTCCTCAGTCACTACTAATTACAATGCACTGAACTGAAAAGTACAAGCTGGGAAAAATTTTAAAATGCACAAATATTGTGAGGAAGAATCTAGTCCTTGGTCTAGAGTTCTTGACTCTTCAAATGGCTAGTCCTATGGGAATCATGGATCAAATAGTAGTTGGGAACTGTATTGTATTCCCTATATTCCTTCACCTCAAAGAGAAGAGACTATGGAGAATAAAATAAATCAAATATTTCCAATAGATCTGAACTGAGTAGCTTGTGGATTTTCCTAGAGTTTTCTGAGTCTGGAAGAAAGAAGTGGTTGGTGTTGTATTGCTTTTAATATTCTACAGTAAAGAGTAAGGTACTGTAAATGATCTCTAAGCATGCTTTAAGAGAAGATTCTTATATGGTAAGTATATGTGACTAAGGCTCAGTGAAATATAAATTCAAAGAAGAGGTAGAGTTTTGAGAACAGCACAGTATCTTGGAGCTGATTTTTATGGGGTTTAATTCATTTTAACTATACCTTCTACATTAGAATTTGAGGAAAGAAGGTCTCAAAATGAAACCCAAACAGAGTGCTGTTCTTGTCCAGAATTTCATCTCAGTGGGCATAAAGTAGCTAATCCTACATTAACCTTTTAATATTTTAATTTTGTATTCTTTTATTTCTTCTGTTTACCTCTTGGATTGTTATCTCATCCCATCAGGATGCTCTGCACACTCTCCTCCAGAAGGGAGACCAAGGTTGCAGTGGAAATATTCATAGTAGGCAAATGCCTTCAGAAGGAAGCCAAATATGGCATAGTCCTATCCAATCACTGCTTCCTGGTTTAATGGTACAATTAGGATGAGTGTTCCTAAGTACAACTACAGCCCATTGTGTGTTCCACTGGAAATTCCCACTATTACCTGTTCTCCTCAAATTGCCCATTTTCTGTTTTTGATAGCTTTTGCAAACTTCCAATAATGCAAAGACCTGATGCATTTGCTATTTGAAGAGGACTGACCAATTATTGTTTGACAGGGAAAGGGATAATAAGTTCAACTACTCTATTCATTCTTCTTCCCAGAGGAGGCTTAGTTGTGTAAAGTAAATGGAAGGTGTGAGCAAAGTGCATAGGAAATTATTTAGAGAAAATGAGGATCTGATGACTGAGTGAAAGTGCTTAAGGTTTACTTGATAAAACTGGGGATGTTAAACCCGGAAAAAGAATGTCTAATCCTAATCAGTCTTCAAGTAACTAAAGCTTCTCATATGGAGGAGTTTTGATTTGTTCTTGAGTTCTTAGGGAATGACTGGAATCAGATTTTTGTAAACTAGAAGGATCAGAATGTTATAATCATTTATTAAGTGACTGCACTGTGTGTGCCAGGCACAGTGCTAAGCACTTTATAAATATTATCTCATTGAACCCTCACAAAAATCCTGGAAAATAGGTTTAACTATTATCCTTGTTTTTAAAGTTGAGGAAACTCTGGTAGGCAGAAATTAAGTGACTTGCCTAAGGTCACATGACTAGAAAGTATTTGAGGCTGGATTCCATCTCATATATTCTTGACTTCAGGCCTGATGCTTTATTCATATGAACATGGTAGATACTTAAAACATGTCTATTAAATGAATAGATATCAAATCACTTTCTCAAAATAAATCCCGTCTATTACATGGACTTTGCTAATTAAAACAGACTGAAAGTATTTCTGTTTTCTGGGTGGCAGTGCCATCTTGGCACATAGTAGGTGCTTAAGAGTTAAGCTGTTGTTATTGTTGACAATTTCCTATTTAGTAGTGGAGGAGTTTCCTATTTAGGTACCAATTGGATTATATGACCTCTCAGGTTCCTTCCCAATCTGAGATACTCTGACCTAAGATTTCATCCATATAGGACCAACTGCAAAGTAATATATTTATTTTAGAAGAGGGAATTATACTAGATTATGTCTCAATGTTTTCTTTAGGGGATATCTTGCCAGAGGTTGTAGGTAGTTGCCCAGATTAAGAGAAATGAGAAGATAGGGTCAACCTTTCATATTTAAGTGAGAACATGGATTTACTTAGGCATATACTGCAGTCAGATTGTACCAGCTACAATCAATTGTAAGGTTTTCAGAGTGATTTTTTACACCTCAGAAATCAGCAGATGCTACAAATGAGGTCTTGATTTTATTTTGTTGATTGTTTAGATGTGATGGAGAAAATGTTAATAATGCAGAAAAAGCATGTTTTGCTTTACTCCAGTCAGTTATTAAACATTTACTCACAAACCCCTCTATGTATCCCATAGGGCTTTGAATGCGGATAATTGGCACAATGGATACAGTTTTGGGTTAAAATGTAAATTCCGCCTCAGGTGATTCTGAGCAAGCCATTTAACTTTTGAATGCCTCAGTTTCCTAATTCTGTAAAATGGGGGTATCATCGCCTAGCACCAAAGGTTATTGTAAAGATCAAATAGGATAATATATGTAAAATGCCTTGCAAACCTTGAGATGCTATATAAATGATAGCTTATTATTTCTAGCTTATTGATGCTATTGTTGTGGTAGTCATTTCAACTTGTGTACAGATCATTGCCAAACTCACACCCTCCTCAGTCTTCTGGGATAGGGATGCCGCCTGATTTGGATATTATTTTTACTTATGCTTAAATGTACTAGCTCCTGTTTCTGATCCACATTCTACCTCATTGCTCCAGCCCCAAAGCTTTAGCACTTTGGGTCTCTAGTCAATGGGCTTTTATTCTGCAGGATCAACCTAATGCTTCCAGATCTTTTTGGAACGGAAATTTCTTGGCCTAAACTGCATTGTATCTCTGCTCACAAATCTTCTGTGGCTCCCTATTACCTCCCAAGGGAAGCTCAAACAATGGGGTTGCAACACAAAACCTTCAACATTCTGACACTGCCCTATGCTCCCAGCCTTATGTTTATTCTGTTTATACTCCAGACAAACTGGATCACTCTGTACACTCAGCATACCCTGTGCTCTCCTACTTCATATTTTTTCCTGCTGTTCCCTGCATTTGGGAGGCTCACCTTCTTAATGAATTCTCCTTTTTCTTTGAAGTCTAACTCAAATGTTTCCCTTTGGGATCATAACCAGTTCCACCGCACCCCTAGGACGGCTCTTTGTACTGTAACTCTCAATTAGATCTACTATATTATATTGTATAACATAGTGATTTCTATATTGATCTTAGCCTTCTGGCTATCATGACCATGCCATACTCCCTCTTATATAAACTCTAGTGGCTCTTTATCACCTCTAGGATCAAATATAAAAATCCTCTGTTTGGAATACAAAGTCCTTCATCTTTTTAAAAATAGTATTTTCCCCCAAATACAGGCAAAGAGACTTTTCAACATTTACCTTTGCAAAACCTTATGTTCCAAATTTTCTCTCTCCCTCTCTCTTTTCCTCCCTCCCCAAGACAGCAAATAATCTGATGTAGGTTAAACATGGGCAATTCTTCTAAACATATTTGCACATTTTTTCATGTTGTGCAACAAAAATCAGATCAAAAAGGAAAAACCATGAGAAAAAAAGTAAACAACAAAAATGTGAAAATACTATGCTTTGATCCACATTCAGTCTCCTTAATTTTCTATCTAGATGCAGATGGCACTTTGCCACCCAAGACTATTGGAATCTCCTCAAAGTCCTTCCTAACCTTCCCCTGCCTCCCACTACCTTTCCAATATTCTTACCTTTTACTCATCCAGGGCACTGGCTTTCTTGCTATTCTTTTATTAAATCCTTCCATCTCCTGACTTCAGGCATTTACACTAGCTCTTCCCCCCATGCATGAAATAGTCTCTTTCCTCATGTCTGCTGTGAAGCTTGTATCTTCCCTCCATTGGTTATGTCCATATAAAACTTGTTTGTTCATCGCTATTTACATGTTGTCTCCCCCATTAGACTAGAAGCACCTTAAGAGGAGGCAATGTTTTTTTTGTACCCATCTTTGTAGCTTCAGCATTTAGCCTAGTGTTTAGCACAAAGTATAAGAGGAACTAGAAAAGGCTTATTATGGAAGAGGCAATTTTATCTGGGACTTGAAGAAAATCTGTTGGCAGAGATTTAAAATGTGGAATAGGCTTCTAGAATGGACAAGGAAGTGGTAGTTTTTTTTTCCCTTTAGTAGAGCTTCCCAAGACAGGATGATCACTCTTTGAGGATCAGAAATGGTACAGAAGTATTCTCATTTCAGTAATGAGCTGGACTAGGTGGTAGCTGAGGTATCTTCCAGCTCTGAAATTCTGTGATTCTGTGTTTGACTGTAAATATATTTACACTTATAATGAAATAAGGATTATAAGAGGTATTTGAAAATACCTATAATTAAATTGCTTTAGAGAAATTTCAGTAAGATGTGATATGCTCAAAAGACAAAAAAAATTCTGATAGGGGAAATCAAGGAAAGCTTTATTGAGGAAGTGATACTCAAATTGGGACCTGAGGTGTCCATGTAGAATGTAGCAGTACCAGACATAATGGAAGAGGAGTTTAGATAAATAGAATGCCATGACTAAAGATACTGAAGTGGGAAAATATGGTATTTATTCAAGGAATGATAATTAGTTGAATTTCACTAGAACTAGTTTGTGAAAAGCATCAGCAGCAAGCTGATTACCAATAAAGGAACAAACTTTAGAAAAAAAAATTTTTTTAGAAGTTCTCACTTCTTGCTCATGGGTAGGCTGAGATAATATAATAAAATGATAATACTACCTAAATTAATCTGCTTATTCAGTGTCATACCAATCAAATTCCCAAGAAATTACTTTACAATGCTAGAAAAAATAATAACAAAATTCATATGGAAGAACAAAAGGTCGAGAATTTCAAGGGAATCAATGAAACAAAATGCAAACAAAGGTGCCCTAGCTATACCAGACCTAAAACTATATTATAAATCAGCAGTTTTCAAAACCATTTGATATTGTCTAAGAAAAAGAGTAGTCCATCAGTGAAATAGGTTAGATTCACAGGACAAAATAGTCAATGACTATAGTAATCTAGTGTTTGACAAACCCAAAGACCCCAGCTTCTGGCATAAGAACTCACTACTTGACAAAAACTGTTGGGAAAATTGAAAATTAGCATGGCAAAAACTAAGCCTTGACTCATACCTAACACTCTATACTAAGAAAAGATCAAAATGGATTCATGATTTAGACATAGCGATATTATAAGCAAATTAGAAGAACATAGGATAATTTACCTCTCAAATCTGTGGAGAAGGAGAATTTGTGGCCAAAGAAGAACTTGAGTACATTAATGAATGCAAAATGGATAATTTTGATTATATTAAGTTAAAAAGTTTTTGTACAAACAAAACCAATGCAGACAAAATTAGGAGGGAAGCAATAAACTTGGAAAAAATTTCATATTCAAGGATTCTGATAAAGGCCTCATTTCTAAGATATATAGAGAATTGACTCAAATTTATAAGAATTCAAGCTGTTCTCCAGTTGATAAATGGTCAAAGGATATGAACAGACAATGTTCAGTTGAAAAAATTAAAACCATTTCTAGTTATATGAAAAGGTGTTCTAAATCATTATTGATTAGAGAAATGCAAATTAAGACAACTCTGAGGTACCACTACACACCTCTCAGATTGGTTAAAATGACAGGAAAAGAATGATGAATGTTGGAGGGGATGTGGGAAAACAGAGACACTAATACATGACTTCCTCCAAAACATCTTCCACATTCAACTTCTTCTCTATACTCTCACACTGAGCTACATCCTGAGTTTAGCCCCTCCTCATCTAGGTCATCCTTGCCTACTCTTTACTCCAGCTTATCCCCATCTGACCAGGTCATTTTCCTATTCAATAAGCTCTAGTGGCTCCCTATTGACCCTATAAAATATAAACTTCTTTGTTTAGCTTTTTTATTTTAGCGCCATCTTCAATCACCATGCTTGCAGTATCTTTCCTCAGTGCCTGAAATGGACCTTCCTTCCCTGTCTTATCAATTCCCTTGTTTTCTTTAGTATTTGGCTGAAGAACTACCTTCTATACAATGTTTTCCCTGATATTGCTCTCCCTCCTCAATAGCTCTATCCTACCTCCTAATGACCTTGCATTTAATTACCTTATAGCTATTCTATTTATTTTCTTTACATTTATTTTGTATAAACTTGTCCATTATATTTACTTTGTGGGTATGTATGTCCTTATTGCATCTCCTTTAAAATGTAAGCTACCTGAGAACAGGGATCTATTTCATTCTTTATATTCTCATGTCCATTGTCTAGCCTAGTACTTAATTCCTAGGGTTAGGAACTGGACCTGCAATTTCTTTGGTGTAGCTAGGTGAATGGTGGATAGACAGTGATAGGCAGTGAATGAGGCCTCAGATGCTTCCTAGATGTGTGACATTGTACACAACTTTTTAGCTCAGTTTTCTCATTTGGAAAATGAAGTGGAGAAGGAAATGGCAAACCACTCAAGTATGTTTGCCAAGAAAACCCCAAATGGAGTTACAAAGAGTTGGTCATGATTGAACAACAAGAAGAAATTTCTAGGTGAGGAAAATTCCTCTAGCAATGGACTTGATGAGATTTTCTAAGCCCTTCCAGCTCCTATGATCTAAGGCAGGTTGGTACCTTCTCTGCAACTTATATTTGAAACATTGAGAAGTAAAGTGAGTTCCAGAGCCAATAGATGTCAGATGTAGGACTTGAACCGAGTTGTGAGATGAGCTCTTTATGTTCTATGTTGTGCTGCCTCAGCACATAGTAGGTGCTTAATAAATGTTTATCAATTAAATAATTGAGATAGAGACTGCTCTCCAAGACCATCCCTCATAGGAAACATATATATAAGGAAGTGGGAAGAACTTTGAGTTCTGTGAAATCTGACTATAAGATAAAGAATAGTGATAGATTATAGCTAAAAATGGAAAAGGCAGGGAGAATGGAAGGAAAGCATTTATATAGCACCCACTATGTGCTAAGTATTGTGCAAAATGCTTTTTACAAATATTATCTTGTTTGGGGGCAGCTAGATGGTGCAGTGGATAGAGCACCAACCCTGAAGTCAGGAGGGCCTGAGTTCAAATCTGACCTCAGACACTTAATACTTCCTAGCTGTGTGACCCTGGGCAAGTCACAACCCCAATTGCCTCAGCAAACAAACAAAAAACAACAAAAAAACCCCAAATATTGTCTTGTTTGATCCTCACAATAACCCTATGGAGGTAGGTACTATTATTATCCCCATCTGACATTTGAAGAAACTGAGGCAAACAGATTAAGTGGCTTGTCTGAAATTTCATGCTAAAGAGTGTCTGAAACTGAATTTGAGCTCAGTTCTCTAGGCCTAGTATTTTTCTGCACTGCAACACCAATTGCCTTAGGATGGAAGAGATTGATTCTTTTGCCTTGGAGACTAGAAGGAGAAGGTAAAGAAGGACCTTCTGGTATACAACTGTATTTATTAATTGTGTGCATTGTACTAATGCAGTCTCCTCCTTTCTCCATTCTATAACCTCTGCAACTCCTGTTTCAATGATGAAGGACCCCAATTTGCTATACTTGAGTGCAAAGTTTCTCCTCCTAGACTAGCAAGAAATTTCCCTTCTACTGGATGGAGGAGGAAAGTATGGATGCTGCAGGCCCAGACCAGAATCTCTGAAGGATCTGCTACATCTACCTGTGAACAGAGAGGTTATAACTAAGTCAAGTAGTTAAATGTATCAGAAGTGTATAAGAACTACAAGAGCTTTTCTGAAGACTCATCCAGGCTATTATGAAAGATGTAAAACAAGTTCTCATGTCTTCACTAGTTTTACTCATTCATGTAGAATTTGCCAAATGCACATTATGTGCTAGACACAATTCTGTACAAAATACTAAAGTATGCTTCAGAAAAAGACCCAGATCCCCTCCTCCAAACCCAAGAAAATCCTCCTCTACTAACCAAGTATTTTATAAACCAGTGTTTGTAAAAAAGTGACAAGCATTATCTAGGAAAACAGGGATGTTGAAATTGTTGTTGTCCAGTCCATTTTAGTCATGCCCTACTCTTTGTGACTCTATTTAGGGTTTTCTTTGCAGAGACATTGCAGTGGTTTGCTATTTCCTTCTACAATTCATTTTACAGATGAGGAAACTGAGGCAAAGGGACTTGTTCAGGGTTGCACAGCTGATAAGTATCTGAGGCTAGATTTGTACTCAAAAAGATGAGCCTTCCTGACTCCACGCCTAGGACTCTACCTACAATGCATCCTAATTGCCCTGATGTAAAAATAGTCAAAAATAGAAAGAATTCAATGACATGCCAGTTATGGAGACTTCTTGAAACTAGGACTATGGAGAGCACTGGAATTGGAATCTAGAGGAAGGATCTAAGTTCAAGCTTTGTCTCATGCTAATTACCTGGGTGAACCTGGGCAAGTCCACCTGGCCTCCCTGTACCTTTTTTTTTTTTTTTCTGTGTTTCTACTAAAATAAGTGGGTGGGATTAGCCTTTGATACCTGAGTTTGCTTGGAGCATACAATTTTTGAAAGGCAATAACAGCAGGTTGGCTCTCAGTATAGTCCACTTACTTTAAGTAAGAACTTTACATCTCTGGGCTTCAGTGATTTAAAATGAGGGACTTGGGCTGGTTGGCTCTTGAAGTCTCCACTAGATCTGGATTTTTTTTTTTTTACTACATTTCAATATTTAATGTTGATAGATATTTAATCTTTTTGGGAGGCATTGTCATTCAAGAATGATACTAAAGGATTGCTAATTGGCACAGTAGATAGAGCACTGGTCCTGGAGTCAGGAAAATCTGAGACCAAATCCAGCCTCAGACACTTAGCTGTGTGACCCTGGTAAATCACTTAACCCCAATTGCCTTGTCAAAATATAGATAGATCTATCTATCTATCTATCTATCTATCTATCTATCTATCTATCTATCTATCTATCTATCTATCCATCTATCTATTCTGAAGATATATCCAAAGGCTAAGTATATCATTATCAGATTAGCAAACATAATATCAGTTTTACATTTATTGGATTAAGCTGATTCATTATCTGAAGATGTTGCTTCAAGAAAAACAAATTTAAATGACTTTAGCTATAAAATGGTCCTGTTTAAATGCTCCAGGCTGCTCCCTTACCCCTCTTTCTACTCAGAGATACCTAGGTGGCATAGTAGATAGAGCCTGGAGTTGGATCAGAAATTAGAATACTTGAGTTCACATATGACCTTAGACACTTAACCAACTGCATGATAGTTGATTAACGCTGTCTCTGTTTCCTCAATTGTAAAATGGGTATGATAACAGCATTTACCTCATAGGGTTGTTTTGAGGATCAAATGAGATAATATTTGTAAAACTCCTGGTACATAGTAGGTATTATATAAATGCTTATTGAGTTATAAGAATTCATTGAATATTAACAGAAGCATTAAATATTTAAGTTATATTAGAATGCATGCTCCAAAATATATGAAATAAAAGTCAGGGAGGAAATAGTGGAAACAGACATAAGCTGAGATATAGAGGGCAAAGTAGAGATGGGAGAAGCAGGTTAATATCAAAAAATAAAAAGGAAAAGAAAAGGAAAGCAGCATGATAATATTGAAAGGATGTTTAATTTGGCATGAGAGGTGAAAACTCTATTTTTGACTGATTTTGGGTAAATTAACATCTCCACTGAAGACCTCATCTGTAAATGCAATGGCTTGATCTATGGACCTTGAAGATCTATTCCGCCTCCAAACTTAATCTTCTTTGAAACATTCTTAGCCAAGCCATTTATAATGATAAAAAATGTTGTCTTAACTTTCAACCGGGATTTTCCTTAAAGGGAAATTTGGTGATTTTTCTGTCTTGGCCTTAAATTCAGGATCCAAAAGAGGAATCATCTTTTGGGATGAGAAAAACCATGAAAGAAAACAATGCTAGGGTATATAATATACTATGTAAATATTTCAATTGCATTTTATGCAAAAAATCCAAACTAGGAGGAAGAAATCTCCAGGAAAGAACTTTTTTTCCCTATGCTTGAGATATTTCTAAATGTTAGAATTGATCAATATTCGAAAATTAACCAGGAGTGTCAAACCAGGGCAAAAATTCATATGAACAGCTGTGTTTCACAATCTGACCTCAGGACATTGGATCTTTAGTATTTCCATAATATGGTTGTAAAAAAATATGTCCCACTAGTCTTATTTGCTTTCCTTAATGGATAATGCTTCTGGCTTGGATCTTCATGTGGAAAAAAAGCATCTTTTGCCTCATAAAATGTTACAGATGCTGCTGTAGTAACACACTTTAATTTTATGCTGATCTCAAAAGACATACGTGGAAAAATCCAAACATGCAGTTGGATATTTACTGTCAACTTTAAATCCAGGAAACATTTGGATTCTAAAAACAATACATCCCCTGGCCAAGCAAGCAACCCAACATACCGAAAATTCGGTCCTTTTGCTAACATGCTGCATTTGATTCTGATAAGCAACTAAAACTTTATATCAGGAGTATTTGAACACAGCTTAGCCTGGCCAAGTTTGAAAATCCACCAGGGAAGGCAGAACTTTGTGGTCCTATGACAGAGTTCTTAAGTAGCCAGAGGGAGTTTATGCTTGCTTCTGCTTTAGAAACAAAAAAGCATCTCTGCTTTGGTGAAATGAGCCTCAGTTTCATTTGAAATCCTATCCATTGGCTCAGCAATGAAATGAATATCAGAGTTCCAACTTCCCCATTTTTTTTTTTCTGTTAGCAAACCCAATAACACATTCCACCCAGACCTTTGACATTTAAGCAAGCTGTTTACATTGCCAGCCGTCAACAGTCAGGTATTGCACCCTGAGGAGCTAATTTAGAGCCCCAGTTCACTGCTCAGTTATATCAATATTCATTTACATTGGGGGTGGGAGGCTCCATGCCCCCTTGAGGGCTGGAAAATGAGAGGGAAGAGAAAAAAGAAAGACCAAAAAAAAAAAAAAAGGAAAAAACCCCACAAAAATCAGTTTATATGACCCTTTAATGTATGAATTTGCATTTAGAGAAATCGAGTGAGGAATAGCAAAGAAAAAGCCAAGCCTGACTGAATTTCTACAAGCTCATCTCTCTGCCTATGCTCTCACTTCACAATTTTATGAGTTTTCCTTTCCTGGAGTATAAAATCACAAGAGCCCAAGAGTTAATGAAGGGTGTGGCCAGCTCACACACAGTTTCAATTACAAACTTGGGTGGAGGGTGGGGGCAACGTTTGCCTTTCAATCACCATATGCCAGTCTAACTTATTCCAGAGCACAATCTAACTGGGTAGTGGAATCACAGAACTTGTGGGTGCATTCATTAAGGGATGGAGAGAGAATTTAGCTTTCCCTTTCCTACAATATTCTTTAAGCCAGTTCCTCCCAGGATTGTTGTGGCTCCCACATTTATCCACGTATATGATACTATGGTCAAATAAGTAACCTGAATGAAACTCTGGCTAAGGAAACCATCCACTTCTTGCACATCCTTGCATATACTTACAGGTTGCTAGTAATTAAAGAGAAGTTCCTACCTAAGTTGCTCTCGAAGCTAACTTCAGCACTTTGTAATATTTTCCCTTCATAAAAGTCCCCAAGTATTTACAGTCTGCAAATGAGATCATACTCTTGAAACAGTAAAGATTAAATGAGGAAGAGAAAAAAGGAGAGAGAGAGAGAAAAGAGAGAGAGAGAGAGAAAGAGAGAGAGAGAGAGAGAGAGAGAGAGAGAGAGAGAGAGAGAGAGAGAAAGAGAGAGAGAATTGTTCATTTTAACACTGCTTCCATTGAAAAGGAACTCTAGAAGTATCTTCTTCCTTATTGGTCACTTAGCAGACTTGAACAATATTTGCCCAGTTGCTATGTAGCTAGAGGAGGCTGCCAATTCAGCCCACTAATAAGTCTGAACCTGGCTTTTGCAGATAAGACTAGTTATTGTTTGAGTAAAATGACCCTGATAAGATGCTCTCCAATTCAGGTAAAATAGCTCTGTTTCTTTGGTTAAAGTTCAGTGAGGGAAACGTTCCAGGCATTTTGGGTGACTATTTCTAATTCTAACAGTTGGTGCAACAGGGCATAAGCCAGGAGAAACTTTTGGCTCTTTTACCAGCTTTTTTTTTTCCTCCTTAAGAATGTGCATTGAAAATGATCACACTTCCATGTTTTCTTAAAAGAGACGCACTACCTTAAAAATGAAAGATATTGAAAGAACTGAGCAATTTCCCCTTCTAAGATCACATTAAAACTATATTTAACACATTCCAAGAATCCTTCCCTTCCTCCACCCCCCATTTTAAATAAGGACTTACATTAGTGTTTTCCTTCCTTTCTTCTCAAATGAAAGAGACTATATGGGATCAGAATAGGTCCACATGCCCTACCATCCAGCTGTTTGCACAGCCCTAGAATGTGTACTGTTTGCACACATGTATATCTATGCAAGTTTGAACAAAATGGGACTATAATGCAAAGCATATGCCAATTTTTAGGCAACATAGAAAAAAAGAGCAAAATGGCAGATGTTTTACTTTTCACATTTAGTGAAACACCCAACTCATTTTTTCCCTCAACTGATGTTGTATATATGCATTTTTTTGTGGGGATTGTATAAGGAAGGATACAGTACATTCCCTGTATTAATTTCACATAGAGAAGAATGGAATATGCAGTCTATCTTCCCTCTAACTCCTCTACCCTTATTACTTTAAATACTTTTCCTTACTACTTTAAATGAAGACTTATAGAACCTTGGAATAGGGCAGGTAGGTGCTGAAGTAGATAGAGTATTAAGCATGGAGACAGGAAGACTCATTCCTGATTTCAATCCAATCTTAGTCACTTAGCTTGTTTGCCTCAGTTTTTGCCTCTGTAGAATGAGCTGGAGAAGGAAATGGCAAACTGCTCCTCAGAATCTTTGCCAAGAAAACCCCAAATGAGATCATGGAGATTGATACATAACTGAAATGACTGAACAACAACAAATCGAATCACATAATCCTTTAAAGCTCCCCTAGTCTAACCTCCATTCAATGAAGAAATTTTATCTATTTCATCTCTGATAAGAAAAAAAAATCCTCTAGACTAAGATTGAATAATTCTACTGATGTGCATGTAGCTCACTACAGAAAGCTCATATTTTTAGAAAGATCTTTATTAAAAGCATCTTACTTCCAAGCTAAGCATTATTCTAATTTCTACTCCCTTGAGTTTCACTGCTTTCATTTGAATTTACATCCTATACATGAATATTATTCAAATATTTGAAGACAGCTATCATTCTCCCCTTACGTTTCTTCCTGAGCAGGTGAAACATCATTGGTCCCTTCAACCAATGACCCTAGGCTATGTGCACTGTGCTAGGTACTATAGATACAAAGACAAAATACTAAATATTCTCTGTTACTTAGCCTCTGTCTGCCTTGGTTTCCTCAGATGTAATTGGGGATGATAATGATAATAGTATCTATGACTCTCAAGGTTGTTAGGAGGATCAAAAGAGCTTTGCACATCTATTTTTACTGTTACATAATGTAGTTTCCAGGAAGAGACTTGACCATCTGGATTATCTTGTTCAAAATGCGTGCTAGTTTGTTAAAGACTGGAGAATTAGTTTAAGTGAGGCCTCTTTTAAGGCCTTTTTTTGGTACCTCTGCATGTTAAGTAAATACAGGCCTTGTATAGGAGGATAATAGTAACATATCTTCAAGTGTTATTGTAAAGATCAGTTGAGATAATATTTATGCAATGCTTTGTAAATCACTCCTGCCCCCTTTTTCTTCCCCAAATTACTTCATGTATACTTTGTCCTGTCTGGAAAGTAATTCTCTTGATGGCAGGATGCTGTGACCTAATTTCTTCCCAGGTCTAAGCAAGTCCCTCAAATGAGAATATTGTCTGGATTCCTTCATACGATAGCTCTATGTTTGAAACAAATTGTTCTTCTTGTTTGTGACATCTTTCCTCCTATCTCCATGATTTTACTCAAGCTATAGCCCTCTCAAACAATTTTCATTCTAAGGGGAAGGCACAATGTGAACACAGTTAAGAAAATACAGGTCTTGCTTAGGAGGGGGCACCTGAGTTTAGCTTCCTTCAAGATTTAGCTCCTACATAAGGCTTATCCTGATCCTTCTCTAATTATTAGGGCCTAATATATACTTCCCTCAGAAAAAAAGTAGGTTTTTTACTTTTTCTTAATTTTGTTCATGTTGTATTTCCCCAGTAGAATGAAACCTGCTTGAAGCTAGGGAGTGTTTTGTTCTGGGCTTCATTTCCCTAAGACTTATATTCTTAATAGGTACTTAATAAATATTTGATGAATAAATGGATATTTCTTTTGTATTTACTTATCCATGGATTTACTTTTATCTCTTTAGAGAGCAGGATAGGGATTATTTTGTATTTTGTCTTTGTATCTCTAGTGCTTAGCACAGTGCACATAGCAAGCACTTAATACAATGCTTATTGAATTTAATGAAATCATTTTAGTTAAAGGCTTGATTATGGAAGGTTTAAAATACTAAACTCAGGGTAGATTTTTATATTGTTTAATGTTGGAATGACAATATTTGATTTTTTTAAGTGGGGGAGATAGCAAAATGGTATGCATTCTGCCTCTGAAACTTAATAGCTGAAAATCATAACTTCAATTTTAGTTTCATGTATTAGGAAAGATTCCTCTTAATGTTAAATCAGTCCTTCTCCCTCTTCTTTCCCAAACTTTCCTTCTGGGGGAGGGGGACATAATGAGAACATAATTAAGTAAATACAAGTTGTACAGAAGGAGGATAATAGTAACATCTTCAAGTTTTGTTGTAAAGATCAGTTGAGATAATATATATTTAATGCTTTGTAAATCTTAAAGCATTATACAAATGTTTGCTATTTTTAGATTATGAATTATTTCATATTCATTTCATTAGATTTAACATGGTGGAGGCATGGAGCCACGATGGTGGAGTGCAGACACAACTCTCTGTGACCTCCTCTGATCTTCTCTCAAACCAACAGCAGACTAAGCCTCTGAACTGGTTCTGGAGTGAAAGCTCCCCCAATACTTGGAGTACAACACATTTCCAGCAAAAATTACCTTGGAAGAACTTCGGAGCAGGTCTGTTTCAGACTGGCAGGGGATCAGGCAGTTTGCTGCCCTCAGGTGGCAGCGTGCAGCCAGGGTAGGAGACTGGGGCTGGGACAGAGCGTGGCAGATTCTAAGCACCTGGGAAGTCCCTGGGAGACGCTTGGGACACTTTGCTCTGATTGTAGGCAAGTGCTTTGGCAGATCTGCTTTTTGTAAAAGGTAGATTGAAAACCATTGAAAATGGGGGACCTAGTCCGGAGAGCCCAGCACCGGAAGTCAACCAGCCGAACTGCCCCAGGGCAAATTGAAGCAGCTGCTGCTCCTCTGCTTTAAATAGACCTCAAGCTCTAAAAAATGAGTAAGAAACAGAAAAGAACTCTCACCATAGACAACTTTTATGGAGAGAAAGAAGGGCAGACCTCAGATCCTGAGGTTCCTAAAGGGAAAGCAACTTCAGAGGAAGCCACAAAGGCGGACATGAGCTGGTGCCCATTTCACAAGGCTTTCCTGGAAGATTGCATAAAGAATCTCAAAAGAGAGTTAGAAGAAAAATGGGGAAATGAATTGAGATCAGTGCAAGAAAGATATAATGTCCTGCAAAAGAGATATGAAAAACTGGAAAACAAGATTGGTGAAATGAAAAAAGACACCAACTCACTGAAAAACAGAATTGGTGAAATGGAAAAAGACAACAATTCACTGAAAAACAAAATTGGTGAAATGAAAAAAGACAACAATTCACTGAAAAACAAAATTGGTAAAATGAAAAAAGACTGGAATGAACAAAAAAAATTAAATTGGCCAGTTACAAAAGGAGCTAAAAAAAGGTAACTGAATAAAATAATACTTTAAAAAGTAGAATTGAACAAATAGAATTGAATGACTCAATAAGACTTCATGAACCAGTGAAACAAAAACAAAAAAAATGAAAAAATAGAAGAAAATATGAAATATCTTCTAGGAAAAACAACTGACTTGGAAAAAAGATCTAGGAGATACAATCTAAGGATTATTGAACTCCCTGAAAGCCATGATGAAAAAAAGAACCTAGATGCTATTTTCCAGGAAATCATGAAAGAGAATTGCCCTGATGTTTTAGAATCAGAAGGCAAAATCACCATCAAAAGAATTCACTGATCACCTCCTGAAAGAGACCCCAAAATTAAAACCCCAAGGAATATCATGGCCAAATTTCAGGACTATCACACCAAGGAAAAGATATTGCAAGCAGCTAGAAAGAAACAATTCAAATACCAAGGACCTGTAATTAGAATCACACAAGATCTGTCAGCCTCCACATTAAAGGATCGAAGGGCCTGGAATCAGATATTCCATAAGGCAAAGGAACTTTGATTACAGCCAGAAATAAGTTATCTAGCTAGAATGAGCATTATCTTCCAGGGAAGAAGATGGTCATTCAATAACATAGGAGAATTTCACCTATTTGTAATGAAAAGACCAGATCTGAACGAAAAATTTGACCTCCAAACACAGAACTCAAGAGAACCATAAAAAGGTAAAAAGGAAAGAACTCTTGAGAACTATATTTCTATTATGGGGATACTTAAAGATTGGGGGTATAATTTGATTTTACTTTGATAAAATGAAAAAGAAATTAGATGTAGAAGGGCTATCATACTGGAAAAAGAAGGGAAAGGAGCTAAAATAAAGTTAAAAAAAGGAGGTAAAAATAAGGTAAAATCTCATGAAGAGGCAAAGAAAATCTAATATAATTGAGGGAAAGAAGGGAGGGCGCTGAGCATTGTGTGAATCTTACTCTCATCAGATTGGGCTCTAAAAGAGTATATCAGACACATTTGGTTTCACAGAAAAATTTGTTCCTCCTTACAGGGAAGTAGGAGGGAAAGGAGGAAAAGAAAGGGATAGACTAATAGAAGGGAAAATAGAAGAATTAGGGGACAGGTGTAAAAAAGAGGGAGGGGCTCTAAAGGGGAACGACTGTTAGAGACAGGTGGTCATCAAAAACAAAATACTGGGGAGGGGGGAAGGGAGAAAGGGGAAAGGGAAGAGAAAACCATAACTTTGGGTAAATAAGATGGCAGGAAATACAGATTTAGTTATTTTAACTGTGAATGTGAATGGGATGAACTCTCCCTTAAAATAGAAGTGGATAGCAGACTGGATTAAAAACCAGAATCCTACAATATGTTGTTTACAAGAAACACATCTAAAACATAGAGATCCATACAGAGTGAAGGTAAAGGGCTAGAGGAGAATCTTTTATGCTTCAGGTGAACAAAAAAAAGCAGGGCTAGCAATCCTTATCTCAGATCAAGTAAAAGCAAAGATAGATCTAATTAAAAGAGATAAGGAAGGAAACTGTATTTTATTAAAGGGTACCATAAATAGTGAAGCGGTATCAAGACTAAACATATATGCACCAAGTGGTATAGCATCCAAATTCCTAGAGGAGAAATTAACAGAGATGCAAGAAGAAATAGACAGCAAAACTATGCTAATGGGGGATCTCTACCTTGCTCTCTCAGAATTAGATAAATCAAACCACAAAATAAATAAGAAAGAAGTTAGGGAGGTAAACAAAATGTTAGAAAAGTTAGGTATGATAGATCTTTGGAGGAAATTGAATGGAGATAGAAGGGAGTTTACCTTTTTTCTCAGGGGTTCATGGAATTTATACAAAAATTGACCATGTGTTAGGGCATAAAAACCTCAAAATCAAATGCAGAAAGGCAGAAATAGTAAATGCATCCTTTTCAGATCATGATGCAATAAAAATTACATGTAATATAAGGCCAGGAGAAAATAGAGCAAAAGTTAACTGGAAATTAAATAATCTAATTTTAAAGAATGAATGGGTGAAAGAGCAAATCATAGACACAACCAATAATTTCGTCCAGAATGACAATAATGAGACAACATACCAAAATTTGTGGGATACAGCAAAAGCAGTTATAAGGGGTAAATTTTATATCTCTAGATGCTTACTTGCATAAAATAGAGAAAGAGAAGATCAATAAATCGGGCTTACAATTAAAAAAGCTAGAAAAAGAGCAAATTAAAAATCCTCAATTAAATCAAATTGGAAATGCTGAAAATAAAAGGGGAGATTAATAAAATTGAAAATAAGAAAACTATTGAATTAATTAATTAAAACTAAGAGTTGGTTTTATGAAAAAACCAACAAAATAGATAAATCATTAGTTAATTTGATTAGAAAAAGAAAAGAGGAAAATCAAATTGTTAGTCTCAAAAATAATAAGGGAAAACTTTCTTCCAATGAAGAGGAAATTAAAACAATCATTAGGAGTGACTTTGCCCAACTTTATGCCAACAAATTTGATAATCTAAATGAAATGGAGGAATATCTACAAAAATATAGACTGCCCAGGTTAAAAGAAGAGGAAATAAATGATTTAAATAACCCCATTTTAGAAAAAGAAATAGAAAAGCTATTAATCAACTCCTAAGATAAAATCTCCAGGGCCAGATGGATTTACATGTGAATTCTACCAAACATTCAAACAACAATTAATTCCAATACTATATAAACTATTTGAAAGAATAGGGAAAGAAGGTGTACTACCAAATTCCTTCTATGATACAGATATGGTGCTGATAGCTAAACCAGGTAGGGTGAAAACAGAGAAAGAAAACTGTAGACCAATTTTCCTAATGAATATTGATGCAAAAATTTTAAATAAGATATTAGCAATGAGATTACAGAAAGTCATCCCCAGGATAATCAGGATAATACACTATGACCAAATAGGATTTATACCAGGAATGCAGAGCTGGTTCAATATTAGGAAAACTATTAGCATAATCAATTATATTAATAACCAAATTAACAAAAACCATATGATTATCTCAATAGATGAAGAAAAAGCATTTGATAAAATCCAACACCCATTCCTATTAAAAACACTAAAGAGTATAAGAATAAATGGGCTTTTGCTTAAAATGATTAGTAGCATCTACTTAAAACAATCAGCAAGCATCATATGTAATGGAGACAAACTAGAACCATTCCCAGTAAGATCAGGAGTGAAACAAGGCTGCCCACTGCCACCATCACTATTTAATATTGTATTATAAGTGTTAGCTTTGGCAGTAAGAGAAGGAAAAGAGATTAAAGGAATTAGAATAGGTAATATGGAAACCAAATTATCATTCTTTGCAGATGATATGATGGTATACTTAGAGAATCCTAGAGACTCAACTAAAAAACTACTAGAAACAATTCACAACTTTAGCAAAGTGGCAGGATTCAAAATTAATCCACATAAATCATCAGCATTTTTATATATTACCAACAAAGTTCAGCAGCAAAAGATACAAAAAGAAATTCCATTCCAAATAACAGATGATAAGATAAAATATTTGGGAATCTATCTGCCAAGGAAAAGTCAGAAACTATACGAACTAAACTACGAAACACTTTCCACACAAATAAAATCAGACCTAGTCAATTGGAAAAAACATCAAGTGCTCATGGGTAGGCTGAGCGAATATAATAAAAATGACAATACTACCCAAACTAATTTACTTATTTACTGCCATACCAATCAAACTCCCAAGAAATTATTTTACAGATTTAGAAAAAATAGTAGCAAAGTTCATTTGGAAGAACAAAAGGTCAAGAATTTCAAGGGAATTAATGAAAAAAGAGGCTGATGAAGGTGGCCTTGCTGTACCAGATCTAAAACTATATTATAAAGCAGAGGTCATCAAAACCATTTGGTACTGGCTAAGAAATAGAGTAGTTGATCAGTGGCATAGGATAGGATTACAGGACAAACTATGCAATAACTATAGCAATTTAGTGTTTGATAAACCCAAAGACCCCAGATTTTGGGATAAGTATTAACCATTTGACAAAAACTGCGGGGGAAAATTGGAAACTAGTGTGGAAGAAATTAAGGCTTGACCCACACCTAACACCACATACCAAGATAAGATCTAAATGGGTTCATAATTTGGATATAAATAGTGATATTATAAGCAAATTAGAGGAACAGAGTATAGTTTACCTCTCAGACCTGTGGAGATGAAATAAATTTATGTCCAAAGAAGATCTGGAACTCTTAATTGAACACCAGATAGATAATTTTGATTATATTAAGTTAAAAAGTTTCTGTACAAACAAAACTAATGCAGACAAGATTAGGAGGGAAGCATCAAATTGGGAAATCGTCTTTACATTTAAAGGTTCTGATAAAGGCCTCATTTCTAAAATATATGGAGAATTGTCTCATATTTATAAGAATTCAAGCCATTCTCCAATCGATAAATGGTCAAACTATATGAACAGACAATTTTCAGATGAAGAAATTAAAACTATTTCTGGTCATAGGAAAAGGTGCTCCAAATCACTATTGATCAGAGAAATGCAAATTAAGACAACTCTGAGGTACCACTACACATGTGTCAGATTGGCTAAAATGACAGGAAAAGACAATGACGAATATTGGAGGGGATGTGGGAAAACTGGGACAGGGATACATTGTTGGTGGAACTGTGAATAGATCCAACCATTCTGGATAGCAATTTGGAACTATGCTCAAAAAAGTTATCAAACTGTGCATACCTTTTGACCCAACAGTGTTTCTACTGGGCCTATATCCCAAAGAGATCTTAAAGGAAGGAAAGGGACCCACATGTGCAAGAATGTTAGTGGCAGCTTTTTTTGTAGTGGCTAGAAACTGGAAACTGAATGGATGCCCATCAATTGGAGAATGGCTGAATAAATTATGGTATATCATGGTATGTCATTATGGTATGTCATGGAATATTATTGTTCTATAAGAAATGACCAACAGGATGATTTCAGAGAGGCCTGGAGAGACTTGCATGAACTGATGCTGAGTGAAATGAGCAGAACCAGGAGATCATTATACACGGCAACAACAATATTACATGATGATCAATTCTGATGGACATGGCTCTCTGAAACAAAGAATTGTCTCAAACCAGTTCCAATTGTTCAGTGAAGAAAGCCTATACACTCAGAGAGAGGGATATGAAATGTGGACTACAACATAACATTTTCATGCTCTCTATTGATGTTTGCTTGCATTGTGTTTCCTTTTTCAGATTTTTTTTCTTGTAAATACGATTTTTCTTGCACAACAAAATAAGTGTGGAAATATTATACATATATTCTATTTGTCAAGTATTTTAACATACTTAACATGTAGTGGACTTCTGCCATCTGGGGGGGTGTGGGGACTACGGGGGAAAAATTTGTAACAAAAAGCTTTGTAAGGGTCAATGTTGAAGAATTACCCATACATATGTTTTGCAAATAAAAAGATTTAATAAAGAAAAAAAAAGATTTAACATGGTGGATCTATAACATGTACCTTTCAAATTGTTTATATAGTTCATTTACCATTAGACATCATTATAATAATAAACACTTCAAAAAATTATATTGGTATGTCCAATCTACGTTAAGTCACGAAGAGATTAGACCTAAATGAACACTTTCAGTTAAGTATAGAATATTTTGATTTTCTTATTTACTAGATGGAATGTTAGCGGAAATATTTTGATTTAACAGATTTTCCCTTTATCATAAATTAGGTTAAGTTGAATTTAAAAAATATGTACAATGGATGGAGTGTTATGAGTACCATACTCATAAGTTTCTAATGCAGAAAACTTTTGGGCACAAGTTTTTTATAGAAACAGCTTATAGATGAAAAGAAGTAGAAGGGAATATTGAAGATTACCTCATTCCTTCTGCCATAATACCTTGAAATAGTACCATATATGAATGAAGAGTGAAATAATAAATCAACAATCATTTATTAAGTGTCTTCTGTGTGTTAGGCACTGAGGATACAAAGGAAAAAAATGAAACATTTCTGTCTTCAAAGAACTTATCATCTCTGATATACAAATAAAAGTATGTACAACAAATGACAAAAATTCAACTGTTATCTAGGATGTTTTTCTGTATAATAATCAGAAGAAAACTGCTACTGGTCAATGGAGGAAATCCTTGCTAGACAATCTCTAACAGATACAGGTGGTGTTACATCAAAAGCTTTTGGAAATATAATAGATCAATGCTACAATTTTCACTAAGGACTTTTGTTTTTGAGGAATGTGGCCATAAAGCTTCTGCCCCAGTTCTATCTTGGTGCCTTATTGTGATAGGAAGCTTGTCTTCCTTGTCAGGAAACACATTTCAGACATGCAGACTTTAGGGGCTAATGACTAACCTAGCTTAGATTGGAGAGTCTAGCCAGTGACTGCATAATGGAGTCACAGGAAAAACCATTGATGTTGGAGCAGAGAGTTTGCAACCTGTATCTGTGAAGGGATGCCCACAGCAATGAAATCATGGAGCCTGAAAATACTGTAGTTAATCATGGGGACAACCACAAGGAAAGATAAAGAATGAATATTATAATACAGAACATTAGACCACACTTCTCCTTTTGAGGGTATACCCCTTCAATTAAGAAAATTTATTTTAGGAAGGAGTTCCAGTGGAACAACTGAGTAGAAAACCAGCTATAACCCATTTGCTGAGGGCTCTCTGTTCAGACATAGCCAATCTAAGTCATCATGAGACCCTTTGTTTCCTTTCCATGAAAAACACATGCATAGCTAATAACCAAAGTCCGCAGCAATTTACAGGTTTTTCTTGGCTAGCACTTAGGTTGTAATATCTTGTTAAGAGTAAGTCTAGAAGACAGAAATGAGATTGGTAATATTCATGTCACTGTGGGAAGAAACATGCTCAGAACGTTGGGCTCTTAAAAGCATTAACAGATGTCCCCTAATGAACTCCTCAAAAATCTGTCTACAAGAAAGCACATTTGGATTTTCATGGACACATGAATCAACTGAAATTCCAAGACATAATACTTAGAATTGTATAATTATAGATGAAGGCACCCTGTAAAATGATTACAAACTTATATTTCTATGTTTTGACTCTTAAAGATATTGTGGTAAACTAAAAAAAAATGTAATCATTTTAGTAATGACCATTTGCAAACTGGAAGCATTTTACTCTTTGTAAAGAGGCTTTAATTCTAGAAAGCAGTGTGTGCTGAAGTCAGTGTCTTTAAAATATATTACTTTTTAGTAACTGATACCATAGCTCTCCCAGAGAAAATTTCCTGTCCTGGATGATGGCCAAAGAGATTAACTAAATGCTAAGAGGCCATATCCTTTTTCTTACATTATCTTAGATCTATTTCACACTATTATAATCAAAATACCCTTTTGTATTCAGAATTTGAGCCTGGGACAAGTCAACATTTCTATAGGGATTTTAAAGAAACATTATTTAATAGAAGAAAATGAAAATCCTCTCCATAACAAACACTATACTCTTTTCATGATAGAGGAGTCAAACCTTTTTTTTTTAGATAGAGATGAGAAAATGGATTTTAGATTATAAGATTTCATGGAGCACAAAATTAAAAATATTGTAAAAGGCACAGCATTTAGAATGTAAGAATTTTCTCTCTCAATAAAAAAGATATGTATTTAAAGAGTTATGGGGGGGATAGAAGGATATATTGGTAGAATCAAGGGAGTTGATAGTGGGAGGTAATAGGATAGAATGGATAAATAGAGAAAAAAGTGAATCATAAGATGCAGAAATCAAAAGTTTTAAAGATGGTGGGGAAATTGAGGCCCAGAGATATTAAAATTATACCTCTCCTAAGATCCACAAAGTCTTCTGTATCCAAATTCACTAATCACCGAAAGAATGAAATGTATGAATAAAAAATTGGCCTTCCTTTCAGAACTATAATATTTTTGTCTGAAAATTAAAATCCAAAGAAAAGTTTTATTGAAGTTTACAGAAATCTTGTCTTAGGAAAATGTACTCTCTTTTCACAAGAGTAATGGAGGTTGCTTTGGTTTCTGACCTCCCTAGAGTCTAATTTCATGATTTAGCCAAAATACTTTTGCTTACTCCTCAGTT
This sequence comes from Myrmecobius fasciatus, assembly GCA_023553655.1. Lineage (NCBI taxonomy): Eukaryota > Metazoa > Chordata > Mammalia > Dasyuromorphia > Myrmecobiidae > Myrmecobius > Myrmecobius fasciatus. The sequence continues at coordinate 384,295 of JAJPUD010000942.1, forward strand.
TCTTTCCTGCCCTTAAATTAAAAACTTAAGGCCCAACTGAAGTCCCATATTCTACAGGAAACCTTTCCTAACCTTTCTTAATTCTAGTGCCTTCCCTTTTAAAATTATTTACTATTTATCCCAAATATGGCTTGCTATTTCTTCCACTAGACCATAAGTTCCTTGAAGGCAGGGATTATTTTTTACCTCTTTTTATATTCCCAATGATTAGCACATGCCTGGCACATAGAAGATGCTCAACAGATGTTTGTTGACTGACTGACTAAATTATATATCCAGGAAGACAAGCTCCACACATTTATAGTACTTTATCTTAAAGATTTTATTTTTCATTTGTTTCCATTGCATCCCCCCATCTGTTTTTTCTGCAAATACCATTCAATAGATATTGGAATGCAGCACTGGTGTTTTTATATGGCATTATATATTCCCTCTTTGACTATAGGTGAAATAATCCCATTGAATTTGGATTCCAGTGATTAAAATTAAATTTATCTTTTCACATATATTCATGGGGATCAAGTCTTATGTTTCCCTAATCACTTCTTCAGTATCTATCTCAGACACGGGAATCAGGCAGGTATTTAAATGTTCATTGTGCCAATGAGTGAATGAATAAATCAGCAAATATAGCTGTATTTCTATAAATAAGAACTATAATGCTATAAAACAAATGTTTGGCTGAGGTAAATTGGACATATTTGTAATCATAGGCCACCTCACTATGGGGCAACAACTCTGCCAGAGAAAACATGGCCTCAAGAGACTTTCTCATTATTAATAAATAGCAAAGAATTTCCAAAACAGAATGCAAAAGATGACACTTTTCTTCATCTTTCAGTTGTTTCCACAGTTACTATTCCTGCCCTCCAATCTTTTGAAATAGTGGAGCTTTTATGGCATAGTGGTCATGGATAAGTTATATTACCACCTTTTGGTCTTAATTTCCTCATTGGCAAAATGGGGGCAGTGGTCCACTAGATGACTTAATATGCTATGATTTCATGAGTGGAACTTACAAGGGGTAATATGATCTAGAATGGGAATTTTATCTAAATTTTGAGGTTTGTGAAAACTTTTTATTATGGTTTTAATTTTATGAGCTGGTATGGGTGGTATAGTTAGTCAGTCAACAGGTATTTATTAAAAGCTTACTACATGCTAAATGGAATATGTCTGAGGTACTGACATTTGCTTTCAACAATCCAATCCAATCCAACATATGTTTATTCTGCTGTTGCTCTATGGATTTTCCCAATCCATAAACAACATTGCTCTGTTGTCTATATTCAGAAATTCTGGACAGTATTCTTGTATTATAGCAAGTGCTGTGGTATCCAGGGTTGTTGTTCTCATTCTTGTCATGTTCTTCTGGGAGACTCATGATCTTTAAATTATATCTGCAAATCTTCCAACAAATATTTATTGAGGACCTACTAGATTCAAGTCTCTGGGCTAAGCTTGCATTTTACTGTAATCATACCTTGGAGATCTGAGGTATACAAGTGCATATAAGTTAGTACAAGGAAATGTAAGAAAGAAAAGACACTAAGGATACATTAGCAGTTTTATAGAGCCTTGGGGTTCTGTGAAACACAGTTTGAAAATACAGTGGTCCATAGAATAAATGTGTGAATGACCAGAAAGGCTTTGCTAATTTATATTTCACAGCATTACTTTGGCTAAGTCCCTGATAATCTGTATCTATTATATGAATGGAGACAACCATCTGTGTTGGGCCTCTGCTCCCTAAAGGATGGAGGCCCATTCATGCTGTTGATTAGGGACAATGAACAAGCCCAGAGGGAGAGAACAAAATGGGGAACTACTGGCCTGAGTATTAAAGATATAAAATATAAAACTGTCTCCATAGCTCAAATTTCATGACATCTAGAGCAATGACCATTACACCTTTCCTTTTCTTTGAAAAACATTTAACAACCAAACTACACAAGGCACAATACTCTGCAAATGTCTTCAAAATTGCCAAATTGTGAGTGTGGACTCACACCTCATTTTCTGAGCACAATCATCAGCATTAGCATGGTTCTTCATTACAGGGGAATTGCCTACTGGGTCAATGTGGACTTAAATTGAATCTTGAAATTTTATCTGTAGCCTAAGCTCACTAACTGTCTTTTTAGTTCTCTGTTCTTAAAGGAGTTTTTAATATCCAATAACTAACATATACCAGTTAATAACAACTCATATCTACTTAGTATCAATAGAATGTAGTACAATTGGATTAGAAATTAAGAGCTAGCTTATACATTTAAATTTATAGGATGAAAATTGCCTTCTAGTGCTAAATCTCTATAATTCCATGCCATCACTACAATATATACTTTATTTAATTTTAGTTAATATTCCTCAAGTGACTATTTTTTCAATGGGATTAGGAGGTAGAGAAGACTTCAGGCAACTTCCTTCAGTACTACTCTCATTTGCCTATATGCCTTTATCCATCCTATAACATAGAAATCATCTTATCAACATAGAAAGAGCCTAGTCTCTAATGGAAGCTTTTTCCTAAGAAAAACAGATTGTTTAGTCCAATGAAGTGCTTCTAAGTATCAATGGAAAAAAGGGGAAAGAGGAAAAGGAGAATAGTTCTGGGTGGTCTGAGAAAATCTATCCTCTTCCCATTCTTGGAGAGGTTTCACTTGGGATTCTATCTTCTGCTTAATCTAGAAATCCATAAGCAATGTTCTTTGTTTTTTTTGGGAAAAAGTATGCTTGAACAGATTATTTTAGCAAATGTTGAACCTTGGAAACTCAATACAATCCCATTACAGTCAGAATTTAGTATAATGCCAGGTCTGTGATGGGCCATTAAGTGGAACAATGAATAGAGCACCCAACCTGGAGAGAGGAACACCTAAATTGGCCTCAGAAACTTACTAGTTGTGTGATCCTGGGCAAGTCACTTGATCCTATTTGCCTCAGTTTCTTCAACTGTAAAATGAGCTGGAGAAGGAAATGGCAAACAATTTCAGTACCTTTGCCAAGAAAACCCCAAATGAGATCATAAAGAGTTGGACATGATTGAAAAAATGACTGAACAACTGAACAACAGGTCAGTATTGTGTCCTGTCCCAGAATAAGGTAACAGGGCTTTATACCAGAAAGTTAAAATTTAGAGGGCTTTGTAGATCTCAGCTAGAAATAACTGAATTTAGCACCTATTAAAGAAAAATAGTCAACTTAAAAGTGGAAGCTATCACATATTTTCCCTTCCTCTGCCAAATAAACCTCCTTTCTGGCCCACCCTTGCTCTGTTCCTTCCTCCTCTCCAATTAAACTTTTCTTTAAAACTTTTACTTGAGAAACTCTTTTGTGTCTATTTTCCTTGAGGAAAAATTGCTAGTTAGAACTATTCTGTGGGGCAAATTACTAGAAAACTAACAGAATCTAATTATAAGCCATAGACTCCAAAAATAGCTATAAAAATCATACTATATAGTATGATGAAAAAACCAAGGACCAATATTGAAAGTCCTCCTGCCTTTGTTATTCAATACATCAGTAAGAAAGAGGTAGGATGGGAGTTTCAAGGACTGTGGTAGAGAACACCATGGAGGGCATATTTGGGGGCAAGTGGCCCTCCAATCAAAGTGCAAGAATAGTGTATTCTGACTGCTCTATGATGACCTCTTACCTCAAAATTTGAAAGGACTCATCATATTATAAACAACAAAAAAGAACCACACCCAGGTCATGCTTCCCAATCAATGCCATATCATTATTGCTTCCTTTGGTATTTCCTTTGTAATGCTGATTACGATGAACTCTTGGTTTGGCTGAGGCAACCCTAACGCCATTACAAAGGAATTCCATTGTCCCCCAGAATAAATTAATAGATGGGTTGTAAAGTTAGTTGCCCACACCTAAATAAACAATGAATAATGGGGATGGTAAGACCTTGAACCAGAGTTTTAACTGAGAGCCAAGGTAGAGAAAGAACAAGTTGGAATATGAATCCAGAGCTATGAACACTGACATTTCCCAGAGTAGCATGATTATAGAAACACCTGTGCTGCCGTTCTCTGATGTTTGGGGCTGGCGCCTGAAGACTTAAATAGGAGCTACAAACCATAGGCAGATGTGGCCCAATTACTTTCTGCTGGCAGAGCATATTTGGGAAAGCTCTAGCAGTTTGTGCTACTTGCAAGAAAGGCTGGACTTCTTTCAGGGATAGTAGGATGAAGGGATAATTGAGGGCGAACTGGACTTTATTTTTGGAATCAGATTGGAATGGAATTGCAATGACCTCCTACAGCCAGAAATTCATCTGGACAGCCTATGGACCTGGCTGAAAGGGAATTTGATTAGCCTCTTCTCTAACTGTCCTTGCAACACTTACGTTTTCTTAGTTTATTTGAGAGAAAATGTGGCACATGGGGAAAGAATACAGGACAAAGATAAGAGAAGTAACAAAGGTAGGACAATAAGAGTTTTGTTCCAAGTATCAAACTTAGAAAGTACTAACATCCCTTTCAGTGATACAAGAATATATAGACAACAGAGTTTAGTAGTTATTTAGGAATTATAAATAAATAAAATTACAATTAAGTTACTAGATAGAAATAGGGATGGATGCTCCTATTCCTCACTCCCCCTTTCATTAACGATCTCTTCAACAGTAGCTTCACTTAAAATATTTCTCTGTGTGTCTATATCTTTGTGTCTGTCTCTGTCTCTCTCTGTGTCTCTGTCTCTGTCTCTGTCTCTGTCTCGTCTCTGTCTCTAGCTCTTTCATTCTCTTTCTCCCTCTCTGTTTTTGTCTCTCTGTGTCTCTGTCTCTGTCCCTCCAAGAGGGTGATATTCTAGTTTCTTTTCTCCACCTCAAATGAGAACATGTTTTTTAGTGCTTGAACCTGGTGGATTTTGTGGCACTTGTTTTGGGGTAAAAAAAAAAAACAAACAACAAAACTACTTGTCTTGGCTCTTATCAGGAGTTAGAATCTTGAGTTGAATTCCAGATATGCACTCTTGTGGGCAAATCACTTGCCCTCTCCAAGATGAAAATCTAGAAGTAAATTATTTGTAAGGTCTCTATAAATTCTAGCAATTTAAAATGTATTGTTGCTCAGTATATATTAGAAAAAGTAACTTTTAGAGAGCTCACTCCTAAGCTCCTGGCATCCTCCTCTCCCTTCAGTGAACTTTCCATCCCTACTACCATGTTAAGCTTCAGACTCAGAAAGTCCCTTCACAAAAGCTGCAACTTTAATTGAAGTAATGTATAAGAACAATAAACATATCATGCCTGATGTTTTACTAAATATTCCATAAATAAATCCTAGCAAATAAAATGATCCATTTAAATATTTTACACTACTAATTTTGTAACTGTTTAGCTCAGATATGGCAACATAGAATTATTCCTGTGGTGTCAGAGGAAGCTTGAGAGAATCTGAGAGAAAAAAATGCTTTGGATTTGGATTAGTCAAGCTAGAAATTTTCTTTTTTGGTAAGGCAATTGGGGTTAAGGGACTTGTTCAGGGTCACACAGCTAGTAATATTGGATGTCTTAGGCCAAATTTGAACTCAGGTTCTCTTTATTTCCAGGCTAGTGCTCTATCTACTGAGCCATCTAGCTGGCCCCCACAAGCTAGAATCTTGACTCTGTTTCTTAATAATCAAAGGCAAATCACCTGACCTCTCTGAGCTATGGTTTCGTCATCTATTAAATGAGAAGTTGGGACTCATTTTCTAAGATTTTGTCTAGCTCTGAATCCTATAAGTTATATGATACAATTAAAATTGGGAGAGTAATGCTTTTCAATATTGATAATTTATGCAAATGGCAAGGAAAGATTCAGTTTAATCATTTAATCTAAGTTAGTTTATTCTCACAGAAGTATTGGTGTGGTTCAATGGCAAGAGTATTGGGCTTTGTATCAAAAAAGAACAAAATTTTATTCCAACACTTCATAATTGGGGAATTGGCATAGTTCAATGGCAAGAGTATTGGACTTAGTATACAAAAACCCCAAATTTTATTCCAACAGTTCATAATTGTATAGCCACATAAGTGAGCCACTTAATATTTTCCAGTTCTCTAGATCTTTTTTCCTAGGTCATTGTCATCACACTGAAAAATGGGGAGACAGGGCTGGTCATTTATAAATGGGCAGTTAGGTGGCACAGTGGATAGAGTGCTAGATCTGAAATCAGAAAGATCTGACACTTAGATACTTCCTAACTCTGTGACCCTGAGAAATCACTTCACCTTTTTTTCCTCAGTTTCCTCATCTGTAAAATGAACCAGAGAAGAAAATGACAAACTAGTATTTTTGCCAAGAAAAATCCTAAAATGGAGTCACAAAGAGTCAGACATGACTAATCAACTAACATATAACAGCCCATAAACAAAGATATCCCTGTAGGCTGCATATTGACTTAGTTTTAAAATTTGGTGTTATCTATGTTTTATTGTATTTAAAAGTTTTAAAAAATGTATCTCCCTATTGCATTTTAATATTGTTCCAGCTACACTCAGGAGAGTTATGGGCTGCATGTAGTTTGCAGATTCTATATTTGGTATCATTGTCCTAGGTCACAGGAGATTTCTATTTTTTAATTTCTTTTTTATTCTTTTGGGGAGGCAATTAGGATAATGTGACTTTAAGTGTCTGAGGCCACATTTGAATTTAAGTTCTCCTGACCTCAGGAATGGTGCTTTATCTACTGCACCATTTAGCTGCCCCAACACAGGAGATTTCTGATCTACATTAACTAGCTGAAGGAGTTCCTACACTAAAATATCCCCAAAGAGAAAAAATTCATAGATTTAGTGCTTAATATAATGCTGGGAGTATATTTAGCCTCAACAAATGCTTATTGATTGACTGATTGATACTTAGTATATTCAGATAAATGTAACAAATAGCCTGGATTCCTTTTGTGGTTAGGTATGGTCCACGAATATTCATTGATATATCTGGATAATCAAAGACAATACAAGGTCTGAGATAAAATAGGGAATATAAACTCTGGAGGTATTATTTCAACTAAGGCTGTAACCAATCACATCCTTGTTGAATTAAATATACAGAATCCTTTGCAAATGCCAAAGTATTATATAAATGTTAATTATTATTATATCTTGTTCAGTTTTGTCTGATTCTACTTGAACCTGTGGATTTTGTCCATAGGATTTTCTTGGCAAAGATACTGAAGTGATTTGCTGTTTCCTTCTCCAACATGACCCATTTTACAGATAAGAAACTGTAGCAAACAGGGGTAAGTGACTTGCCCAGGATTACACAGCTACTAAGTATCTGAGCCTGGCTTTGAACTCAGATCTTCTTTACTCCAGGCCTGCTGCTCTATCCACTATACAAATGGTTCTCAAAATATGGTTCAGAGAATCCTATGGGTCTCTAAAACCCTTTCAGAAGGACTATAAATTCAAAATTTTAAAAAATTTCTAGTATGATAAGCATATATAAACATAATCCATATAAACATACACTCTGGACAGATGCTCAATAATTATAATAGTATAAAGATAATTGGAACAAAACTTTTGAGAACTACTGCACTATTCCATATACCTGTCTTTTATTATATTAGCAATGCACTATTGAATTTTTAGGTGAATCATGATAGTTTTGGGATCTCATTAGGTCAAGATCCCTGCATGTAGCTCTGATATCAATAAAAAAGTTTTATGTTCTTTTGCTTTTCTTCATGTATATGCACATATGGTATGGAGAAGGGAGGAAAGGATGGGGGGAAAGTGGATGAATTATTTGGCTGGTTTGTTGTTTAGTTCTTTCAGTTCTATCTTTATGACCCATTTGGGATTTTATAGGCAAAGATACTGGGTTGGCCTGCCATTTCCTTCTCCAGCTCATTTTTCAGATGAGGAAATTGAACAAACAGGTCAAGTAACTTGTACAGGGTCACCCAGATAGATATTGGAGGCCAGATTTGAACTCCAGGCTCCACATTCCATCCACTGTGCCTTCTAACTGCTCTAGCACCATCCTTTTTCAAGGATGCTCCTAAGGTTACTTTTTTGACATTTCTTAAAAACTTTGGGGATTGATTCTCTGTCTCTGTATTTATTACAAATTTGCCCATGGGCTTTAAACACTTCTTTCTACTAGTCTGCTCTAGTTTCTGCCATCTCTCACTTCTAGCTGTTTGCCTCCTGGGCTTAGCTTCCTTCTTCAGATTCTCATGCCTGGACCAGACTTTCTCCCTTTGTGTGAAGGCAATGTCGAATCCAGTTTCTTTGTGAAATGGTCATATATCAAGTTAGAGTGCAAAACAGCACTAGTCTCTGTCCCTTTATCTGCAACAAAACTCTTCTGGCAGTCAATTAGTTAACCAAGCATTGAATGGAAAGAGATACTATTGTTAGGCAAAATATTAGAGCTACAAAGAAGGGCCCAAACACAGTTCTGTCTTCAGGGGCTTACATTATAATGGAGGAGATAACCTGCCAATAATTCTGTACATGTGAGTTAGATACAGTGTAAATGGCCTCATACCTACTTCCCATACCTTCTCCACCAATTTAGGACAATGGCTATTCTTAAGGAAAGAAACAGAGGAAGAAAATCCACATTTCAGAGCTTCTTTACTGAAGGTTCTTGTCCTTCAAGACAAGGGTTGTACCACAGTAGCATAAGCTTGAGCACAGACAGTATGATTTAAGAAAGGATGGAGAGCTAGAAAGGGGACCTATAAGAAATAAAGATTTCAGCAGGGACTTTAGGGGCGACAGACATGGATTCAGGAAGACCAGAGTTCAAATCCTGCCTCACCTGACTATTAATTGTGTGATTCTGAGGAGGTCACCCCACCTTCTCCATCTTAGTTTATAACTTTCTATAAAACTGGGAGTGGGTGTTGGATTTGATGACCTCCCAGATATCTGATCTATGATTCTGTGTTTGGAGCTTTCTTCCACAAAGTTAGCTCTGGACAAAAGTTCCAAAAAAGGGTTTCTGAAAGGTAGCTCCCTTGAACTCTTTGTTTATGATCATGTAGAATGTGTATCAGACTGAACCCCACATTTTCCTGACTTTGAGGTCATTCATCTATTAAACTACTCTACCTCTTCAGCTAGGTAAAGTACCTAGGAAAATTGCTTCACCTAGGGACATATATTCAATCACCATTTATTGTCTACTGTGAGTAGAACAATGTGTACATCCTACAGGAAATATGAAAGCTATAAAAGTATGATAGATTATGGCCTTCTGCCCTCATGGAGCTTATAGTCTAATAAAAGATATGACATAAGCACAAATAATTGTAATATTCAATGATATGTGACAAATGCTTCAGAGAGTTACAAATAACATAGTAAAGGATGTCCTTGGTAAGAGGAATGAATATAACCATTGATAAGGAGAAATCAGAGACAGTTTTCTGAGACAGATAGCATTTGACTAGGATTTTTAAAAGATAGTTAAAATTTCTATAAGTGAAGGAAAAGAAGACTTTGCCAGTATGATGAAATCACATGATATATGCATTTAATTTACCCAAATCCAAAAACTTGGGGAAAAACAAATAGATATTTCGGTCATTAAATATATGTTCCACAGTGAACATCAAATAGAAAATGGGAATCTGCAGTGTGGCATTGTTCACCGGAAAAAAATGCTAGATTTAGAATCAAATCATCCTGTTGGAAGCTGTGTTTAAATCCTGTTTTTGCCCATTATGATGTGTGTGAGTCCATGGGCAAGTAAAATTACTTATCTGGGGAGTAAATTTCTTTACCTGTAAATCGATTTGGTTAAACTAGGTGGGAAGAAGGAAGAAGACAGTGGAAGGTTGATGGCATCTTTGCCCTACAGTTTGTGCATAAACCCAACCTTGGGCCTCAAGCTAACCCCACTTAGCTCTTGTGGTAAGGTGAGCTTCCCTTCCCCACATCAGTCCAACACAACAGAGATTATTCACTTTGGAGATCTATTGTAGAAAAAAGATGCTTTTGACTATACAATTTAGTTGCTTTCACTTTAGTTGTCTTTAGATCTGTACGTGGAATGGAAAGAGACACAGAAGCAAGAAAGAACAGAGTACAAGGGATAATGCAATTCAGTTTGGCAAAAGGGCAGAATATATAGAAGGGAGTTATGGGAATTGGGTGTGTGGGGGGAAGTAAATGAGCATTTATTGAGCACCTGTAATGTAGCAGCTTCAGGGATAAGTGCTCCACAAATATCTCATTTGATCTTCACAATAACTGAGAGGTAGGGGCTATTTCTATCCCCTAGATGCCTCAATTGTTAAGTAGAATTAATGCTAGAAAGTAATGACTATATTAGGTATTAGATAGGACTTAGTATCTGCCTCAATATATGGCTGATGAGAAGGGAGAATTAATCTGGCAGTGGTGAGAAAGTTTGGTTGGGAAGGCTCTGGAGGCAGACCAGTTGGGAATTAGTATAAATAGTCCAGTTTTTAAAAAATTTTTGTTGGAGATGGGAATATGAGTCTCTACTAGGTTTTACAAATGACAAAACAGACCTGAAAAACTGTGGCATCTGTTTTGCAAATGTTTTTCTAGACATCAATTTGCTGATCATAGGAAGAAATAATTTTGAGGCAGAGCCCTTGCTGATTAAACTTAAAAAAAACATTTTAAAGTTTAAAGTGGGCAGGGATAAAAGCCTGTACTAGACTTGAGGCAGTGGGAATACAAGAGGGAAGATGAATCGAAGGAATAATGTTGAGATTAAATAGACAGAACTTGGCAACTGATTGGATGGTGGGAGATAAGAGAGAGAAGTTGTTTCAGTCATGTCTGATTCTTCATGATCTCATTTGGGGTTTTCTTGGCAAAAATACTGAAGTAGTGGGCTATTTCCTTTTCCAGCTTGTTTTACAGATGAGGAAACTGAGGCAAAACAGGATCAAGGGACTTGCTTAGGATGACATAGCTCCTAAGGGTCTGAAACTGGAATTGAATTAGGGTCTTTCTGACTAGAACTGCTGCTCTATCCACTTTGCCACTGACCTGCCCTAAGAGAAAAAAGAGGGAATGGTAACATCCAAAGTTTTGAATTTGGGGCAAGATTTTATGAATCATAATGCCATTGATAGAAATAGTGCAGTCAGACAGAAAAGCAGGGAAAGGGGCACATGATAAAGTTTCTGTCTATCTAACCTTTTCCCCTTTTATTCTTTTTAAGCTTTTTAGAAAGCAGAAAAGGAGGGTAAACAGGAATTTTCTATAAGCCAAATATCTCATATTGCATATCAATGTTTTCTTAAACCCTGAAGTTAAGATGACCTGAGTTCAAATATAACCTCAATCACTAACTGTGTGATCCCCAGTCAGTCATTTAATTTGTCTGCCTAGGTTTGCCATGATTTAAACATCTACCTCATAGGGTTATAAGGATAAAATGAGATAATGCTTATAAAGTGCTTTGCAAACCTTCATGTGCTGTAGCTTTAAATGATAGCTATTATTATTTTATTTGAAGTACTATCAAAATGCCCCACCTTAAAAATGTCAAACTTTAAAATGTTAAAAAAAAAAGTTTAATCAGTGAGAGCTCTGCCTCCAAATAATTTCTTCCTGTGACCAGCAAAGCTGATGTCTAGAAAAAAAAGACATTTGCAAAACAGATGCAATAGCTTTTCAGGTCTGTTTTGTCATTTGTTAAATAATAGAGATTGTTTTGGATTTTACAGACTTCAAAAGATTCACTTAAGGCCAGCTTTGATAGCTATTAAGTTATGAATGGCCGCAGATAAGTACACTTTAGATGAAAGTGAAATACACAGAAGTCTTTAAAGCCTTTTGTTCCAGATTTATGTCTCCAGAAGTTTCTCATTTTTCACATGGAAATAACTTCCTTACTGCAATGCTGTTGGTGGAATTTCCTTCTAATTGGGCGGTGACATGCAGAGTAACAGACAAACACCAGAAGGATGCTGTGGAAAGTAAGAGCTGGGCCAGATTACCAACGATGAGTTAAAAGAAATACTAAGTACTGAACAGAGGGGGAAAAACTCAGCAAGCGAAAGGAAGGAATGAGGGGTGACCTAATAATAGTCTTTGAGAATATGAAAGATTATACAAAAAGATGATGGCCAGATGTTCTCCATCTTCATAAAATAAAGATAACGGGCTTAAACTGCAACATGAAGGATTTAAGTTGGATGTAAGAAAGGATGTACTGATAAGCAAGGATGGAGTACTCAAGAAAGTTGTATAATCATCCCTGGAAGTCTTTAAAATATAAGTCCATAAAAAATTCCATATTAAGTCAGGCCCAGCTCATGGTCCTATGAACCCAGAAATCTGTCTCCAAGAAAGTCACCAAGATTTATTTTATGGATCTTTTTATTGTCAAACCCAAAGGTTAAGAATGCAGATGAAATTAACTCAATAATCTTTATAATCCATTATGAATAAGCCATCAATGAATTCATCTAATTCTTTAAAAAAAATTGGTATTTCCTCCCTTCCCTGGACCTGTGATTTTATCAGCATGTTGAACTTCTGTGGTGGGGATTCCACCCACTGCTGGGGATTGGCAATTTATTTGTTATTTCAAATCTTAGTAAATTGCCTACAGGACTGAGAGGTTAAGATTACACAGGCAAAGGTATAACTTAAACACAGTATTCGACTCTGAAACTATCCCTCTATCCTCTACTTTATGCATCTTCTTAGGTTAATCTGAAACTATCCCTCTATCCTCTACTTCATGCATATTCTTGGGTTAATGAGTCCCAAAAGTTCACTGACTTTTTCATTTGAGCATTGGCTCTGGGTTCAAATGCTAACTCTGATACTTATTACCTGTGTGACTTTGGGCAAAGCACTCAACATCCCTGTTTTCTCTAGTTTCTCAACTGTAAAATGAGAGTGTTGGATGAGGCTCTGCAGTCTCTTACTTTTGACCATGACCCTATGATCTCATTGGTCCTAAGCTTATCTCTCTCAAAACCTTAAAGGATGTCCCATTCACAATTACAATGTCCTGATCTGCACATTATAATTGGATCCAGATAGCTCTGCAGGAGAAAATAAAGCTGCTGACCTTTCACAATCCTCCCTCATTCAAATTCAACTCACTTACATGTCAAGGTACCTCTAATGTCATGGTCCTCTTTAAGAAAAAAAAAAAGACAAACAACAAGAAGAGCCAAATAATTCAGTAAGCATCTTCTATGTGCAAGACATTGCATATGATAATAACACTAGCTGACCTATTTATATGACCTATTAAAATGCTATAATGAGTAATGGACAAAAGGAAAGACATTGATTCTTAATGTCATTTTCAAAACATATAATTAATTATCTTTCTCCCTAAATTCTTCCTTTCCTCCAACTTTCTTATTTCTGTAGAAGGTACTACTATATTTCAATTTGCCTAACTTCACAATCCCAGAACCATCTTCAACTTTTTTCCCCTTGCACCTCATTTTTAAACAATTTTGATTTTACATATATAATACCTCTTATATCTATAACTTTCTCTCCACTTACATGAATATCATCCTTGTTGTCTCTCACTTGGAATAATGTAATAGTTTATTTTGGAATATTATTATGGAATAATAGTAATAACTTCCTAGTTCTAGTCTTTGTCCTCTCCAATCTTGTCTACCTCCTATCCCTTTCCATATTTGGCATAGTGTTTAGTAGTAGTAGTAGTAGTAGTAGTAGTAGTAGTAGTAGAAATAGAAGTAATAGAAGTAGAAGTAGTAGTAAAACTCGTAGTAGAATAGTAGTAGTAGTAGTAGTAGTAGTAGTAGTAGTAGTAGTAGTAGTA